>JARHVA010004791.1:450000-1050000 GCA_037957365.1 Torreya grandis
GGAAAATTTATGTCATTCATCAATGTTTTTTAATAACTTCATATATTATGTTTTTATCACAATTATTTTAGGGAATACAATTCTTCAGTCACTTATTTATGGTTTTATATATTTTTTCATTATTTTAATTAGTTTTCCATGCTTTTGAAACTTTTAGTGTACTATTTAATTGGCATATATTATTATATAACATATTTATTTTTTTAGAGTATCAATATGTAGGTTGAATTTAACAAAAAATAAGGGTAAATACATGTTGCATGGGAAATCATGTCTCTCAATATAGTGTAAGGCTTCCGAGTTTAGTTAGGGTGGGTTCTATATATTGTTTGTGCATGTGATCCTATAGATACAAAAAATTTGTATTTGTTACTTGATAATGATAAACTTGGCACACATTTACCATGCATAACTTGAGCACAAAAATAAGGTCCTAATTCACCATACTCTCACACTTGTGTGATATCTTATGATCCAATCCTTCTAATCTAATGATAAAAATACATAGGATCCTCTTTGTCCATTTCAAACTTGATAAATATATTACATGTATACATATTTAGTCTCTCAATTTATTCCACCTATACATAGGTCAATTTTAGTAGCTATGATCAATATCATCAGTCAATCATGACTTGCACTAGTTAGAACTTACCCACTCCAAAAAATGGCTATTTTATCATATCAATCCCATCCTTAGAGTCAAACCATTATCCTAACATTTTTATGTCATGATTAATCGTTCAACTAGATCCATATATAAAAAATAAAGGTCCCATTCAAAAGGGACTTCAACACTTATCTTATGTAAATCTATACACTATTACACATTGAGAAAATATATCCTACTCTTCTCAATTTACAAACTTATCACTATGAGTAGTCACAAGCCAAGTCTAAAGCACTCAAAATCTAAGGTAAAGCAAAAAATTTCAAGTATCAAGGTCAATCACTAGGTATATACATTTAGTGAAGGAACACAATTTCACAATCACACTAGGCAGGACAACTACGTGTGGATTGATTTCCCTCCTTGTAATATTGGATACATATATAATGGTTGACCCCATTTTTATGGGTTTCCATCCCCCATAAATACATATAGGGTTTCAAGTCAAATGAGATTGATTTATATATCTACACATGCCATTAAGATTTCATATTACAAGTAGAGATAAATAAAATATAGTTGTATGTGACCATATAGTCATTATGCCATGCTTCTTCATAGGGAAATAATAACTAGAAGTTTAGTATCAACCAATGATAGTGGCCTAATAATTTAGAACCAACTTAGCACATTAAATATGATATATCTTGAACAAGATGAACCATAGGCATGTTATCCATGATTTTCATTCAGAATACAATCATAGTCATAAAAATTAACTAAAAAACTAAGTATCATGATCCATTTAGTACTTTCCATATTTAGTATATGCCTTTATCAAGTTATAAGAATAAATTTTCAATATCATTATATTAAATTTAGATGTATGATTGAATGACATATCTATTGATTTGAATTTTATTTGAAAGTTTTATCTTAATTATATTAATATAATCCATCAATCCAAATTAGGGAAAAACATATTGATGAGCTAGTACACATATTGAATAGTGGTGCAAAATGCTAGATTTCCTTTAGGGTTTCATCCTTCCAAGGTTTCATATTTTATGTCATAGGATTTAAAATTTACTTTCTAATATCTTCACATAAAATTTTCTCATTTTTTTTGTTCCAAGGTTGTAATGATCTAATATTTTATTTCCATGTACAAAATATCTCTTCACATTCAACCTTAGATCTTCACTAGGGTTTCATCTTTCTAAGGGTTTCAAATTTTATATTTATTGTTTTTTCATACTTAATTTTTTATTTTTGTATAATAATATACATTAATCATGACCATGTTGAATGAACATTATTGGTTAACACAACTAATGAAATTATTTTTTTCATATTGTTCTACATGGATAGTTTATCTTCTTTGGACTAATTATGAAAAAAATGGGTAACAATGATGGAATCTAAATTCATTATTAAGGCTTAAGTTATAAATTAATTATCCCAAAGCCTTCCTCCAATCCTATTGTTGTAACATCTAATATGATATTTGTATTACTACTAGATTCCAATGGGAATGCATAGCTAATTTTTTTCCTCTTCCCCCAAGACCTCAAGTTTAGACTAGCTTCCATCTTGCACCCATTATTTACCCAAAACTTATTTTGGATTATACAATCCATGGTGTTAACACTAAAAAAGGTAGGGTTCCCCACCATGTTCAACATAATGAAGGTATTCAACATGTTCCTCCTCAACCCCTCCACCTCCCATAATATAGGCCAAAAAATCTAAAGGTTATGACATTATTGATCAATTAAATAATATCCATTATAAGATTTATATGTTAGATTTACTTAAAAGTTCAATGGTTTACAAGGATATATTATAAAATGTATTACAAGAGAAATTTTTTGCATTATTTGCTTCTATTATGAATACATTCAAAGATAACAATAAATCTATCACTTTCCACAAATAATATCTACCAATAAAACATGTAATAGATAAAAAATCACCATTATTCATTCACTTGAAATTATAGCATAGCTTGGTCAAATGTGTATTGGTGGATAATGGTTTTGGACTAAAAATTTGTAACAATACCTTCTTAAAAATATTGGGGATCAACATGGATACCATTAAAAAATCAGATCAAAACATAAAAATATTTGATAACACTCCACATCAAGTAATTGGAACCATTTCATTGGATGTGATGTTAGGTCCCAAAGTAGTATTGACTATATTTCATGTCATGCATAATTAATTACATTATAATTTACTTTTTGGATAACCATGCATAGATGTTATGGATGTAATACCATCAAAATTACATAAATTTATCAAATATATGCATGAAGGCTATTCCTATTCAAAACCAACGTATGAGAATCCTTTCAAATATCAAAAATTCAACCAATTTACTTTTGAGGATCAATCACAATTAGAGTTGGAATATCATACTATTATATATCCATCCCATACTATTAAAATAGCTCAAATTCACATGTATGAAGTGGGTGAGTAATGTACAACAAAATAAAATGAACCAATTATAACACAAAAATGCACTATACCAAAAAAATAGTTGCAACCCATTCATGATCTTCCCTTACTAGTAAACTTAAACTATCAAGATGGCATGGTTAAAGATTATTATGAAAATGATGATGAAACTATCAACATGGAAAAGATGATAGATGATTATATACAAAATTTAAACTTCAATCCCTAAAGGGAATACTTGTCTCATACCTTATTCACACCTACTAGAGTGGGAACATATTAAGATGATTCATATGTCAGAAAGAAATAAAAATAAAATACTTCTAGACACAAGCTTCTAGGAACAAATGAAAGGCAACTATAATAGACCATGAATATATCTTAAATATGAAGAGAAGTTGAAATATTATTACATACCAAAACAAACCAAAAATAAATAAGATTTGGACAAAGAATGAATCATATGATTTAGTGAATGATATGGATATGACATATTGTAAGACTCCAACACTATTACAAATAATAGTTATTCATGATACACTAACTATAGTATTATAATGAATACTTGATCATAATATTATCACATTACCGTCTACTCAACATTGATACATAAGGAGTCACTTATATCAAAAAGTCAATGGATATTGTGGATATCATATAATCATGGGATATTATATAGATCATTGTGAAGCATTGAATTTTTTTTAGGAATATAGAGATAAAGACATTATCAGGATTCTATAGGATTAATAGGAATAAACAACATCAAGACCCATAAAGGCAACATCTGTAATAATAATGAATAAAAATTATCCTTGATAAGAGCCATTGAATATTAATATATTAATGTAAGGAAAAACTAATATTTTTTTAGAATTTATTATAATAGACAACATGCCATATGTAGTGTCAGTGGTTTACACCAATTGGGACATAGAATTATAGAATTACAGTTTAACACATAATGTCCAGAACCCCTTGGTTATATCTTTCTACTAATAGCTTGTGGGCCTAAAGTGGTTTAATATAGAGTGCCCTTCACATTAGGATAACATTGGTTAAAATATATGTAAGGTACAATAGATTCAACCAACCAAAATCTCACTTTTCGACATGAGAAAATATTGATTAATTTGACATGATAGTGATGCTTATCATCTACAAGCACAATATTTAGAAATGAAAGAAGACACATTAGTAGATCAGTCATACCAAAATAAGTAGAAGCAATGTGATTATATAACTTATAGTACAATCCAAAATATGTCAACTTAAACCTTGACAAATATGACCTACTATAGATCCATGATTTCAAACTTTAAATATTCTAAAAATATAAAAAATCAACTAATTAGAAAATACAAAAGCATTAAGATATTCAAAAAATTCAAAATTAGGATCGGATCATGACATGATTGCTAGTATAGTATTTTCATATGTTGTTTATCACAAGTTTGGTATATGGGATATTATTTACATACACACATTCATTTCATGGTATCTAAGTGTAATGCAAGACATATAGGTTACACATGGACATACAAATGTTGGTTTTACCTCTTCCCATTATCCATACCAATATTGGGGGTATCTTCTTCCACAAATTTCACTATTATAAGTTGTATATTTTTATGACCTTTTTACCATGTTGATCCATGACATATGTTATATACATGACTTGATTATTACATATATTATTATGATGACATATTCTCTACATGATCAAAATGATATTAAATGATGTTATCTTTACACATAATATGATACAACTAATTCTTCGTTTGAGATGAGTGATTCAAAATATACATCCCCAATCTAAAATGGGTAATTATAGTTTTAGAAACTCATTTTTGGCCACTTCCATGTCTAGACCAACATTGGAGTGACTTCTTGTAAATAATGAAAGTTAAGCCTAAAAATCACTAGAATTCTCTAATTCATCAATGCACATCACATGTATATCCTAATCTACTTTATTGTATTCCTAACTAGGGAAATGCATTATAAACAATCATCATCTTCCTCTAATTCATCTCTGGTCATGTTGTGACCTATCAAATTGACCTTTTCGACCATGTGTTAGGAAAAACTTAAAATTTTGAAATTGCAATTAACTTGATCATGATTACTTAATTGGTTAAACCCAATCAATTGCATAGGTGAAAATCCCATGGATAACTAATTATTTAATTTATATTTTTATAAATTCATAAATATATATTGATGACATTATCATGACATCACATAAATATATGAAATGATGTCACCATCATGACATCATCTTTTGTGAGTTGTCAAACACTCACAAAACATCAAACAAATATTTGGATTTGTGAGCCATGATTATTAATTAAAAAATTTAATGGCTTGTCCCCTCCCAAATATAACCATAATTAATCTAAACCTAATCACACTTTAGTTAGGGTTAGTTTATAAGGCTATAAATACAAGGATTCACCCATTATTTATTGGATGGTGGAGCCTAATCTTATTTTAATGCCCAGTTCTTGATAGGGGGTGTTGGGGGGGGGGAACACCCCCCCACTGTGGTCACCATGGGGGTCTAAGGGGGTGGTGACCTATTTTTGAGCCCCCCTAGAAGGAGTTTCAAGGTAGCACCCCTGAAGCAAATTTTTGTTAAAAATACACTAAAAGATATTGTAATTTTATAGTAAATATGAACTGTTCTCTATTAGGTTGAAAATCTAATAGTAGAGATTATGTTTGTGCATTTTTGCCCTAATATGTAACCCTTTTTTGATATGAGAGAATTTTAATGATGGAAACATGCAAGAGGATATTTTATTGGTTGTATTATATGTTTTTCCCTTCATTTGTTGGACTATATAATAATAAGGGCTAGCTATTTCTATGTTTTCTAAATTTTATTTCCATATTTAATTAGCTAATATTTCTCTATGCTCTGTATTCCTAAAAGTTGGTATCAAAGTCAAAGGTTTATTTTACAGATAAACTTGTAGGAAAAGAGGGTTTCTAGTTTGAGTGGGAGCAATGGTGGAAGAAGGCATGTTTAAGGTCAAAATGTTTAGTAGCCAAAACTACCAGCTATGGAAGATGTAAATGGAGGACTATCTATATTAGAAGGATATTTTCCTACCAATGGGTAGAATAACAAAGAAGCCAACAATTATGAAGGATGAAGATTGGGAGGTTCTTGATAGAAAGGCACTGGGAACAATATGACTATGCATGGTAGCATCGGTGGCCTTCAATATTTCAAAGTAAAAGATAGCAGAGGATGTGATAAAGGCATTAGATAGAGTATATGAAAAACCCTTAGCCTTCAACAAAGTATTTATTATGAGTAATTTATTTAATAAAGAAATGTCAGAAGATGGGTCTATTGTTGATCATTTAAATGAATTTAACATAGTCACAAATCAATTAAACTCTATAGGGGTAAATTTTGATGATGAGGTTAGGGCTCTTTTGGTTTTGTGCTCATTGGTAGAAAGATGGAATGGCTTGGTCATGGCTATGAGTAATTCTATCTTTGGTTTAAACACATCAAAGTTTGATGATGTTATTGGTGTTATTCTAAGTGAGGAAATGCGATGAATAAGCATAGGGGAGACATTAGGTAATGCTTTAATATATAGAATAGGGGAAGATAAATTGATAGAGGAAAGGGCCCACAGAATGATGGTAAGTCTAAAAAGGGTAGATTCAAATCTAGAGGAATGTTGGTGTGTTGTATTTGTGACAAGAAAGGACGCCTAAAGAAAGAGTGTTGGTTTTGAAAAGCAAAATAAGGAGATGGACAATAAGATAACAATCAAGAAGCAAATGTAGAAGTTGATGTGTTACAAGATGATTTAATGATTTATTTAGATAATATTAATGATTCTTGGGTGTTAGATTCAGGGGCTTCATTTCATGCTACACCTCATAAGAAATATTTTCAAGACTATGTTCAAGGTGATTTTGGATAGGTTTATTTGGGTGATGGTGAACCCTAAAAAATTGTAGGAAAGGGTAAGATAGAGATAAAATTAGAAAATGGAAACAAATGGTTGCTAAAGGAGGTAAGGCATGTTCTTGAGTTGAGAAGAAATATAATTTTAGTAGGACAATTGGGAAGTAAGGGCTGCATAGTTAGATTTACAGAAAATTCATGGAAGGTCACTAAAGGGTCATTGGTAATAGAAAAAGGAGAGAAGGTAGGTAAATTATATTTATCTAATGGTTATGTTGACTCTTCTATTACTTTATCTTCTATATAAGTGGATACAAAATTATTGGACCATATACTTGGGCACATGAGTGAGAAGGGGATGTAAGTTCTCCACTCAAATAATTTGTTTCCAAATTTTAAGAAGGTGGATTTTGAATTATGTGAGTATTGTGTGTGAAAAAAATAGAAGAGAGTCATATTTATCAAAGTTGGGAAGACAAAGAAGGATGAAAAGTTAAAGCTAGTACATATAGATGTATGGGGACTGGCTCAAGTATTAGCCCTTGGTGGCTCTTCTTATAATGTTACTTTTATTGATGATGCAACTATAAAAACTTGGGTTTATTGCTTAAGAAAAAAATATGATGTTTTTGATACTTTTAAGAAATGGAAAGATTTGGTTGAGAATGAGATAGGAAATAAGTTGAAGTGTGTCAGATTAGATAATAGAGGTGAATACTATAGCAATAAATTTGATAATTATTTTTCATCACATAGGATTCATAGAGAAAAGATGGTTCCAAGAACAACATAACAAAATGGTGTGTCAGAAAGGATAAATAGGGCAATCATGGAGTGTGTAAGGAGTATGGGATTGCATGCAAGGTTTCCCTTACAATTTTGGAAATATGTTGTGGATACTATTGTTTAATTAATAAACAAAGGACCTTTAAGTCCCTTGGATTATGGCATTCCTTAAGAATCATGGGTAGGAAAAAAGGTAGATTACTCTTTCTTAAATACTTTCAGTTGTGAAGCATTTTTCCATGTTGATAAAGAAAATAGAACTAAGCTTGAAGCAATATCCAAAAAATGTACTTTCATTGGATATGGAGTTAATGATTTTGGTTACTATTTATGAGATTTTGAAAATCATAAAATCATTAGGAATAGAGATGTGATCTTTAATGAGAAGGTCATGTACATAGATCAGTTGTAGGGAATGAAACAAGAAAATCCAAATACAGAATATGAAGTACTTGATGAAATCATAGGAAATGAAATTCCAAAAGTGCTAAAAATCAAAATGTGTAACAACTACAAAAATAATAACAAGTACATCAAACTCCTAAAACTATAGTTAGAAGATATACTAGAGTAAGTACACCCCCTGAATGATATTGTCCTTTACTTTATTATTTATTATTATCAGATGGTGGTGAGCCAAAAAGTTATGAAGAAGCAATGCAGGTAGAAACTAGAAAGAAGTTGGAGTAAGGAATTAAAGAAGAGATGGACTCCTTAGTACATTACCAAACTTGGGATTTGGTTTAGTTGCCTATAGGTAAAAGAGCATTATAGAATAAATGGGTTTATACGCTAAAAGAAGAATATGGAGGCAAAAAGAGATACAAGGCTAGACTTTTTGTAAAGGGGTTTACATAAAATAAAGTTATTGATTTTGATGAGATATTTTCTCCAATTGTAAAAATAACTTTGATAAGAATTGTTTTGAGTTTGGTAATAGTTGAATATTGGCACCTTGAATAGTTAGATGTGAAGACTACTTTCTTTCATGATGTTACGGATGAGGAAATATAAATGGAGCTGCCATAGGGATACAAAGTAAAAGGTAAGGAGAAAATGGTGTGTAGGTTAAAAAAGAGTTTGTATGGTATAAATCAAGCTCCAAGGCAGTGGTATTTAAAATTTGACATGTTTATAGAAAAAAAAGGTTATAGTATATGTCATTCTAACCACTGTGTCTATTTTAAGAGATTAGATAATGGTAGCTATATTATCTTTTTATTGTATGTAGATGACATGCTTGTTGTAGGGTTTAGCATGTAGGATATAGATGGTCTCAAAATAAAATTATAATATTCTTTTGAAATGAAGGATTTGGGTGCTGCAAAACAAATTCTTAGTGTGAGAATAACAAGAGATAAGAGAAATAGAAAATTGACATTATCTCAAGAAGAGTACATCAAGAAGGTGTTAGTTAAGTTCAATAAGAAAGAAGATTGTAGGTTGTATAGTGATAGCCATAGTATGATTCATTTATCAAAGAACTCAACATTTCACTCAAAAATGAAACATATATAACTCAAGTATCACTTCATTCATTTAGTTTTGGAGGATGGTCAACTAATGTTGGAAAAGATCCGTACAAATCAAAATATTAAAGATATGCTAACAAAAGTAGTCACAAAGGAGAATATGGAGAGTTTTTCAAATTTAATAGGTCTTTAAGGATGATAAATAATATGAGAAACAAGCTAGGGTAAAAGTTCAAAGAAAATTCCAAGGAAGAGTTATAGTAATAGAGTTGCAGCAATCAGTCTCCAAGTGGAAGATTGTTGGATGGTGGAGCTTGATCTTATTTTAATGCCCAGTTCCTAAAAAAGGGTTGGATGGTGGAGCTTGATGACTATTTCTATGTGGATGTAGCCCATATTGGGTGAACCATGTTAAATATATTTCTCTATTATGTTGTGTTTTCTACATTTTATTTTTGTCTTTAATTAATTACTATTGCTTTGTGTTATGTATTCCTAACATTATTCAATAAATTCTTTTGGTGTAATGTTATGATGTAAAAATACCTTGAAATACCCTATTGATAGTGTTATAATGCTCATTTTTTTATAGAGAGACAAGCCAAAGCCAAAGCCAAGCCCAACATTGCCAAGGTGAAAAGGAGAGATGACACAAATAACACCATTTCCAAGCATTCTTTGATCACATCACTGAGCACATCCATCCATGGCCAACATACAACTCTTGCTCTGAAATAAGGTAAATAGTAATTGTTTTGTTTTCTATTGATAGTTGCTTGTATTACTTTCTTTTTCCTTGAGTGTCTAAGCTAGAGATGTTAGTTTTAATAGTGTGTTTTTTATTTAGTTTTAATCATACTAACATGATACTAATATCTTCTCTTGGATTCCTATTGATCACAATAGTGTCATAGAGACATAAGCCTCCATGAGTATAAAAACATAGCAAAGCACAGGTTTCACAAAATGTAGGGACTCAAATGGCTTAAATATTATATTGGTTTAGATACATGACATATATTGGCACATTGACAAATAGTACAAGGGCACATGACAAGCATATGCATTCATTTTATAGACACTTGAGCATATATTAATATAAAATTGGGTACTTTTACATGGGCATATGCACAATAGTTTAGTGGAACATGAATTGTATGTTTCATATAAACACACCTTTGAGATACATGTTATCAAAATCAACATATAGATGCATAGCATTCTAAATCAGTAGCAAAAATTTAGGGGGCATGATATTGGTTCATGCACATATAGGCAACAACATAGTTACATTTGAATGGAAATTGGTTGTCATTCCACTTTACATTTTTCATATTTGTATTCATGATGGGGGCATGGAGATGGTCCTTTATATTTCAATCATGCATTTTATTCTATGTTGAGTAAAACTACATAATTAAAACCTATGTACATGATCGGTGCATGAACAATTGTTCAAAAAAATTTGATCATTATTTGTTATTTTGACATGGATAAAACTTGATCAAACTCAAGTGAAACATTACATTTGAATTTATAATCATTCTAAAGTGGTTGATTCATTTTGAGTGAACCTTTACTATTCCATTATCTCATTTACCTATACATTGATTAATTTGAGTTGAACCTAGCCACATGGTTCTCTCTCTTATTCCTACATAGTTATTTGGGTCAATACATTATGTAATTTTCCCCACATTTATGAGGGTTGGGGCATTTTTACTTCCCAAATTAGGATCTTGCATAGTTAAACAAGTATGGGGAATAATCACCCCTCCTCTCTAATTATTCAATAAAGAAGCATCATCTCCAACAAGCTAAAAAAGACAACATGGTTTTCACCAACTCACAAGTGTAATTTAAACCTTACTCTTTCAATTTTCATATTTTATATTTCACATATGGACATTGACTAATTCATCCTTATTTCAAGTTTGCATCGTGTAAAGTTTTACATTTGGAGCCATATCCTAGAAGGAAAAGTGTGTTATACACACTCAGGTACATTTTATGTTTTTACTCTAGTAATTTCAATACTAAAATAAAAGGGGAGAATTTATAGATAATAAAATGTAGTCTTATATATGTGAAAATGAAAATCTTGACATAAATTTAACACACATGACTTTATCACAAAAACAAGGTCCTTATTCCCCATCCACTCACACTTGAATGCCATCTTATGAGTCAAACCTTCCTATTTATTGATAAATACCTATATGAATCTAATTGTCTATTTCAAACCTACTAAATATCTTGTAAAGACATATGTAGACTCTCATTTATGTTCACCTATACGTAAGTCAGTTATGCCAACTACAATCAATATTACCAATCCATAATGAATTGCATTATTTGGAATTGACCTGCTACCAATAGTGGCTATTTTGTAAAATAAAATACATCCTTAGGTTCATCCCATTATCCTAATATGTCAATAGCATGAGTAATTATTAAATTGGATCCATAAATAAAAATTCAATGTCTCATTCAAAATGTATTGGGCCACTTATATTATATACATTCATACACTATTATACACTAAGAAAATATACCCTATTATTGTAAATATAAAAACCTAGCACTAAGAGAAATCAAAATCCAAGTTTAAAGCATTCAAAATCAAATTCAAAATTCACATATCAAGATCAATCATTAGTTGCATACATCTAACGAAGGAACATAATTATACAATCGCACTAGGTGGGGGATCTATGTGTCGCTTGATTTTCCTCCTTGGAGTATTGGATATGTAGGTAATGGTAAATCATCAGGTAAGGGTGATTGGGTTCAAATCAAACCATTATACTTTTCCCCATTTTTTTAGGTTTATATCCCTCACAAGCACATCAGGGTTTTGAGGTAAATGAGGTTGATTTTTAGGTTTGCCTGCATCATCATGGTTTGAGATCTCAAAACTAGAGAAATAAAAGATAGTAATATGTAGGTTTAAATTCATTGTGCCTCACTTCTTCTCTGTTCAATATCAATTGATGATAAAGATCTAATCATATAAAATTGACCCATCACAAACAATAGATTAGTTTCTAAACTGAATAAATTAGATTGATTTCTATCCTTGATTTTCACTCTCAGAATATAATCAAAGTCAGATATCCAACAAAAAAAGCTAAGTATCATGATCCATTTAGTATTTCTTATATTTATCATATGCCCTTATCAAATTAGAAGAATCAATTATCAATCTTAGTCTTTTACATTCACAGGTATGCTTGAATGCCATGTCTATTAATTTGATTCCTATTTCAAAGTTGTATCTTAATTACATTAATATAACCCATTAATCTAAATTAGGGTAAAAAAATCCATATTGGAAATTTAATTCTTTCATGACAGACAATGTTATTCCACAGACAGAGTCTATATAGTATTAAAATTTTAACCATATACTCCATCTACATTCACTTACAATACATATTATTTAAAATTATCCTTAACTTATATTAGGAAAATTTCGTCAATCACTAAGCTTAGATTTATCCTTAGCTTACAATGTGTTTCCATTGAATGAAAAAAATTTGTATTAAATCTTTATTTATTTAAAAAAAGTATGTTATTTAGACAATACTTTGGGAAAACACATATGTTATTCACATCATTTTAAAAAGATTATATTATTCACAATGTGTCAATAGGAATGTATTATTCACAACATGCTAATAAGATGATGGAGGTATTATCATCATCCATAGGTTCATCTCCATCTTATGTGATGCTTGTTACATTATTAGAATGAAGATTAATATATTTAACAGGATTATGTTATTCAATAAATCCATAGTATGCTGGTAGAACTATGTTATTCACTAAGTTCACAATGTGTCACTACATTCACATGTTAATAACTCAGAGTGAATTTTTTAGTTTGTGATAGTGTGTCTCACGTTTTAGCAAAAATAAGACAGACACTCCATATCCCCTTTAAAAAAACTTGTGTTTAGTTGGTTGAAATTAATAAATCTATATATATATATATATATATATATATATATATATATATATATATAGAGAGAGAGAGAGAGAGAGAGAGAGAGAGAGAGAGAGAATACACACTTTTCCTTTTTTTTTGAATTATGTTAAGTATTTTTTAGGATTTATTTTATAATTTTTTTTAAATATTTTGTTTGCCTAGTGGGACACAATATTATTATTTTATCCTCATTCAAAGATGAATACAAAAAATAAATAATATATTAGATAACACCTATTTGAAAATATGTTCATTAATAAAATAAAAATACGTTAATAGGATTGTGTGATTCACATCATGTTAATAGAAATGTGTTATTCACAACATGTTAATACCAGTAATAGGTGAGATAAATCAAACATGTTAATAAATTGAGCTTGTTAATACATATTTTATAGGACTATGTTATTCAATAAATTCATAGTGTGTTAATACATATTTGATAGGATTATGCTATTTTATAAATTCATAACATGTTAATAGGTCTGTGTTATTCACAATATGTTAATAGGGATGTGTTATGGTGTCCCCAAAATTTCACACATGGAATTTTGGGTTACCCCTATTGAAATTTTTGCCTTTTGTCTTTTGTGAGTCAGTTGTCCTTGTTAAAACTTAGTCCCCGAATAAGACTTAGTCTTTAGTAGTTTTTGTTATGATTGTTTTCATTCCCAATTGCTTCAAATTTCTCGATAAGGTTAGAAATTTTTTGCCTAGGTCATTCTCATAAAACCCATTTTATCCATCTTTGTATGAGATTCAAAAAAGCTAAGTGTTGGGATTCATTGCTAGGCCAATTTAGGTTCTCAAAGTTACTTTACTTATGCCATTTGAAGAAATGTATCTCCATAAACCCAAATTACACCATCTAGATAAAATTAGAATTGACTAATGACTTTGTTTCCAATGAAAGCTGAAGTAAAGTAGTTTCATAAGTCCACAAAGTATATCTTACAACAAACCCAAGGTTACAAAGTTTCTTCACTTGATTAAATTCATAAGTAAAAGCAATGAGATTTTTCAAATCTGAAGTCTTCACAAGCATACACTAACCTAGGGTTTCAAAGGTACTAGACTTCATAGACCAAATAAAATAAAGTAGTTCATGAAACTTGACAAATGTCAAAATGATTTAGTGGATTCTATATCATATGTCACTTAGTTATCATAAATGCATGGCTTGATATAAATAATTGAAAAAACCAATGCAATTCCTACTTGTATTTCAAGTTGTTTGACCTAGTTGCTACCCCTGTAAATCCCAAGCAATACCATTTGAGCCTCTAGAGCAATTTATTTCCATCTCATTTATAGTCAAGGTATGTAGAGTGTTTTTCCTTTATTTTTATGCTTCTTTTTTAGGTGTTCATCTCTTTTTTTCTTTTATAAGTTTTCATTTTCTACCTTGAGTGATTTTATATCATTAATTATTTTTGTAAGTTGTTTAGCATGCATGGTTATTGTTAAAGCTTGTAAATTCTTCAGAGACATCTTTCATGAGAAAACCCTAAGCAAAATCCCCAAAACATTGATTTTTTTTCAAATGCCCAGTGTTTGACCTAGATCATATTGCCCAGACATTTCATAACTACTTACTTCCCAGAGTCCTAAACCTAAGTAACTGGTCCCTAGAAACCCAAAGTTCTCAAGAGCATTATTAATCAGATTTTCAACAACTACTCACTTGCTTGGGGTTCCAATTTCTCACTTCTTCTATTTCCTTAGGTTTTGTAACCCAAGTAACTTGTCCAAATAAACCCATAGTTGTAAATTCTTATTACTCACTCAAAGTTTCTAAAACTTAAGACTTGTAGAATTCCTAGACCTTCTTAGAGTTTCGACACCCTATAAATGTGAATGAGTTACCCAGAGTTTTCAAATATTTCTACTACTAGGAGTTCCTTATATCTAAATCTTGCTTATTAGTGTTACTTAAGACAACACCTTAACTCAGTTGTTTAACCTTTTCTAAACTAGAAAGAACCTTTACTAAGTTTTAAAGAGTATATACAAGGCCTTCTTAGTATAAATCAAAACAAATGTTAGGATGGAAAAAAAAGTAACTTTGTTTGAATAAGTTCCTAAGCTAGCACTTGAATAAGTTTCAGGGCCTAGTAGGAGAGGGAAGACTAAGGCAAAGAGTTGAGGAGTTAAAGGAAGAAAATATGAAGTATGAATATAAATGATATCCCATTGAGTCTTCTATTGCATATAAGTTATCTTAGATAAGTGATACTGACATGGGACATGTTTTCATAACTGAGTTGTTAGAAATGTCAAAAGCTATAACTAAGATACCACTCATGCAAGCAATGATCAATAGTGAGATCTTGCAAGCTGTAGCATTCCTAATTTTTGTACAACATCCTAAATTTATCCTAGGGTGTGCTAAGTACTTTGATTCTCTTACTAGGATAGTAAAATATACTACTGGCAATGTGGTGCTTAGATGTTAAAAATTATGATTATTGTTTGAATATCCTAGCAAGATCTAAATTAATTTTTATTAATGGAGAAATTTAAAATCTAATAGGAGAATAAGGCATTAGATAGCATCAAGATAATGAATACTAATTATCTCAGGAAACCAAAGTAACCTTAAAGGTTTCCAAAGCAAATACTAAGATCTGATTTGGTTCACAAAGTGGATGACATCACTTAGTTGTTATGTAGAATTAACGGGGAGAAGAATGCCAAGTGCTTTTCCACCTAGATGTATGCATACATTAGGGTTATTAATGTTAAAAAAAGTTCTGAAATGATTGAATGGTCAAGAATGATAAGTGACAACATTGACCAATAGTTATGTAATGTACTATAGACTCTTGACTTTAAGATGACTTCATAACTAGTATATGTAGCAACATCAAGTGGAGCATTTTCTAGGCTAACTACAAAAGAGATGTTGGTAATAGAGTTTATATATGAATATTACCCTCAATTAACTCTATTCTAAATAATTCAAGCTCTACAAGAGGGTAAATGATGGAGTCTTTTATGAAATCATCTGTAAATTGAATGTTGCCTATAAGGCCAAAATAGTATCAAATGTAGCTTGGGAGGTAGTTTTCCATTTTGGATGCATTTTCATTCTATTCTATAATTTCACATATATTAGAGTTGGTGGTTTCATAGGGACACCAATCAAATTGCCAAGGTACCCTACTAACAAATGAATTCTTATAGAGTTGTGTAGGCAACTGGTAGAATTACATGACCTACAGTCAAAGGTTCACCATCCCTCTATTGGTTTTCCTATTGTTATTGGTCATTATTACTATGCAAGCATTTATAAGGCAAAGAATACGTAAACAAAAAAGTATCACAACTACAATCAACCACATGATGAATCTAGAGAAAATTTTGATTGTAGAGGTGTATCTCAAAACACATTCTCCCTTGAGTATATGCACATTTCTACACTTGAAGACTTTTGGATTGAATGTAGAGATGAGTTTGAAGTGAGAAGAAGAGACAACAATAGGATGAATTTTGAGTAGTTTCATTTTTTGATTTAAATGCCATTCCAGAGAATATGGAGGATGATGGTCAAGTAATTCATGATTTTTATTATGTCATGGGAGGAGACAATGCCCCATTTCCAGAGATTGAATTCAAGAAGAATCAAGTAAATATTATTGCTAAGAGAACTTTAGTAGTTCTTTTTATGACTTCTACATGGTTTCTCAGTAAGGGATATTATATGAAAGAGCTATTAATGATATAAATGGGACAAGTTAGTCATAAGAGGAAAGCAATATAGGGAGAAAGTTACTAAGAGCCAAAGAAGAAGTTAAAATTGAAAAAGAATGTTGATAACACATACTCCATGGTGAAAGAAAAGGAGATAATCCAGCTAGTTACCCTTGCATCTCCTCTAGTCTCTCCTACAACCACTTCTCCTTATACCACTCCCATTCTTACCATACCCATCACACCTTCATATTCATTACCAGTTAAAAATATTTAACTAATAGTGAAAGAGGTTCATACTTCCAAACTCATTCCACATCTAAAATCTCTTATCTTCAAACCTCTTAAGAAAATTATTCAAAAGGAGATTAATTTTCTTCCTCCTCCACCTTAATCCATTCCACCTACTCCTCCTCCTCTACCTTCATTTGAGGATCACCCCACCATTCATTTTATTCAAGTAAAAAAAGAGCCATAGTAGGTAACTGATAAAGAGGTGATTGCATCTCAGGAGGTATCTTAGCAACAAGTAAAATTTGAACTTGAGGATAAACAACCATAGAAAGAGGTAGTGACAGATGTAGATAAAGAGGTAGAGATAGAGGAAGATAAGGAGAAAGAAGTAGAGAAAGAGGTAGAGAAAGAAGGGGAGAAAGAAATAGAGGTAGAGAAAGAGAAAGTGAAAGTGAAAGATGAGCAAGTAATTTCCAATATTTTTAAAAATATTCTAGATACACAAGAAGTTCCTTCCTAGGAGTTAGTGGTAAGAAATAATCAGAATCAGATAGTAGTGCATTAAATCACTTCCACTAGTATGGATTTATCTTCATTTTTGGCATTGCAGGCAAATCCTTTTTTAAAAGAATAAATAAACTTGGATGAGATATACTTTCATCTTCTGATAAGTCTTTATCTTAAGGGTAAGAATCCCAAAAGTGCTAAAGTGACTTCAAATCTGATAATTGAACCTTCAACCTAGAAATTTGTAAAGAGATTAGTTCCTCCATAGGTCAAGAATAAAGGTGATGTCACTAAATAAGACTTAATAGTCACAAAGGTATCCCTTGGAGAAGTCACTATAGAGGGTTTGAAATAGGACATGCTGACACTGATTAATACTCTTTTTCAAAATCTAGATGAAGAGAAGGTTGATAAAGCCAAGTTAAAGGAACAAATTGTTAAGTTGTATGAAATGATTTCCAAGGTGGTAAGATATAATCCTCATCAATCATTACTTTTATGGGGTGTTTTCTATCAACAAACACTAATTGAGGTGAAAAATTAGGGATAAGGTTAAAACAATTGATGATTAGATAGAAAAGATGTTACAAACTGCATAGAAATGGTTTCTTGAGGTCCCAAAAACTCTAGCTGATATTGAAAATAAGTTGGAATAGATAAAAATATTGATGAAATAGATTGAAAATGAGAATGCAATATCTAAATTATAGTAAGAGAGCCTTCAATGCATAAACTCATTAATTAATAAATGTTTGGTTGAAGAACAGATTGTTCTAAGGGATCAATAAAGAAAGCAAAGTACGAGGAACACCTTATATCTTTTCTCATACGTATTCTTAGGATAATTATTGAAGGAATGAAGTCTTTAGAAGAAGATGCTCATAATGTGAAACTAGATCTAGAGGAATGCATCTTCTATCTCACTAAGGTTTGGTCTGAGAAAATGCCAAGGACATCTGAGCAATTGCATCAATAATTTATGTAATTAATTGAAAAAACCACAACTCCTTTCATAAAAAAATCTATAAAGGAGTTAATCAAAAGTTAATCAGAGGTCAAAAGGCTAGATCCCAAGCTTGAGAAGGTAAAATCTTATTACAAGAAGCTGGAAATGGAAATGTTGAGATATGAAATAGAGAGTCAATCAGTTGCCAAATCTAATGAAGCAACCATCCAGTTCATGATGTCTCAACACATCAAGTACAAAGAAAAGTGTAGATCAGAGGTTCAAAAATTGGAACAACTATTATTGATTCTCTTCTCAACCAACTTCTTTTATTTTCTCCTACTTCTATTTTATTCCAGCATCTCAAGTAATGTATTTGAAGTAATTTTGCTTTAATTAATTACTTTGTAAGTAATGTCATTTAGAGAAGTTACTTGTAAAAGTAAGTTACTTTATAAAATGTAAGACTCAAGTAACTTGGCTTAATGCCTTTACTTGATGTCATTTTTTAGAAACAAATTACTTAACCGAGCTCTACATAACATACAAGGAGATTGATTTTCATCCGAATAGTGAAACCAATAAGCATTACATGTCATCGGTCATTATAATCTACACAAGAGAAATTCTAGGAGGACGCCTCTTAATGATTTCTATATTTTAATGCAACACATAGGAATTCAAGGAGTTGTCTCCTTATTGATTTTGACATTTGAAATAGTATAAGTATAAGTGAAGGCCCATGTGCCAAGGATATGGTAATTTTTGGAAATCAATTGTAACTGAAATGCAAAAAACTTTAAGCAATCTGAAACTTTATGTTTAGATTTATCTATGTTTTCTTTATAAACTTCATTCAAAGTGAATAAGAAGAAAGTTGATTTGTACGGAACTTTGTGTCTAAGGAGATCATTTGTTGCATTATGTGAAGATTAAAAAGGTAGACTTTTTGCTATCTTTAAATCTGAATATGAATTCAAGTTTTTATTACTCATTTACTAAAATAATTATCACCTCTTGAATGTCTTTCTACTTTGTATGAATACAATAAGCTCTGTGAAATGACTTGTTGTGAACTGTAATTTTCTTCTTTCCCACATGTTCTAGTCTTTTCTTTACTCTCCAATTTCTCAAAACTTCTTTACATATTCTCTAAGTCATCTACTTACTATAAAATCACTCTACTATGGTTTATGAAATTTGTAATTAAAGTAATACCTCAAAATATGATAACTTATATATATCCTATGAATAATTTGTATAACTAAAAATGTGAATTGTTAAAATTAGATAAACATAAACATATAGGAGCTTCATTGTTAAATGAATGGGATTTAATCCCATGAGTTCCTACGTACTTTTACTAGCCTAAAAAATATCTAGACAATAATTTTTGGTGACTCTGTAAGGGAATAGAAACATAACTAGAGCTAAAAGTAGATTATCCTCTCTAGGTTAAGATAGATGTAGACTAATGTTCAGTTATTCAAAACTTCATGTTTTCCACACTACCATATAATAGGTTGCATGCAAAATTTAAGGGACACTTATGATTTGAAATGCATGCATGTCAAGTTATCACTTTACTTTCCTTGAGTCACTAAATGTCAATAAAATGCTTTGTTTGTTTTAATTCACTGCATGCCAAGTAGTTTCTTCTTGAGTCTTTGCTTATAAATCTAAAATAACTTAAACAAATCCTTAGAAAACCATAGGTATTTCAATTTGGAAAATTGACCTTTCACTAGATAAAAAAGAGCTCAAGGCCAAATGAATGATTTATTTTAGTTACAAGAATGGTTTAACTTCAACATTCCTCCTCAAACCAAAATGAGAAAAATAAGTCTTTCACCTGTGAGACAACTACAAACTCCTGTGAATCAACTGCAACACAATTCTTCAAGAATAATCCAACCTGCTAATCCTCAGTTTCTTATTCCCAAAATAATGGTTCAACAACTCCATGTTCCTTGGGGGGCAACAATTTGCCCATTAAATTTAATTCCTCCTCTCCATGACTTGCCTAAGGGGTAAAGAAATAACTTTCCTAAGTTCACAAGGGATGGAAAATAGAGTCTAGATGAGCATTTAATTATCTTATTTGTAGCCTATGGATTGATTAGCATTGAACATGAATATGTATCAGTTAGGATCTTCATTAAAACCTTGCATTACTTAGCCACAAAATAGTTTTACCATTTGGCACCTAGCACCATAATCAATTAGGTCACTATGCATGAGCAATTTGAAAAAATATTTAAAGCTATTGAAGACTCACACATATTTCTCACCCAATTGAATTAGCTTAAAAAAGAGCCACATGAACACATGTAAGATTTCATTGCTAAGTTTAATAGACTGATCTACAAAATATCTTAGGCTACTCAACCCACTGGTGATAACTAAAAGTGTTTTTCATCAATGCTCAGTTATCAAAGGTTAGCTACCAACTATGTAAAGCATGTCTTATTGATTTAGCAACAACTCAAAACATTGCTACAAAGGTTGAAGATGACTTTATCATGGATAAAAAGATCAAAAAGACAACTACCAAGGTGGACAATTCTACTTTGACTACATTACAAACCGTTATGAATCCTCTATTACAGAAACTAGCAAATGACTTGTTGTAAGTTAAAAGATAAATTGTTAAAGGTGCTCATGATGATCCTATAAGGAATGCACATACATACAATTTCAATAACCAAAACCAGAATCATATTACTAGACCTATAGAAAGACTGGTAACTGAAGATGCTCTAAAGAATCATGTTGAAATGAATGAAGAAGATCATATGGCTATTGATCTTGATCAAGGATTTGTTGATAAGGATAACTTTGTATATCCTAATAGCGAATCCAACACAGACTACCTTGAATATAAATCAAAAAGTGATTATGATGAAATTATTGAAGATGATCATAGTCACTTTTTTTCAATGTTTACAAAGTCTCAGACTCCAAAAATTGGTAAGAAAATTTATAAGAAACAAGTGAAAGAGAAAGAAGACTCCAGGCCAGATGTTAGCATTCTCAAAAGAGGTAGTCCTTTACCCACTTCTCTTACTACAAAAGATAAAAATGAAACATCTTATTCTCAACCTCATCAGACCATCCTCATACTTCTAAATCCAATCCTACTTTGTCTACATACATCCCTTCTTTTGACATTATTGACCATATCAAGAAAACCAAGATTCAAATTTCAGAAGCTGAATACTTGAGGTCCTATTCAGATCAACTAAATAGACTAGTCAAGTATGTTCAAAGTAAAGGATCAAATAATACAACCAATACTTATAAAGGTATTTTTATTACTCCTAAATAGGGTTCTTTCCAAAATAATGCTACAACTACTTCTCCCACATCTGCTTCCATATTTGAAAAAATAGAGCCATTTTATGTATCTCTTTTAATCAATGGGTTCAAGTTGAGTAATTATATCTTGGATTCTAGAGATTTTGATAATGTCATGCTAGCTATAATATCTAATTCCCTTGGCCTCACTTTAACTAAGTTAATAGGGAGATGTTACTGAATGGAGAGATAAGTTCCCTCAATTGGACAAATCAAAGATGATCAAGTTATTCTAACAACTTTCCTAGATAAAAGACTTAAAATGACAATTTTGGTAGCATATATTCATTTTTCTTATGGAATAATGTGAAGTAGAAACTTATTCAAAGATGTGGGTAGAAAAGTCAAGATGTATTGGTCATGTGCTAACATTCCAATCAAAGGAGTAAATTAGAAAATTGAGCTCGAGAAGAATTCCAAGTATATAGTTTCCAAGTTAGATGATCTAAGATCATATATTCTTTTTTAGGAATCATATCATCGAGTCTATTACCTTAAATTTGTCAAGGACATTAAAGAACTAGAGATACAAGAAGAAGATAAGAAAATATGGACGTTGGAATTTGATGGTAGTTGTTTTTCTCTTGGTTTGAGTGCTGGAGTTGTATTGGCATCAGTTAATGGTAAGATTTACCCTCATTAATACAAGATTATGTTTAAAAATGATAATAACACAATAGAGTATGAATCACTATTATTAGTACTAGAACAAGCAAAATAAAAATGAGTGAAACTTATAAAAGCATAAAGAGATGTTGAGTTGATAGTAAGACAAATTCATGGACAATAACAAGTAAATAAGGATAAATTGAGGCACTAACATGATTGAAATTTGAGTACAACACTTGATTTTACAACCTTTTCAATCAATTTCATTCCTCATGTTCAGAACTCTAGAGCTGATTCTCTTTTAGTTACTACAACTCTACTCAAGACAAATCAATAGCCTACACTTTATTGAGAAGGTGACTATCGAGTAGAGATGGTTTTCCATCTAAAAGATCTAAACAATGTCAATCAATGATAAGTCTTCAATGATGACAAAAAAATAGCTACTTTCCTTAAGTAGCAAGATAATTTTGAAGAATTATATTTTGAAGGAATTAGTTCACTTCCACACCAAACAACAAAAGGTAATATTGACCCTAAGCATGATGATAATGAATAAGTAATTCAATTGAAGGAAATTAAAATCCATAAAGGATTAGTTTCTTTAGAATATATTTTTGTTAAGCATGATTAGTTTTAGAAGAAAAAGAAAGAGTATGGTGAGAGTTCTTCTTCAGAAGTACAACATGTTAATTTAGGGATTGAAGAAGAGCCCAAGATGGTTAACATTGAAAAATGTTGTTCCCAAGAAGAAAAAAGTATTTATTAGGCTTATTAGGAATTACATGGATTTTTTCACTTGGTCCTACAAAGACTTGAAGACATTTCGGCCAAAAGAGGTACAACATTATATTCCACTTCAGCTAGAAGTAAAGCCTTTTAGGAAAAAGCTTCACCATCATAATCCAACACTCTTAGGTACTATCTTTTCTAAAATATAGAAGCTACTAGATGCCAAAATCATTTATCCCATTCACTATATAGAATGGTTATCTAACATTGTCCTAATTAGAAAGAAGAATGGATAAATTCATCTGTGTGTTGATTTACATAATTTGAATCAAGCTTATTTAAAATATAACTATCTTTTGCCAATTATGGATCATACCTTGCAAGTAGTTATAGGCTCAGAGATGTTGTCCATTCTAGATATATTTTCAAGATATAATCAGATAAAAGTGACTAAAGAAGATCAATATAAGATAGCTTTCACAACACCATGGTGGACATTCACCTAGTAGAAGATTCCTTTTAGGCTTGTTAATGATGTAGTAAATTTTTAATGAGCAATGGATATAGAATTTTCACATCTAAAGAACAAGAGTATTGTTGTATACCTTGATGACTTGATAGTCTTATCCAAGAAGAGAGGTAATTATTTCATTGATTTAGAATAAACATGGGATTTCTTTGCATCCCAAGAAATCAATATTTGTCATGATTGAAGGGAAGCTTCTTGGTCACATCATTTCAAAGGAGGGAATGAAGATTGATCCAAAAAGGGTGAAAGATATTCAAAGTTTACCTATGTCTATGTTTGAAAAAGGAGTTCATTCATTTTTTGGTAAGGTTAACTTCGTCAGAAGATTTATTCATGATTTTTTTGAGTTAACTCAACACATTTATGACATGATGAAAAAGAAGCAAGACTTCAAGTGAAATGATGAAGGTAAGTTGGCATTTGAAAGGATTAAAACAACCATAGCTCAAGCTCTAGTGCTGGTTTCCCCATATTTTAGTAAGGAATTCATTCTCTATTGTTATTCTTCTAAGCATATAATGTCATCCATACTTCTACAAAAGAATGATGAAGATATTGAATCTCCTATAGATTTCATGAGTTAGCCATTGAAAATTTATGAGCTGAAATATACACAAATAGAAAAATATGCCTTTGTTATAGTCAAAGCATGTAAACCATTTAGGTACTACATTTTTTATTCACATACTAAAGTATACATACCTAATATTATAGTCAAATCTATTCTACCACGATAAGAATTGGGACTTCAAAGAGGCACCTAGGGGATAAAGTTCAAGAGTTTGATCTTGATATCAAACTAACAATTATAGTAAGAGGAAGAGGCTTATGCCAACTAATGATAGAAAGTAAACTAGATGACATAGATATGATGGTATATTCACTTCAAGATGAATTAGATGAATATTTTCCCATGTTCCTTTTTGTTGATCTTTTTGATGAATCATACAATAAGATTGATTTATTCCTAGCTTATAGATAATGCCTAGCTCATCTTACACATAAGAAAAGATAGACCATCAAGTTAAAGTCAAAAGATTATATCCTTTGGGATAATGGTTTGTATAAAAGAGGAATTGATGGTGTTTTTCTCTATTGTGTGGACAAAGAAAAATAGAAGAGATTACTAGAATAGTTCCATGATAGAGCATGTGGAGGACACTTCTTATCGCAAGTTACAACACATAAAATGTTATGAGCAAGGAACTATTTGTTCACTCTTTTCCATGATACTTTGGATTAGGTTTATAAATGTCAAGCATGTCAACACTTTGTGGGATGTCCAAACTTATCAGCATTACCTTTAAAACTAGTCATAATCAATGAACCATTCCAATAGTGGGCATATATTTTATTAGTATGTTGAATATCTCTTCAAGTACTGGCTATTGTTATGTATTAACTTCCACTAATTACTTCAATAAGTGGGTAGAATCCATTCCTATCAAGCAAGCCACTTTTGAAGTTGTATGTGATTTTATCAAGGAAAATATTATAGTGAGGTCTGGTGTTCCTCGCAAGATAGTGATAGATAATACAACTAACTTTTCTCCAACTGAACTAACTCATTTATATTATTTGCATGAAATAGAATTAGTTCACCCTTCAAATTACTATCCTTAGGGGAATGGTCAAGATGAATCTAATAACAAAACTTGATGACAATCATTCACAAGCTGGTGGATGATAATCATTCAAATAGCTAGAATAAGAAGCTATCTGATGCATTATGGGATGACACAATTATTCCAAAGAAATCCATTGACATGTCACCATTTTAGTTGTTATATGGAACATATACTAAAATACCCATCATAATAGAGTTGCCTAATTTGTAACTTTTCAAGGACATTGAAGGTGTAACTTATCAAGATTCATTTGATAAGAGGATTATGTTTTTATATGAACTGCAAGAAGTGCATACTCAAATTCTTGACCATTTAGCTAATCATCAGATGAAAGTGAAAAGATTTTTTTAACAAAAAGGCTAAAGGAAGAAATTTTGAAGTTGGTGACCTAGTCTTGTTGTGGGATAAGCAACATGAACCAAAATGAATGCATGATAAATTTGATTCACTATAGAAAGGACCTTTCACAATCAAGAAATTTGTTGGAAAATATAGATTCATCCTAGCTTATCAGGATGAAATTAAACCGATACTACCTTAAAATGGGAAACACTTGAAGCTTTACAAGAATTGAGTAGTAGGGTAACACCTGTATGTATATAAATAAGTCCTTAATTTTTCTTCTATACAATTTTTTTCTTTTTCTATTTGTTTGTTTTATGGATTTTTATGATTAAGTTTTTACACGAGTTCATCATTATTTATTTCTTTCTGATAGAAACAAAGATGTCCTCAGTCAGAGCTAGCTGGTGTCCCTAAAATTTCACACATGGAATTTTGGATTACCCCTATTGAAATTTTTTCCTTTTCCTTTTGTGAGACAGTTGTCCTTGTTAAAACTTATTCCCCGAATAAGACTTATTATTTATTATTTTTCATTATGATTTATTTCATTCCCAATTGCTTCAAATTACTCCAAAAGGTTAGAAAATGTTTGCTTGGGTCATTCTCATAAAACCCATTTTATCCATCTTTTCATGAGATTAAAAAAAACTAAGTGTTTGTATTCATTGATAGACCAATTCATATTCTCAAATTTACTTTAATTTTTCCCTTTGAAGTAATTTGTCTCAATAAACCCAAATTACACCATCTACATCCAACCAAAATTGAGTAACGACTTTGTTTCTAGTGAAATCTGAAGTAAAGTAGTTTTGTAAGTCCATAAAGCATTATTTACAATAAACGTGGGGTTTCAAAGTTACATCAATTGATTAAAGTCATAAGTAAAAGCAATGAGAGTTTGCAAATCTGAAGTATTCACAAACATAGACCAACCCAAGGTTTTGAAGGTACTTGACTTTGTAGACCAACTCAACAAAGTAATCCATGAAACTTGACAAAAATTAGAATTCTTACATGGCTTCTATCTCATGTGTCACTCAGTTGTCATAAATGAATGGGTTAATATAAATAATTAAAAAAATCTACCTCATTTCCTACCTAGATTTCAAGTTGTTTGACCTAGTTGCTACCCCTACGAATCTTGAGCGATATCATTTGAGCATTTGGAGTGATTTTTGGAGCAGTTTATTTCCATCCCATTTGTAGTTGAGGTATGTAGAGTGTTTTCCCTTTGTTTTCATGATTTTTTTGGGTGTTCATCTTTTTTTTCATCAATAAGTTTCCATTTACCACCTTGAATTATTTTCTATCATTTCTTGTTTCTATAAGTTGTTTTTGCATGCATGGTTGTTGTTAAAACTTCTAAATTCTTCAGAGACATCTTGGATGAGAATAACCTAAGTAAAATCCCCAATTTTTTTTTTTTTTTTCAAATGCTCTAATGTTTAACCTAGATCATATTTCCTAGACATTTCATGATTGCTTGCTTCGCAAAGTCCCAAACCCAAGTAATTGGTCCCTAAAAACCTAAATTTTTCAAGAGCATTACTACTCAAATTTTCAACAACTACTCACTTGCTCAGGGTTTTGATTACTCACTGATGCTACTTCCTCAGGTTTTCTAACCCAAGTAACTTATCCAAATAAACTTGTAATTGTAAATGCTTGTTACTAACTCAAAGTTTCTAAGACTTAAGACTTGCAAAATTCCTAGACCTTCCTAGAGTTTTGACACCCTGTCACTTTGAATGAGTTACCTAGAGTTTTCAAAGCCTTCTATTGATGGGAGTTCCTTATATCTGAAGCTTTCCTTGTATTGTTCCTCAACATAACCACTTAACTCATTTTTTCAACATTTTATAAACCAACAAGGGCATTTACTATGTTTTCAAGAACATATACAAAGTCTTCCTAGTATTAGTCACAACAAATGTCAGGAGGAGAAGAAAAAGTAACTTTGATTGAAGAAGTTTCTAAGGTAGCACTTGAATAAGTTCTAGGGCCTAGTAGGAGAGGGAAGACTAAGGCAAAAAGAGTTAAGAATTCAAAGGAAGCAAAGATGACGAATGAATACAAAGGATATTTGATTGAGTCTTGTATTGGTTCTAAGTTGTCTGAGATAAGTGATACTGACATGGGATAGGTTTACATAAATGAGTTGTTAGAAAGGTCAAAATCTATAATTAAGACACTAGTCATGCAATCAATGACCAATAGTGGGATCTTGTAAGCTGCATCATTCCAAAGTTCTACACAACTTCATGTATTTGTCTTAGAGTGTGTTAAGTACTATGATTCTCTTACTAGGATAGTAAAAGATACTATTGGCAATGTGGTGATAATTTTAGATGTTCAATACTTTGATTACTATGTGAATATCCCAAAAATATCTAAAGTACTTCATGTAATATTGGAAAAATATAAAAGCCAATGGGAGAATAAGACATTGAATTACATCAAGATGATGAATACCTATTATCTGAGAAATCTAAAGCAACCTTCAGGGTTTCTAAAGAAAATAGTAAGATCTAATTTGGTTCAAGAAGTGGATAATGTCACTCAATTTTTATGTAGAATTAATGGGGATAAGAATGCCAAGTGATTTTCCACCTAGATGTATGAATACATTAGGTCTATTGATGCTAACATAATTTTTTCAATGATTGAATGGTCAAGAATGATAAGTGACATTATTGACCAATAGTTAAGTAATGTACTATAAACTCTTGACTTTAAGATGACTTCATATCTAGTATATGCAACACCATCAAGTGGAGCATTTTATAGGATAACTACAAAAGGAATGTTGGCAACAAAGCCTATATATGAATATTACCTTTAGTTAACTATGTCTAAATAATTCGATCACTACAAGAGGGTAAATGATGGATTCTTTTATGAAATCATCTGTAAATTGAATGTTGCCTTAAAAGCCAAAAGAGTATCACATGTAGCTTAGGAGGTAGTTTTCCATTTTGGATGCATTTTCATTCAATTCTTGAATTTCACATATATTATAGTTGGTGGTTTCATAAGGACACCATTTAAATTACCAAGGTACCCTATTGAAAAATGGATTCTTATGGAGTTGTGTAGACAACTAATAGAATTACATGACCTATAGTCAAAGTTTCACTATTCCTCTATTGGTTTTCCTATTGTTATTGGTTATTATTACTATGTAATAATTTAAAAGATAAAGAATGTGCAAATAGAAAGTTATCGCAACTACAATCAATCATATGTTGAAGCTAGATAAAATTTTGATTGCAAAGACCAATCCAACCAATTACCCCTGCATCTCCTCTAGTCTCTCATACAACAACTCCTCCTTCTACCTCACCCATTACTACCACACACATCACACCTTCATCTTTATTACCAGTTCAAAATATTTAACTAGTAGTGAAAGAGGTTGATCCTTCAACACTCATGCCACCTCCAAAATATCTAATCTTTAAACCTCCTAAGAAAGATATTTAGGAGGAGACTAATATTCTTAATCCTCCACATTCATCCACGCCACCTACTACTCCTCTTCCACCTCCTTTTGAGGATCACCCCACCATTCCTTCTATTCAAGTCCAAAAAGATCTAGAGTAGGTAACTACTGAAGAGGTGGCTATATCTCAAGAGGTATCTTAGCAACAAGTAATAGTTGAACCTAAAGAGAAAGACCATGAGGAGAAAGAACCTGAGCAGAAAGAACCAGAGAAAGAGGCAATGGGAGAGATAGAGGTAGAGGTATAAAAAGAGGCATATAAGGATAATGAATAAGAGACAAAGGTAGAGAAAGAGAAAGATAAATATGAGTAAGTAATTTCCAATGTTGTTCAAAATATTCCAAATGCACAAGAATTTCCTTCTCAAGAGTTAGCAGTAAGAAATAATTAGCAAAAAATGGTAATACATTCAACCACTTCCACTGGTATGAATTTCTCTTCATGGTTAGCATTTCAAAAAACTCTTGATTATAAAGAAGAAATCAACTTAGAGGAGATAGACTTGCAGCTTCTAAGAAGTCTTGGTCATAAGGGTAAGAAGCCCAAGAGTGCCATAGTGACTTCAAAGCTAATAATTGAACCTTCTAGCTAGAAATTTGTAGATATATTAGTTCCTCCTTAGGTCAAGAATAAAGGTGAAGTCACTGAAGAAAACTTAATAATAATAAAGGTATCCCTTGGAGAAGTCACTATAAAGGGATTGAAATAGGACACACATACACTGATCAATACTCTTTTTCAAAAGTTTGATGAAGAGAAGGATAATAAAACCAAGTTACAAGAATACATTTCTTTGTTTTGTGAAATAATTGCCAACATGGAAAGATCTAATCTTCAGTAATCATTACTTTCAAGAGGTGTTTTTGATTAGTAAATAATAACTAGGGTAGAAGAAACTAGGGACAAGGCTGAAGTAATTGATGAGTGGATAAAAATGTGTTGTAAACTACACAAAAATGGTTTCCTGAGGTCCTGGGAACTCTAGTTGATATTGAAAATAGGTTAGCATAGATAAAAATAATGATGAAAGAAATTGAAAATGAGAATGAAATCTCTGAATTGAAGCAATAGATCCTTCAATAAATAAACTCTTTAAGTGATAAAGTTTTGGTTGAAAAATATATTGTTCCAGAGGGATCAATAAAGAAATAAAAAAAGAGGAATACCTTATATATTTTTTTCATGTGTATTCTTAGGGTGATGGTTGAATAAATGAAGACTTTATAAGAAGATGCTTGTAATATGAAAGTAGATCTTAAAGACTACATCTTCTATCTCACTAAGGTTTGGTCTAAGAAAATACCAAAGACATCTGAGTAGTTGCATCAAAAATTTAAGCAATTAATTGAAAAATCCACAAGTCCTTTCATAGAAAAATCTATAAAGGATTTAATCAAAAGTCAATAATAGGTCAAGAGGCTGGAGCCCAGGCTCGAGAAGGTAAAATATTATTGAAAGAAGCTAGAAAGGGAAATATTGAGATAAAAAGTAGAGAGACAATCAATTACCAAATCAAATGGAGTAGCCATCTATTTCATGATGTCTCAACACATCAAGTATAGAGAAAATTGTAGATTAGAGGTCCATGAATTGGAATGACTATTATTTATTCTCTTATAACAACTTATTTTATTTTTTACTACTTCTATTTTATTCCAACATCTCAAGTAATGTATTTGAAGTAATTTTTATTGAATTAATTGCTTTGTAAGTAATGTCATTTAGATAATTTACTTGTAAAAGTAAGCTGCTTTGTAAAATGCAAGACTCAAGTAACTTGGCTAAATGACTTTACCTGAAGTCATTTTGTAGAAACAAATTACTTAAGCGAGATATGCACAACATGCAAGGAGATTATTTTTTATCCAAACAAAGAAACCAAGAAGCATTATATATCATCGGTCATTTCATGACACAATGAGAATTCTAGGAGGATGCCTCTCAACAGTTTCCATATTTTAATGCAACACATGAGAATTTGAGGAGTTATCTCCTAATTGATTTTGACATCTGAAATAGTATAAGTGAACGCCTACATGCCAAGGGGATGGTAATTTTTGGAAAGCAATTGTAACTGAAGTGTAAGAAATTTTAAGCAATCTGAAACTTTGTGTTTATATTTATCTATGTTTTCTGTATGAACTTTGTTTAAAGTGAATAAGAAGAAAATTGATTTCTATGGAAGTTTGCATCTAAAGAGATCATTTGGTGCATTTTGTGAAGATTAAAATGGTATAATTTGTGTTATCTTTAAATATAAATATGAATTCAAGTTTTTCTTACTCATTTGCTAAAAGACTTATCACCTCTATAATGTTTATCTGCTTTGTACATATACAATAAGCTATGTGAAACTACTTGTTGTAAAGTGCACTTTTCATATTTGTCACATACTATAGTCTTTTATTTACTCTCCAATTTCTCAAAACTTCTTTACATATTCTTTGAGTTGGCTACTTGCTACAAAATCACTTGTTATGGTTCATGAACTTTATGATTAAAGTAATACCCCAAAATATGATAACTTGTGCATATCATGTGAATAATTTGTATGGATGAAAGTGTGAATTTTTATAAGTAGATAGACACAAATGTATAGGAGTTTCACCATTAAATGAAGGGGGTTTAATACCATGACTATCTAGGTACTTTTTCTAGCCTACAAAATATCTAGCCAACATGTTATTCATAGTTTATCCTTAAATTATATTAGGAAATTCTAATCAAATAGTTATCTTACATTTATCCTTAAAATATAGTATGCTTTCCATTAGAAAACAATATTGTTTTTCATAATAGCTTTATTATGAAGGTATGTTATTTAATAAATTTACAATTCATTGATAGGACTATGTTATTTACAACATGTTAATAAAATTGTGTTATTCACAATTTAATTATCTTATAGTAGGAAAATATTCTAAAAATTCACCTTAACTTTATCTTTAGTTTGCAATGTATTTTATGTTAATGATGAAGTGTGTTTTTTATTAAATATTTATTAGGAAGGTATATTATTTAATAATTTTTTAGCATATTAATATGACTATGTTATTCACAACATGTTAATATTATTGTGTTATAACATGTATACATTGCATTAAATTTATATTGTTAATGTAGATTTGTGTTCCAATGTCATGTTAAAATTTTCAAATAACACATTCATAGGGAATGGCTTGAGTGACTTCTTACTGATGTGCATGACAAGGTTAAAGGAAATGAAATGTTTCACCTCAAAATACATCATATGCAATGCCAATGAAAAAGTAGCAATACTAAATAGAATTCATGATTTTTACCTAACTTATGGGCCTATGGAGGGAAAACTTTGTGCCTACTTCCAAAATAATTTGGTTGATGGTAAGGTGATAATTGGTGAGGAATTTTGTTATCCACTTCACTCCATATTATAAATATTTATTGCAAACCACTAAGTAATTTTTTTTTTGTTTTATAGAAATGTGGAGATCTTCATATTGAGTATTTCCCCATGCAAACCATGAAACAAAATATTTAATTGATTCCTATCATTGTTTAATTAAAATCAAGTATTGTGTTGACCACCAAAGAAAGTGTGGTCATAGAAAGTATTTTATGAGACAAGGTATAGGAATTTTAAAATTGAAAAAGTGCATTTAATGACTTGATTGCACATTTTACAAAACTTGAATAGGTATGGGAAAGCCTTTTGTATCTTGAATTAGTTGTTTGGCCATAACTTTCATCTCAAGTGTTGATTTTTTAAACCATTTGAACCTTTGGAAAGATAAGTTTGTAATAAATACTTTGATACCTTTAATTTAAATAAATTATACATGTGAAATTAATTATTATCCCTATAAGTTGATTGTTTGGTTTGAGAGCTTTAATTTTCCAAAATTTAATGTTTTTTCATCTTTTTTAGGTTGGAAAAGTGCATCAAAGGAATGTGGCATGGAATCTAGTGAGATAGTGGGTTGGTGTTTACATTAATGGTGCCTTACTACCTTTTATAGGGAATACATTTTCCCATGGATATCTCTTGCTCAATATATTATCCCATTAGAGTCATTCCAAGGGTTGTTTTTTGATGTTTCAAAACACTTAGTCTTCCATCTTTTTATGCTATTTTAATGTAATTTCTCCCTCTCATTTACTATCTTGTAATTATGATGGAAAAATTTGGGCTCATTCAGATTGTAAAAAATTATATTATTGTGTCTCTCAAGTCAATTTGTGGACTTTAATTGAAAATGTGGAAGAAGAATATCATTTTATGTGCATGCAATAGGTTAGATTTGTATTTATCTTTCAAGTTTTGCTCTCTTCAGAGTCTTGCACCTTATTTGTACCTGGTTGTGTTAATGTTAGTTAATACAAGGATTAGTTCTTTGGGTTTTTTACATCAAGTGGATCAAATTTATCACCAATATCATAGGGTTTTTATTTCCTCTTACTCTCTCTTTTGTTAACTTTTTATGATTTGTTAGATCTAGCGTTAGAATGCAATCTGTTATTATTATTTTATACTAATTGTAAAACCTTTTATATTATTGTAAATGTAGTGTTGAATGTCATTATAATGGAATGAATGAGCAAACAATTTATCCATATTCTTTTTATTTGAAAACCATTTTAAAAAGTTGATTTTCAACACACAGGTAAAGCTTAAATGCAATTCATTTTAATGTTGATTTTTATTGTAAAAAATATATGCTTTATTTATTATGGCTTTGTTGAATCTTTAAATATAATGAAATGAATACATGTAAATCATTTATTTTCCTTTTAAGTTGAAATCTCATCAAAATGGATTTATATTCACATAGGCATGTTAAAAAATGCAAGTTTATGTGTTTTTTTGTATGAAATCCATTGATTTATTGGTAAATGAATGCATATGTTATCATTTCAAAATATACTCAAAACCTAAAAAAACAAAAAAATAAAACATTCTCCTCTAATTTTTATAAGTACTAAAATAATTTTAAAATCTTTTAGAACTAACAGATGCCCCTTGTATGGAACAATTTATAATGACCAATTGAGTGAGATATAGTCCATTAAAACTTGGTAGATATAGATATTGGGGGGATTTTTTAATCTCTTTTTAGGAGAGGTTGGATGGTTCATCCTTCTTAAGTTGGTGTGCTAAAAAACCCATCAATATATTATCACTAGAAGGAGGGCATGTATGAAGTATTTTAATCTATCACTTATTTTAGTGTTTTGGCCATCCTTTACTCTCTCCAAAACCATTGCATGCTTGAAACACACATCAAAATATTGGCACTAGAAGGAGGATCTGAACATAACTTTTGAAGTTTTCATTTATTTTTAGTCTTATGATCATCCTTTACGCTTATCCCAACCTATTGTGGGCTTAGAATACAGATCAACAAATTGGTTCTAGAAGGAGGGCTGCCAACAACTTTTTAATAAAAAGAATAAATTTGGACACTTTAGAGGCTTAACCCAAAATTATATTCTAATTTTTATGACTAAAAAATTAAAAGTTTAAACCCACCAATGGATAATCCTACTTGGTTTGGTAGAAGTGGTTTCCCTATTAACATTTTAGGGAGTACTTATGACTTGCCCAAAAATATTAATGGATTCTATCAAAAATACACACATGGTGAGATTTAGACAATAAAAGAACACATTTAGGCCTTTAAGGAGGTCATTATTTAGACTCAAATCTAGTATGAGGATGTTACTTATCTCTTATTTCCTTATTTCCTATATGAAAGTGCTTACCATTGGTATTTTAGTTTAATATAAGGATTTATTACCTCATGGGATGCCTTTTAAAACTTATTTGTTAACCATTTTAACATGCCTATTATGTGTTAAATGTTCGCTTTCACCAATTAGACATAAGGTTGAAATACCCATTCCTATAAATGGAAGCAATTTCTATTAAAATTTATCTTAAAATATTAGATCCCCTAACTATCGTATTTATTTATAGGACTCCATCCACTCTCACATGCTTAGAATTAAATTATCAAGAAGCTTTCAATATTTAACAACAATCATACCATATGGGTATGGTGACAATCCATTTTATTCATTAGGGTAGCCAAGTTTTTACACCCAAAATCCTTCCATTTTACTACCCATAAGTTAACCCATGGATCAATTTGAACCCTATAATCAAGCATTGTCTCAACCTTGTAACCAACCAATTCTCCCTATGATGAATGAGAGCCTTACTTGTTCATTTAACATATGTAATAATGCCAATTTAGCATTAAATTAGTAGGTTTTTATGTCTTGTCTTAGAGATCAAGGGTCTTCTAGTGCTTTTGTTAATCAAATGCCATTTTTTATAGGAAATCCCCAATGAAAAATGGCTAAACAAGCCCATGATACTATGTTTATAAATACATAATTTGGTACCTATGGATGTGAAAATGTTATGAATGATAAGGTGGTTTTGTTGACTAAAAATATACCATTATATATGCACTAACTAGCACCTTAGATCAATGATGAAGATGATTCAGATGATGAAATGACAATAGTTGTTTCAGTTGACCTAATGGCTAAAAATTAGAGTAGTAATGAGCTACCCATACAAGAAAAATAAAAAAATATATTGTAATTATCTATAAGATGAAGTAGAAGAGTTAGAGAAGTTAGAGGAGGAAGATGCATATTATGCATCTAAATGAGTCTTTCCATATGTTATCATTCCTATATTTGAAGAGATGATTCATAAAAATGAACAACTCAGTTGTAGCAGTTTAACCCCCATCACATCATTGGATATGAGTGAATTAAAAAGTAATGTTGAAATAGGTTGTCCACATGAAGAAGGTGAATTAAATGAGATCAAAATCAAAGGTATCCTAATTTAAGTGAGCATTACCTTTGATCCTATGGGCATGAACCTGAATGATACAACCATAAGAGTCATCACCCTTGAATAGACATTGATACATTGTAGATGATAAGTATAAATAAGAGGAAAACCAAGTTGTTGTCTTTACACCTAAAGGTTTGGATCCTTTAGAACATCCTATAGAATGTGATTGTAACATTCTTGTGTGCATCATAGTATTGAAGGTATTTAAAGTAGAAATGAATGATCATGAGCATGGCATCCTAAGTAATGAAGAAACTATAGATTTGGGAGTTAGATTTGAATCTAACTTGATACAAGGTAGATCTATTCATACTTCCACTATCAATGAAAAATATAGGTCATTTTCATCAAAATAACCAAGATTACATGTTTTGAATGATGATGATGATGACAAAAAGGATATTACCATAACATTCATATTAGATAAAGAACATAAAACAATGAATTTACTAATTGGTTACCATGAATAAATTATCTCTGCTAGGGTGGGTATGTGAGTCATTATGGTATGTGTTGATACCCATCCCTATCCCTCATTTCAATCTAATGTATGGGAAAAAGCATTTATCAAACTCTATCCCAAGTAATTTATGCAAATTAAATGTAATTATATTACTAAATTTATTTCTAAAATTTTACTTAAGTTACATGGAAACACAATAGATAGAACTCTATAAGATAGTGTATATGAGTGTAGAGGTCAACATAGTCATAAATATGTGTTTTAAATTGGTAGGATCTCTACAAATCTTCTCAAAATCCTAAATGTGAATATGTTCCATTTTAGGTGTTTAACTAGTGAGGATGTCTTATTTCTTTTCAATGGGCATTTCCTCAAACACTACTCTAGGCTTGAATTAGCTTGGTAAAGTTCTATAAATAACTTATTTCTACTTTCCTACCTCTTTTTCTTGCTTTCTTTCCTACTTTTTCTATTAGTGTTAGTTGTTTTATTATTTTCCTTACTTAACCTCATTGGTTTGACCTCTTTGTTCATTTATTTTTTGTATGGTTGGTTTATTTTTTTCTATAGGTTCCCCCTATTATTCAAATAATGAAGAGTAAAAGGTAGGTAGGTAAGTGACATGAATGACATTATCATGCATAAGTAATCTGAGTAGTTTGTAAAATTAAATTCTATTTCAAGTCAATTTTTAAGGCTTAATCTATTATGTGCATTATGATTGGGTTTTTATTTAGATAAGTTTAGGTAAACTATCTAGTCAATGAATATATTCTCTCGAAATCAAATGCAAAATTACATCTTAATGGTTTCTAGGTTTGCCTAGATGAACTTACTGTTATGAAATATAGGGTGAAAAATCTATAGTTATACCTTTTACTTACCATTTTAGTCCCCAAACCAAAATTGGGATCGTAAAAATAAATAAATAAAATAAATATATAAACAAAATAAAAAATAAATTTATGAAAAACTCAATATTGGTTAATTTAGGAAACCTCTAATGGGGCTATGGGCTCCTGACTAGCAATAGAGTAAGGCTTATAGTGGGATCAAAGATAATTTCATTGGGGATATAAACACCTGGATAATAGTGGAACAATATCTAGGCAAGCATTCTCAAGGTGGGATTCACTATCTTGATGATTATATCCATAATAATTATTCCTTGTAGGTTCTACAAAGCAGTAATTATCTCATTTTCACACACTAAGTTAATAAGAATATATGATTTGGTCTCTTAGTATATATTCTCCTCTCTCAAATCCATTCATGTTCCATGTGTAATCTTGACCAAAAATTCTAGGTTTGTAGACATGTTTCTATCATTCCAAAATACTCAACAATATTTTCTATTAGAGTCACCATTTTTTTGCTTGCACAACATGCCATAATTATTTATAGAATCAGGGAACCTATTTTTACTTTTGTATCCTCTCTCTCTTGTACCCATGGCTTGTTAATCTTGGCACTTTCAAGTTTACCTTATGGATCACCTTAGTTTACATGCCAAACTGGGTCCCACAACCATCACCATTGGATATACCACATCTGTGTGATGAACTTTCATATAAGATAATTGGTGCCTAACTAGAGTCTAGCTATCCCAATTTGCATTTGAAGTTTGGCTTACTTTACTCTCTAAGACCCTTCAGAGGGTTATCTCAATTTGTGTATCAGTTTAGTTCCTAAAACCTATCTTGTTGATATGAATAAGATTGTGTGAATAATTTTTATATTTTACACTTGGTCCCTAAATGCATTTTGGATGCACTTATGGCACTTGTAAAATCTCACTAAAGAGGGTTATAATTTGTCCTTCCTTGGCTAAATTTGAATTATTTTTTAAACTTTTTTATTAGGTCAAAGTTCTTGTCTTCTAGTGTTAATCTCATATTATTATTATTATTATTATTATTATTATTATTATTATTATTATTATTATTATTATTATTATTATTATTATTATCTATTTTTGGTCTTTGGAGTCAAATTGTCACTTTTTGGTTGTAACAAAGGCTTTTGGAGTTGATTAGATCTATTTTGTAAAAGTTGTCATTGTCTAGACCTAATTAGAAATTTTTAAGAGATTAAGTCTATATTTTAAAAAAAATCATTTTCTCTACATAACCATAAATTTTTATGATATTAGGTATATGTTTTCAAATTCTCATTTTCTAGACCTAACTAGAACTTTTTATGGGATTAGGTCTAGTATTTCAAAAATTTATTTTCTAGACCTAACCAAAAAATTTAATGATATTATATCTAAGATTTGAAATTTTCATTTCATATACCTAAGTAAATTTGTTTTATTGTATTAGGTCTAGGATTTCAAATTCTCATTTTATAGACCTAACCAGAACTTTTTGTGAGATTAGGTCTAGGATTGAAATTTTTGATTTTCTAGATATAACTTGAACTCTTTATAGGATTAGATCTATGAATTTGAAAACTTGAAAAATTGAATTTAATGAATTTATTTCACATTTCACAAAACACAAACAGGTGTGAGAAGGTCTTTTAGATATTGAGTTAGTTTTTTGGCAATAACGTTCACCTCAGCTATCAATTTTTTGAACCATTTGAACTATTGGAAAGCCAACCGCAATGAATGTATTGATACCTTTAGTTTAAATAAATTATAATTATAAAATTAATTGAGTCTTGTAAGTTTACTTTTTGGTTTGGGGGCTTTAACTTTCCAAAATTTAATACTTTTTTTCTTTTGTAGTTGGAAAAGTGCATTAAATGAAAGTGACATGGTATCTAGTGAAATAGTGGGTTGTTGGTTGCATTAATGGTGCCTTAATAAATTTTATAAGAGGAAATTTTCCCCATGGATATTTATTGTTATATATATATTGGTCCATTGGAGTCATTCCAAGGGTTGTTTTTTTTTCCCTTCAAAACACTTAAAGTCTTCCATCTTTTTATGCAATTTTAGTGTAATTTATCTTTTTCATTTGATACCTTATTGCTATTCTAGAAAAACTTGGGCTCATTACAATTGTAAATTTTTTAATTATTGTGATACTCAAGTGGATTTACATATTTTAATTCAATTTTTGGAATAAGATTATAATTTCTTGCACATGTAATATGGTGTATTCATGTTTCTCTTTCAAGTTATGCTCTCCTCAAACTCTTGCACCTTATTTGTACTTAGTTGTTTAAATGTTGGCTAATACAACGATTGGTTTTCTAAATTTTTTACATCAAATGGATCAAATTTGTCTCTGATATCATAAGCTTTTTCTTTCCTCTTACCTTTTTAAAAAAAATAATAATTTGTTTGATCTAGGGTTGGAATGCAATCTATTATTATTGTTTTATCATGATTGCAAGACCTATTCCATTATTGTAAATTCATTTTTAAATGTCAATACAATGGAATGAATGAGCATACAAATTAGTCATATTCTTGTCATTTGAAAACCCTTTAAAATTCTAATTTTCAACACATAGGTAAATTTTAAATGCAATCCATTTTAATGTCAATTTTAATTGCAATAAATTTATCCATTGTTTATTATGGAGTTATTGAATCTTTTATTACAATGAAATGAATACACATAAATTATTTTCCTTTCATGTTGAAACCCTCATCAAAACTATTTTTTATTCACATGGGCAAGTTAAAAAATGAAACTTTATTTATTTTTATTGTATGAGAACTATTGATTTATTGATGAATGAATGCATATGCTATCATTTATAAATCTACTCAAAACCCAAAAGATGAAAAATAAATCAAGTATTATCCTCTAAGTTTTTAAGTACCAAAATACCATTAAAATTTTCTAGAACCAACAAAGGCCCTTTATATGGAACAATTTATAATGACCAACTGAGTGAGATCTAGTCCTCCAAGACTTGATAGATATAGACCTTGAGAAGATTTTTCAAATCTATTTTTAGGAGAGGTTGGATGGTCCTTCTCCCTCCCAAGTTGGTTTACTAAACAACCCATAAACAAGGATATGAAGCATTTTAGTTTTGACATGAGTGTTGATGTTGAAAATTACATGACTTTTGAATTTATGACAAGCCTAGATACTCTGAGATGATGACTAAAGGTGAAACAATGGGATTTAGCATAGAGTGTAGCCTTAGAGAAGGCGGGTTTCACTCATGTTACAAGTTGCATATATGAAGATCTATTTTTACTATACATTATTAGGAAGTAATGTTATCTAATAAATTCATAGATTTTAAATAGGAGTGTTATTTGACAACATGTTAATAGGATTATGCTATTCAAATAATATTATTATGAATGCATTAATAATTACATGCTAATAGGACTATGTTATTAAAATATCATTAGCTTATAGTAATACTTTATTATCAAATAATTAACTTAAATTTATCATGTGTTTATCATTTTATTATGGTTTTGATTTACATTAGGAAACTATCTCATTTATTGTTTGTATTTACATCAAGATAGTCAATTTGGATTTTGATACTCTCATCAATTTGGAAATTTATTTGATGGTTGTTGGTTTAGTATTGTATTATTAAAACTTATATTACCATTCTTTTTTGAAGCTGCAACTTCAATTATCTCTTGTTTATATTAACACAAAGATGTTTGTATGTTGAAAATTGATCATCTTGTCCATTTATTGTAAAGTCCCTTTTCAATTAAACCATGTATTGTTAGTTTTATTTTTTATTCAATTGATACATTGAGTATGTGGTTTCCCATGTTGAGACATAACATTAAATTATTGGGTATCAAATAGAGTTAATATCTTTTCTATTAAGCTAATAATTTTGACATACAAGTTTTTTTTTTAACTAGATATTTATAAATGCAGCTTTTTTCACTTGTTAAAGGATTGAAATGTATGGGTGATTTTAAAATGAGATATCACTTGAGATAATTTATCTTGACTTACTATATTTTGATCCTTAATTTTTTCATAAAATATTCTTCAATCTCAATTCTTTTTTATAAATATTTATCTAATATTTTTTATAGGCATTTATATAAATAAAAATGTGGGATTTTATAGTATTTCTATAGATTTTTTTGTAAGATTAAGATACAATGAAAAATGTCTAATTATTCTTGAAGAAAATTATTTACATTTATGTATAAATTGTAGTTGGATCTTGACATCATAACAAGGTAAATTTTTTGTAAGATAGTTGGAGCAATGTTAGTTTTGGCCATTATCCCATTTAATAATTTGGACATAAGGAGAAACATAAGAATTCATAGTATATTTAAACATGATCATGCTCTATGAATTAACTAAATAAGACACTATAAACTAGCTAAATAACACACTCTACATTAAAATAATAACACAATTTTAAGTTTGATGATGATATTCTATCAAAAAATCAAATAAATAATATGTATATAAAATGTGCAATCCATAGTGTGATTGTAGAATCAAAATTCACTTAATTTACCAGAAAATATTTCTCTAATGTTTGAATTATAATTTTTATATATGGATTTAAGTTTGAAATCAAGCCATATAATCTTAGAATTATATGGGAGTATTTACATCCTTTTAAGGATAACTTGGCAAGGTGTATTCATTGTTATTATTATAGAACCACTTCAAGTGTTTCCCTAATTTAATTAAATAATGCATATTACATCATTTATTTTGGTTTGATTCCTTCTCAGTGTTAATCATTATCATTATATCTTAAAGTTTTTATCATTTTGTAGGCCCCCTGTTGTGAGCAATGTCAAAGGAAAATCATGACTATGATTAATTATAATTTTTCATTTACCCTTATGATTTATTTATTTTATTCAACTTCAATCATGTAATACATTAAATAGTAAAATAAATATGATAATACACATCCAATAACTGACATCCAAAAAATATTATGTGAATACAAATTTAATATCAACATATTTCCATTTACTCAATTTATTTATTTTTGTCTTTTGCTCACATCTTAAAATATTTATGATTTTTTAATTATTATTCTTGTTCATAATCAAAACCTTTTCTTAATTTTTCTAATTCATGTTCAAGATGATTATCATATACAAATCTTAAGGTTGTAGTTTTAAAAGTGGTTGGCATTCCATATTCCTACATCATAGAATGAAGAGAATGGAAAAGTAATGAGGTATAAATAATCTAACACACACTTACACAATACTTAGTAAAAAACACTTTTGTAAAAGTAATTTTTTTCCTAAGATACTAAATTAAACCAATGTTTTTTTAAAGCCAATATTTAAAATTTCAAATAAATCAAAAATTTTAAAAACCAAAACTTTTGCCAAAAGATAATAATAATAGACAGAAATTTTACTAAAATACTAACAATGATAACACACTTTTTGATATTTATTAAGCATCCAATAATAACTCACATCCAATAACAAATATCAAATTTGAACTCATAACACATGTTTCAATAACATACAAGCAAACGATGATAATACATAAATCTAATAAACAATGAACTTAATAATCAACATTAATATTTGTATCAAAGTTGCCACAGTTGCATGATGAGAGTATAATAAATATAATAAAACAAACATATTCAACCATTTGAAAACATAATTAACTCAAATAAAAAATATGGAAATTTATACAAAGTTTTCACATTTGCATGATGATATTAAAACAATTTAATATAATAAGCCTCACATCCAATAACAAAAATACAACATATTACCATAGTTTCACAAGCTAGTACAATGAATTTCTTATCACAATCACATAGTCAAAACCACATAGTTAATAAAGTATGGACACTCTCATAATCTCATGTTTTTTAGGTTCATCACAATGGATGTTTGTGTCTCATACCATTATTTGTGTTTCTTTAGTCTAGTAAAAACCTTCTCCTTTACCTTTTTAGAGTTTTTCTTTCCTCCTTTGTTCACCTATTGTGTAACATGAAAAATAAATTATTGTAGCATGTAATTTAAATATTAATGACTATAATAAATGTTAAGGCTATAAAAATTATCAATTTAAATTTCAATTTATAGGCAAACTATAAATCAACAAATGAATATAAACATTACTAGTAGTTGACTATGTCGAAACACACATTGTAGTTTTAGAGACATTCTTAAATAACATGGAGTTTTATCAACTCACAATGTCCATAACCACATGATGAGGGGTTGTATCCACTATTTTATAAAATTAATAAATTAAAATATTAAAATTCTCAATGAAAAATATTCATCTAAGTCATGATAAGACATTAAAACATAAGGCGAATTCATTAAATGAAGTTAAGAAAGGTATTATTTTCAATGACTTTAATCCTATCATTATTATGTTTTTGTCATAATTTTAATCTAATATTTATACAATCTACTGACCTAAATGAAGCATATATGAATTTAGTGCTAAATAACACTACAACTATTACATCAATGTGAGCATCTATAAAAAATCATCTATTTCATTGAGAATTCATTTTTTGGAATTAAAGTATTTTATAGATTACAATCCATGACTAAAATATTTATTTAACCATTACTATCCTTTGCTTACCTTTCAAATTTTATTGTGATTGGTACATTGACAATGTTCAATTTTTTGCTCATATTGACACATTGAAGTACCCTTATGACAAAACTATTCACCTAATCTTGGTGTGAAAGGTTAATTCTCAACTAGGTTCAAAGATTCTTTCTTCCCACTAATGCACTAGTCAAGATAAGTATAACTTGAAAATATGTATGAATCATCCTTTTGGGTAGGATTTTCTAAAATTACAATGATATAATACAACTCAAGATTTAATTTGTTACTAAATGGTGAATTATAAAACTATCTTCAAAACATTCTTTAGGAATTCTACAATGACACTTTGCTTAATATTTTATAAATATAATTATTGATACTTTAGTAGGCTGCATGGGAAGCCTTGTTTGATGCCAATACAAATAGTGGGATAGTGCCTTACATCACATGTATTTAATTCGACATAGTAAAATCCCCTTATCCAACATTTATATCTATCCTTGGGATTCTATATCTTGTGATAGTACATACCATGTTGAAATATTGAACTTGACTCTTGAACACTCAAAGAAATATTAATGGATATCTTAGCATACCCTATACAAGATGATTTGAGGAATTTCCAAGTAAGTGGGACCATTATGATTTATTATTATGTGATTGATTGGAACTTCATCATCTATCTGCCTTGATTAAGGTACCAAGTCCTTTAGATAACACCTTGAAGATACAATAATGATTCTTTAACAAACATGATACAAATTGAGATGGAATTTTTTATGAAATCTCCTTTAAATGTTTGTACCTTAATGTATTTGAAAAAATATCATGATCACTTATCCAAAATAAACATTTTCAATCTAAATGTTGTAAAACTTCATAAGATGTGAAGGATTATTTATCATGGGGGACAATAAAAACTAATATCTTTTTAAAATCCCACTCTTCAATACAAGAGACCAAAGAACCATCCCTAGGGCATTTTTTAACACCTATATTTGAAAGGAAACATGTAGGTTTGTTGCCTTCTTAGTACTAATGTTGAAAGGAGATAAAATGGAATATGGGATTCATATGAAAATTTTCATCAATAATTTTTTAGTATTCATATGGAGGTTTCTTTATCCTTCATAGTAATAATTCTAAAAATGGAACTACCTTTAACTTCTAAAACATTGTCCTTTCAAAGCCACAAATTCAACCCATTCATTAGGGAAATACTTGATCTTATTTTTTATTACATAGGGAAAGTGAGAAACAAAATCATATACAATATTTCCATCATAATCAATCAACAAACATCCTATACATGCACTATCACATTGATAATTTTTCTACAAACCCTATTGAAAATAAATTTCACTTACTCTATTAAGCTACTACCCAAAGCGGGGGATCCTTATTTGATTACTAATTAGAGGTTGATTACCTTGTTTAATGTTTTGTATAAGATAATTGCTAAATAATTGGATTTAAAGCTTAAACCACATATTCATAAAATAATCTTGATTAATGAGACTAATTTTGTACCAAGCAAATACATTTTAGACAATGTTATTACTGTTGCTAAAGGTATGGCTTGGGTGGTTTACCGTAACCAAGATACAATTTTACTCAAGTTGGACTTTGCCAAAGTATACAATAAAATAGATTAGCCTTTCATTATTTCTATTTCAAGTCAAAGATAGTCCTAGGATAAAATTTTATTCATCATGTGTAGATGTTTTTTTCAAATGAAAATGCCAAAATTTTTATATCTAGTAATTTATCTCAAAATAATGAGTTGCAACATTATATGAGAAGATGTTTCCCACTCACCCATTAATTATTTATTATTTTGGCTGATGCTCTCAATTATCTCATTTGAAGCAACATTAAAGCTAGTCTTATTCATGGCATTTCTCTTCCACATTATCCTGATCAGCTCATTTATAGTCAGTTTACTAATGATACCTTCATTTTTTTGGCAAAATAATAAAGGTACATTGATAATACTTTAAAATATTTGGAAATTTACTATAGGGCCTCAGGGTCTATGATAAACTAGAATAAAACTCAAGGTGTTCATATGTCATATGTTAATTTTACTTTGTGGGCTCTTAAATATCAATGGAACTAGATTAAACTCGATACTTATTTTATGCTTCTTGGCATACAATTTGCATTTCATGCTACTCCAGTTTAGTTTTGGTAGCGTGTTATCAATAAGGTTAATATGAAAGTTTTAAAATAAATTAGTAAACCATTGTCTTTGGCAGTTAAATTTATAGTTTACACCAAGATTTTACATACTGTGGATATTTATTATTGTATTTTTATGGTTATTTCTCAAAATGATTTTAATAATTTGGATAGAGTTATTCAAACCTTTTTTTGTGGAAATGAACATGGTCAAAAATATTTCTCCAAAGTAGCATGGCAAACTTTGATTGTGGATAGGGAGGTAGACGATCTTGGATTCCCCAACTCTTACCTATAAGGTCTTTTTTGGTAGCTAAGAGGGTTATTTGATCACTTGAAGGAGATGAGGCTCAAAATCTTATTTCTAATTTTAGACTTTCAAAATAGCTTATTATGTGTAATAAGATATGGTGATATACTCATTGGATGAATTGGTTAGTTATTCTAGCATTAGTCAAAGTCCAAAGCTCTATTATGTTATAGAAAATTTGTAAAGGGTGGGATAGAATTAAGTCTTTGATTACTTACGATATGTTGAGATTTCATTATCAACATATTTAACTTCACTCTATTTGGTGGTTTTCTCTTCTATTTACTCTCAAAGGGCCTTTAACATGGAATAAGAACTACCAGAGCTTTCAATTTATTCATAAAGGAGTTTTTCATGTCAGGGATTTTCTTAATCAAGATAATGCCACTCTTTGAGACTAGTTTAACTTAAAAAATAAAATCAAACTTTCCATTAAATACAAAAAGAACCTATGAAGTCATTAGGGGTAAACTAGAGGTAGTAAAAATTTCTAGATCTAGTTTTCAATCCATTTCTTAATGGTGGGAAATTTGGTGTTTATTGAATCAGATGTGTTCTCTAAGTTTTCCATTAATAAGTATATATATTGGATAAATATTAATGATTTTCCATTAGTTAAACTCAATTAACGATGGGGAACTAATGATTATATAACTACTTGGGGAAAACACTTCCATACACTCTGGAATCATATGGCTCAACCTAATGTTAAATTCTTTGCTTTTTCTCTCTTACATTAGGGTCTACCTATTGGGAATATATTTCAACACATGGGAAAACCAAATTCCTTTGAGCATGTTTTTAAATAGTGTTCCATTGCTATGCAAATTTAAAATTGGGTGGATTCGATTCCCAGCTTTGAAATAGATAATTGTTCTCTGCATCACATTATGTTGGGAAATGATATTACCTAGGTGAGGCTCAATGCAATTTGGCATGATATAAGAATTCATATCTTATTTAAGTTTGGAAAATTTTCCATGATTTTCATTTTAAACAGTGATCCATTGAAGCTTCAGTTCAATGGTTGCTACAACTGTGTATTATTTCCAAAATCACTATATAGTTGCACATTTTGATTGAGAAAATACATTTGGATTTTTATTACTTAAAGGGAATCATGAGTTTATTGTATCTTTTGGCTCTCTTGTATCCTCTTATCGAGGTTACTATTTTCATTTATTTTTTTGGTGTTCTAGTAATCTCTAATCTTGGTGTTTTTGGTATTTTGGGGGCCACCTTATGCCACATTAACAAAAAGAATTGCTACTTAGGTTATAAATGTTAGTATAAATTAATTAATTGTCCATTGATATGTACAAACATATGTATTTCTTGAGAGTAGTTTTAAACTAAGTTGTTCAGAGGATGTTGTTGGGATAATTATCACTTAGAGTCTCTCGATATGAATCTACCAAACAAAGTATAGTTGTGATGGAAATGTAGATAAGTATAAAGGTTAATGTGGAAAAATATTTTCTTGAGATGAAGTTATTGACTATAATGAAACATTTTCCCTTTTTTCTTGCACAACTTGAAAAATAAACTAAATAACAAAACATATAGAATAAATAATATACTTTATTAAGAGGAAGGGGATGTTTTATATTTTATGTATGCCATATTGTAAATCCAGACACACAATATTCCAATTCATCATTGAAACTTGATGAATATGTAACTTTATAGCCAATACATCAGCTTCTACCGCAAAGATAAATGTATAATTCCATGGCAGTTTCCTTCCATGACACATGACATCTAGGTCTACACTATAATTTTAATTTTTTATAATAGATCAACATCATAACACAATTCAAACTCCTCAATATAAAAAATTCATATTACCCTCCTCCTCAACCTTTTCCTTTTCTTCACCTTCCTCCTCACCCATCTCTAATTCTCTAGCCTCCTCCAAACCTATTTCAATTTCATCTATTAAAATATGTAGATCACATAGGAGTTTTCCCACCTATCAAATAATATCAGTCAAGGTTTAAAACTTTAACCCTCTTCTTATTCTTCTACTTACTATCCATGTTGGAATTAATTTCTTTAAAATAAAAGCTTTCTTCAATTCCCAAGGTGGTGAAAAATAAAGGAAATGAAGATAAACCTCTTCTTCCATTGCATCCTTATTCATGTTTTTTCCTTCTTTTCAACAATAGGATTTATATTTGAATCTTTTTTTTTTTTTTTTGAAAAAACCAAGAAACATATTTTAGTCGCTTAAGCATACTAACTACAATAAATTAAAAAAATGAAAAAAATAATATAATAAATTCTCATATATGAAGGTATATTATTTAATAAACTCTCATTATGTTAATTGTTGTGTATTATTCATATCATTAAAGACCATATTTTAGTCACTTAAGCATACCTACGATAAATTGAAAAAGGAAAAAAAATATATAATAAATTCACAAATATGAATATATCTTATTTAATAAATTCACATTGTGTTAATAGTTGTGTTATTCATAGCATTAGGGACAACACATACATGAAGGTATGTTATTTAATAAATTCACAATGTATTAATAAGATTGTGTTATTCATAGCATGTTAATAAAATTACGTTATTCACAATTTATTACTAAATTATAGGTGAAAATTCTTTTCAAATAACTAGCTTAGAATTAAATAATAAATTATTGTCAAATAAAAATGTGTTTTTTGCTAAAGATTTATCAAGAAAGTATGTTACTTAATAAAATCATTCTGTGTTAATAACATTGTGTTATTCAATACATGTCAATTATTATAACTTTGAAGTTAAGCATTCACAATTTAAAAAAGAAACCCAAATAAAAACATTAATTTAATTCCTCCATTTTAACTTCATTTGTTTTTTCAAAACTCTATTTTTGAGGAATGTTTCATGCATTATTCTCTACCATCCCTGATATCATATTTTTGCATCTCCTTTTGAAATTATTTTTTGAATTACTACTTTGAGAATAAAAATTATCCTTACCTTATCTCTTACAAAATATTATAATCACTCTTCCATTATATAGGTTATATTGGATATTTAAAACTACATTTACAGTACTCTATCTCTTTTCAACATACATTTTTAATCTTTTAGGAAATAGATATATAATTTTTCTAGTATACTTGTGCCCACCATTTTTTTGGTAATAAAGGGAATATGATGATTCAAAGACCCATGTAGGTTAAGCATACACAAGTGCCATAATGTTAATCCCCCAATCTCTCTACATGAGCAATATTTTAAAAAAATGACAATCTCACTCTTACTCGATTATATAATAGATATATGGTTGTTGAAATAAACATACATTAATCATGATAAGAACCATAGATGATTATTTACATATTCACACACACACACACACACACACACACACACACACACACACATGGACACTCATATGTTTGCGTTATTTAATCTCATTGGAGCTTAGAAATGTCTCCTTTTCTCCATCTTCATACAATCAAACAAAATTTAATCAGCTAAACTAATCACAAATAAGCAAGAATATAAAATATTTAATTGACAAAAAACTTACTATATAAGTTTTTCCCTTGTCAAAGACTTTTTTAGTTCCATGTATGGGACCTCCTCAATTTTTGCATTTCCACCTGAAATAAAATTAACTTTAACTAGATAAATTAAACATTTAGTAAATATAAAGTAAACAAGCATGGATAAAAATACAATAAACTCAATTGATAAATAACTTATGTAAGAAGTTATGTCCTCATTAGAGACTTCTTTCTTCCTCAGTCGATAATACATCCTATATTTTTCCTTTCCCCTATCATATAAAATAAAACCTTTACTTTCTCATGAATTATTAATATTCCTTCTCATACCTACTAATACAAATTCATTATCTCTTAATGACGAGTCATTTTTTATACATAAAGAGATAGAAAATAAACTTCATTAGAATAATAAATCAAAAGAAACAAAACTTGATTCATCATTACATTCCACTAACATATTTCATTTCATAATCTCATACCTCATACATAGTCACAAAAATACACCATCTTTTGGATATAATAATATTTCATGTACTTTTTTACATTTAAAGAAGTAACAAATGCAAATTTGTGTAAAGAAATTCGTCAAATAGATATTAAATATAATAGCAATCTATGTAAATTTATGTAAGGAGATTCTTAAATTGGATATAGAAGGGGACTTGATCAACATCCTAAATGTCCTTTTAGGTAAGTTTAAACCATTCCACATAATCAGCCAAATCATAGATGATGTCAGTTATCTCCTTCACTCAATCGAGTGTATGATCTCACACATCTTTCGAGAGGGAAACATGGCAGAGGATGCTCTTGAAAATATAGGCATACTCAACTCAAAACTCTCCACATGGATCGAACCCCTCAACATCCCATATCGTACCTACCCCTTGATTAATAATGATCTACACTTTTAAGCCCCTCAAGCTTCTGATAAGGATGCATGTGAGAAAAATAATCATGATTAAGAAAAGGTTAAAACACACTTTATGTCATAATAATGACACCACATTTAAATCTAATGGTGAAACATCTCACATCAAAAAGGATCCTATAAATAGTTGTGGAATGAAATAAAATATTAGAATTAGAACTACTACTTGGTTCACTACAACCTTCAGTGTCTAAGAAAAAATAAGATCAACAACATGGGGCAGATTAGGACCATTACAAACCAATTTCTTATGTAGAAGTTTAGGAAAACTAAAAAGTGTGGAGAAAGTTGAAAAAGGGTAGACTCATAGAGTTTATGCTTAGGATTGAAGGGCATGATGAAATACTAGTTAGGAATTTCATGGTAGGTTGGAAACAATGCCATGTTGTCTTTAGGTAAGTAACTATGGAAGTCACAGAAGAGCTCATCAAGGACATCACCAACATGTATTGTGAATAAACTAAGGACTTCAAATACAAGAGGTGGAAATGGGAGCTCATGCATGCCTTCTTTGAGATATATACCATCTTGAAAATGGACAAGAAAGGATTTCCTAGGGATGATTTTCTACTGAGATTATCAACATATACTTATAGGTAATGTACTCTTTGACTTTGGAAAGAAATTTCACTCATATATTTCATGTCATTCTTGTTTTTGAACCATTTTAAATGGCATCACATTATTTTTTCATATTATCTCCTCATGTCATTAGAATTTATAGACATATCCTTCTAAGAAAAACCTATAGACATAATATAGTGAGGACTAATTCTCCTACTCACTAAAAGAGGGACCCCTGTAAAAAGCCAAGAAATCATATTATGAAAATTAATAGGGAGAAGAACTCTAATATGGATAACTTAGCTAAGGGAAGAAAGGGTGAGGCCTCTCCTCTCCCCTACATAGTTCACCCACAGATGGGTGGGAAGAAGGATAATATGAAATATTAGAATTACTCTCCTCCAGATAAGAGCTTAGGTAAGAAGGTCAATAGAAGTCTCCAGTTCCCCTAGGGTGGTTAAAACCATAAATTTGAAATTCACTAATAAAAAGTGGTAAAGGTATGGAAGAAGTATGATGATTCAGCTCAGCTTCCAGAGTGTTACATGCAAAAATTGGTAGAGTTCCATGATAATATATAAAAAATGGGTAGGTAAATGGTATCACTTATGGAATAATTTCATGCCAGAAGTGGATGGGTTGAGGGAAGGGACTAGGGACCTAAAAATGGTGGAAGGAAGAAAGGTGGAGGGAACCCCAAAAGGGAAATAAATTCTCACCATCACCCCAAGGAACTACAACACCAAGGGAAAAATAATGATAGAGAAGGACAAAGCCTCGGTAGAACACAAAAGAAATGTGACAGAATGCCATGGAACATAAGCTAAAGGAATAGCTCAAGAAATAAGGTCAATATAAGTCTCTATTTATCCCAAGACATCATAAACCCTAACTTTGAAATTCATGAATTAAAAGTGGTAGAGGTATGGAAGAGGGATGATGATTCAACTTAGCTTCTAGAGGTTTACAGATATAAGTTGGTAGAGTTCTATGATAATCTATAGAAAATGGGTAGGTAGCTGGTGTCACTTATAAAATAATGGAATAATTTAAAGTAGGAAGTGGATGGGATGAGGAAAGGGATGGGGGACCCAAAAATGGTAAAAGGAAGAAAGCCAAAGGGAACCCCAAAAGGGAAAGAAATTCTCACCATCACCTCAAGGACCTATAACATCAAGAAAGGAAAAGTGATGACAGAGAAGGACAAAGGCTCAATAGAGCATCGAATAAACATGGAAGAAGTCTATGGAACACAAACTAGAGGAATTATAAGCATAAACATAAAGAATAAGACATGTGGTAACAGGAAAGAGACCCACTCTGAGGAAATATAATAAGTGTCTTTGTGTTTCAATTTAGTTTTTTGGTTCTTATTTTACTAAACCTTCGTTGAGTTTTTTCACCCAATAGGTGTGGTGTCATTGTTACTTTTTGTTTTATCTATACTTCTTTCATGCTAAACTATGGTTTTTAGGTCCCTATAAAACATGAGTTTAACCTATTAAATAAAAATAAAAATAACAATTACATAGGAAAATACTCAATCCAAACTTATATTAACAATATGTTTTAGTATAAATATATCCCAATACCAATGCAACATTATATTTTCACTAAAATACAAGTTGGCATTACAATTTGTTCAAAGAATCATGCAACATACTAACCATATAACAATTTAAAAATTTAAAATTGCATTTCAAAAAAAAATAATATCTTTGCATTTTAAAATTATAGGAATTTTACAATCACATTCACATTGAACTCAACCCATAATCTCAAAAATATATTTTACCAAAATTTTATTGACATGTTTATATCTTCCTTATGATCAAACATGCAAGTTTCCACATGTTATGAATAAAGTAATAAACTAGAAGCATGGTTCCCATATACCAAGGAAATAATTATTTAATCTAGACTAAAGACTTCAGAGTTCCATTTTAGGGATATAGGGTAGTGATAAATATGATCCCAACCATGAAGGAACTTACATGGCCTCATCCACCCCATCCATGGGTTCATACCACTATAGATATCATCATCATGAGTGTAAATAAAACATATGGATAAGTCAAGGATAAAAATAAATTCAAGTAAAACTTCCCCAAAATAACATGTCACTACTTTGAACAATAATATTTACAACAACTACAAAGTAGATATGTGAGATAAAACAAGATCACATTACAACTTGAACATGTAAGTTAGGGTGCAAGAAAAGTGTGACATGGGTTTTGGTTTAGTCATGACCCTCTATGAGGTCGCTTTGTTTGTGTGGGGGTGATATCTATAATGATATAATACTTGCCCAATATTCCACCACCCACTCTCCTATACATGTTCTTGCACCCATAGAAGCCATTAGTAGTACTTTCTAGTACAATATTACTGTATTTAACTGAAATGTTGAGAAATAATAACATACACTATGAAATATACCCATTATCCATATCATGCTTGCCATAAAACATTAATAAGCTTAAAATTTTGATTTTAAAGTGATTCAAAATGTGTTGTTTAATTAATTCATGGTGTGTTATTCAAGGTCGCCTGATAATGTAACTTAATATCCATACATATATAAATTATATGTTAAATAGTAGAGTAAGACTTCTCAATGGATTGCATAAGGATGTCTTACTCTAACACTATTAGTTTGAACAAGGATTTCTAAAACAAACTCATGTTTACTCATGTGAAAACCACTTCAACATACCATTTCCACATCAAAATTCCCACCATTTCACTACAAAAGAGCTGTGGAGGCCACCGTCAATCATAAGACTTATAAGTTCCACTACAAAGCTCAAGGGTAATGGAAAATATGATCCCAATCATGATGGAACTTACCTGGGTATACCCACCCCATACACACACACACACACACACACACACACACACACACACACACACACACACACACACACACACACACACACACACACACACACATCATGAGGTTAAAAGGAACACAAAGAGAATTCAAAGATAATAAGCAACTCAAGTCAAACTTACCAAACACACCAGGTCATTGATCTAAACAACAATATTTACAAGAAATCCAAATTAGAAACAAGGAAGCATAAATGTCGTAGTTGAAGCTAACCTTGAAATTTGAGCTAAGATAATATCACATTACAACATAAAAATGCTAACTAGTGCACGAGAAAAGTGTGAAATGGGTTGTTATTTATAAATGAGCATCAACGAGCTCAATATGATTGCATGGGGAAGATATCTATAGTGGTATAAGTATTAAACCAATATTACACCTTTCACCCTCATATAAATCATAATCATTATCAACTTTTTATACCACCAATATTTATTAAATTTTATGTCTTCATAAAGCCTAAAAATATGGGTAGATGTAATTTCCTGAGATGCCAACTTCAAAAAAAGATCTCTAAAATCCCATAATGTTTGCTCATGTAATTGCCACATTATCACACCCTTTCCATGTCAACCTATCTTTGTCTCATCGAAAAATCTCACTCTATAATAAAAAACATCCATATATAAAAAGTATAATTTAATCACTAGAGCAACACTTCTAGATAAATTGCACAGAGAATAAATTTCCAATATCTCTTTATGCATTTTATGAGCATGTCTTGCTCTAACGCTATCGATTGCATATGCTTAAAGTATCAAGTAAAAAAATTCAATCTACAAACTTGTGTCAATTAGTCTTTTTATTTATAATAAATATATAAATTAAAGATACCATACCCACAAGGGTTATCAAATGCAACTTTATGTAAATGAATTAATTAACACCTTCAATTTTAATGCCCAATATAAAAATCAAAGATAGAATGAAAATATATATGATATAAAATCTTTAATTTATATAATTCTTATTTAAAAAATAGACTACTTAACACAAGTTGAAAAATACATCGCACAAATGAAGATTCATGCTTGCATCAAAACCTATGTAATGCTTTTCTTTGGCTTTTCACATTTTCTTCATTTATCCCTTATTATTAGACATATGTTTTATTTTTAATTTTGTGTCTATGTTATGTTATGTATTATTTCACATTTAATTATATTATGTAATGCAAATTTTCCCTACCAAATAAGTTAATTAAGTATGAATTAACCATTTATATGGTACGATCACATTTACTATTTCTATTATAGACAACATCATCACCAACAACATTCCCCAGTAACATCATAAATATTACTTTTCACTTCTACATAAGTAACCACAAAAGATACCAACCACTTCCACTATTATACCCCAACATGCCCTATTTATTTGCAAGATATAAGAGCCATATTTCATTCTAAGGTTTAGTTGGGATATAAGATCATTTTTATTCATAATTTAAAGGTTTGATTTATATTTGAATCCCCTTTTATCAATAATCATGGTCAGTATAATTCAATAACCTACCAACCCCTTATGTATCCATTATAATGTTAACCGTCACCGAGAATTAACCTTGTGATCACCACTCTATGGACCCGGCCAAAAATAGACAATGGAGCATAAAACCATGAGTCCATCTAGTTTTAGAATCCCACAAGTTTGGTAGATGCCCCCGTAACCGATGCCCCATAACCTATAGGGGATTGGAACGCATTCATATTTTTAATATTTCATATGAATAATGTGGATCGTGTTTTTTTTTTCGGGTAGATTACTTCACGCACTCATGAATTTATCAATGAATTCAATCATTCCACGAGTCCAAATCAATCATAAACCACGACACGTTTCAGTTCATATACCCTCATAACTTCACACTCTACCATACTTAAAATTTCAACTTTGTGGAGTTATAATAGCTCCATGACTCGAATCAATCATAGAATGCCACGCACCCCACTATTAGAGCCTCACATTATCATATTTCCACATAAATTTGGAAAGAACTCTTTGACTACAAGAGAATAAAATATTTCACATGTCTCTTCATTAGTGTCCATGCACTATGTAATGAATGGAAAAAATTTAGAGGTTCTCTAATAATGATCTTAAAATTGGTAGGCGTTTAAATGTCCCCCTGTTATCCAGTGTGTTAAATTTGACATTCACAAAGTCATCACCGAATTTCAATGAAACAAAACAAAAAATATAGAACAATGTGAAATTGTGTAATTTTAGTGTGTGTAGGGCCAATATTTCCCATTATCACTGCATTAAAATTGACATCAATCATGGCCTGTCAAATTGTCATTTGGTCATGAATTCACATTTTCACAAAATGGAAAACATGGACATCAACCTTTAAGATTCAATACAAAATTTCCAAATAAACACTAAACAAAGTTGGTATAAAGGAATGGTCATGTAGTCATATTTATTGAGTGTATATTCAAGACTATTGCATACAACATTTGATAACATGATCGCACTCACAAAGAAACCAACTCAAACATAGTGAATAACAAGTAAAATCATTGGCAAGTATTACTAACGGTTATGATGCTTGTCTCTGCAGATTCTAAAGATGGGGTTTATTTTTTTATTCTAGTTTTTATGGTGGATAAGGTAGGGGATCAATTGGAGCTTTCACTATTGGCCAAATGCAATTAGTTTCACCTTAGTGTTGAAAGATTCAAGGTTTGGGTGGCCAGGAATTGGAAGTCTAGATATAAAATGGAAATTGCTTTAATGGCCAAGAATTATTTTCTCATGTCTTTCTCTAACATAGATGATTTGATAAGAAGTCTTTGAGAAGGTCTTATATTTATGCGTAGATACTTTGTCTCACTATGCAAATGGAGATGGGGTCTTTACCAAGATAAGGATTTCTATCAGGGCTTCCCTATATGGATCTCCCTCCTAGAACTCCTGCTAGAGTTTTGGCATGAAGAAATCATTTTAGAAATTGTTAAGGATTTTGGCTTCCCATTAGAAATTTATCTAGCTACTTGTTTTAAGAGAAGACTCTTAGAGGCTAGGATCAAGATGTTAATCTCTCCCTCTAAACCAATCCCAAAGATTATCCTTCTAAGGTCGAAAGATGGGTTATAAAGGCAATGTTTTCAAATTGATGGATTCTCATGAGCTTGTGAGTTTTGTTATTGTATTGAACATTTATGGAAGCCTTGCCCAAGTAACAAACATCCTTCTAACAATGAAGAGTCTTTAGTGCCCTTAAAAGACTCCTTTGACAATGAGAACAATGAGGATTGTCAAGACTTCTCTCCAATGGATTCCAAGGTGAAGCCACGGCTCAAGGTAAAGGATCCATCTCCTTCTAACTCAGATCCAAAGGAAATTTTAGGGGGCCTAAATGAAATAGTCATTGGAGGTTCATGGCCACTTGTACCTAATCAAAATTTGGAGGAATTAAATAGTCCCTGGGATTTTAACAACCTTGGTTCTTTAGCTCCACTGAACCTAGTCATGATGACATAAGACCCATATATGTCCACAATTAATGGGGTACTACCCTAGTCTAAGGGAAGGTGTAATTCAATAACTAATCCCCTTTGCAGGAGGATGAATATCTATTTATAACTCTCAAAACTCTTCTTGATGTTAAACTAGCTCACCAGAAGATCCCTCCTCACCAATCCCCAATTGCTAAGCTTTCTAGATAGACCCCGCGATCTTGTTTTCAACACAAGTGTTTAATACATGGAAAAGGTAAGGTGGACTATGGTAATGGAAAAAACCAATGAGGGAGACTACTAACTCATAACAAGTGAGTACATGAGATGGAGGAGGAAATATTAGAAAGGACTCAAAGCACCCTTTCGGAAAGGAAACTACTTAATTACTAATGATTAGAAGATTTTAATCCTTCTACATGATTGCCCACAATCTTGTTTGGGTTTTATCTTGGTTAATTTTTTGGGTGCCTGTGAGTATTACCTTATTGGAAGTCGTGGATTTCTTCTCTTGGAGTTGTTTGGCCTTCTTCCATGACTTATCTTGTGGATTTCCTTCTAATTCTTGGTCTAGGTCTTTATTCCTTCCTTTTTTCTTGGGCCTTTTACTTGTTTGAATTTATTGGTGGTCAATTATTTGTCTTGACCATTTTTCCTAATTCTATTTATTGCTTCATTTTCTATCTAGACATACGACAAATATCCTCTTTTGGTAGAATTTACTAGATCACTCTTTTTATCATATTTACCTTCCATTGTCATGATCTGACTCTCTCATCACATATTTACTGCCATATTATCACCCCATGTCAAGGTATGATGTGGCTCCCCCAATTCTCAACTTGGTGCCCCGCTCCTCTTAATCATTTCTCCCTTCTCCCATGTTTTCATTCCTCTAGGTGCTTATATCATGATTATATTCTTAATTGTTCATTTATTACTTCTGGTCTCTTCTTTATTTAAGCATTGTCTGTGGCTTCCAATTTCTTTGCTTTTACATTTTTACCTAGTGTATTTTGTCAATAGGGTAAATTTTAGTGGTAATTTTTCATTAATTCATGAATATTTTAGTTTCAAAAATTGGCATTTGGTGTTTTTAGGGGGTGGTAAATAGCATGGATTTGCCTAAATTATTTGGGTGTAAGTTAGTTTTCCTGGTCAGCTTGCCTACTATTTAAAATAAATTTCATACAAATTAATATAGTTCGCCACACCATCAAAATTCAATATGAGCTTATTTTCCATTATATGTTATATATAATCATTTAAGGATTGAATTTTTGAAGCATATTAGCATAATTATCATTTGGAGATGTTTGTGTCACTCGCTAGCATAGTTTTATCCTACCCATAACATTATCGCTTATCATAGCCTATGCTAACTACCAATAATCATGTCACATGAAAGAATTTAATTCAAATGCCAATAATCCTATTACATGTCAGTATTGGGGTCATACATCTATGATGTTGTTGAGTGATAGCTATGCTATTCATTGATGACTTTGTTGTCACTCGATAACATTGTTGTTGAATGATGACAATGCCATTAAATGATAGAATAGTTATCAAATGACAACATATCTATTATGTAGCATCATAATTATCCTGCAAAAACATATCTGTCATTTGAAATAAAGTCCTATCATCCATAAAATATATTCTCATCCATCTATGTGTTTTTTGTGTAGTCACATGTCAACATTTATTTTATGTCCTATGAAGTTTCACCTATCAATTTGTTTGCTCACCTAAACACCAGCTATTAACTTTCATCAGACTTTAGAAACACATACTTGATTCATCAAAAAATAATCAAGTTCATTTTTATATGGGTAACTAGAATTTACCCTAGATAGGTTAACTTTTAGTGGCAAATTTTCATTAGTTCATGAATATTGTAGTTATAGAAATTGGCATTTGTTGATTTAGGGGGCGGTGAACAACATAGATTCACCTAAATTATCTAGGTATAAGTTAGTTTTTTGGGTCAACTCACTTATTGGTTAAAATAAACTTCATACATATAAATATAGTTCACCATATCATTGAAATTTGATATGAGCTTATTCACCATTATATATAATATATAATCATTTGAGGACCAAATTTATGAAGCTTATTAGCATAACTACCATTTGGAGGTGTTTGTGTCACTTCCAAGCATAGTTGTCACCTACTTGCAATATTATCACCAATCACAACCTATGTTGACTACCAACAATCCTATCACATGAAAGCATATAATTCAAATGTTAGTAATCATGATGCATGCCATCATTGGGGTCACATAACTACTATGTTTCTTGATAGAATATGTTGTCAAGCGATAACTATGTTGTCAATTGATAGTTATGTTGTCAATTGACAACATTGTTGTCAAACAATGGTAATGTTGTCAAGTGATAGGATAACTGTTGAGAAATAAAAAAATCTATCATGTGACATCATAGTTATCATGCAATAACATATCTATCATTGAGCAATAAAGTCCTATCATCCATATAAAACTATTACCATTCATTTTTGGGCTTTATGTGCAGTCACACATCAACATTTATTCTATGCCCTATAAAGTTTCACGTGTTGATTCACCTCCTCACCTAAACACCATCTATTAACTTTTACCAAACTTTCAAAACACATACTTAGATATTCACCCAAAAATACTCAAGTTCATATCTATATGGGCCAATAAAATTTACCCTAGTTGCCAAGCCTCTTGTCTTTGTTGTTTTTGTGCTTATGGCTTCTCATGAGGATTATCAGGAGACTGAGAGAGGCAAGGAGGTTATATTTTAACATGACTCCCAAGAGGGTGACAAGAAAAAATTTAGAATAAAAAGGGTGGAGACTAAGTCTTGATCTGAAATTAGGAATAATAATCCTTTCGTTTAGGTTATCCTCAAGAAAGAAAGACTCATTGAGTTCATGTTGAGAATTACTAGGAATTATTCCATCCTGTCAAGAGATTATCTAGTCAATTGGAAAGAGAGACTATTTGTCATGAGAGGCATGTGAATAGAGGTCTATGATCATTTCATCACTAAATCCATGGGACTGGTTGTCCATAATATCAAGTACTATAAGGATAAGAACATGAAAGTTGAATGGGTCTCAAAAAATTGGTTCCCTTGAAAAAGCTAAAGAGGTCACCAAAAGCTTCAGGTAGACCAAACTCCCGAAAGCTTGGCTGAAGGTTAGTAAGCAGGTTATGTTGTACCTCACATTAGAGTCCAAATTTATTTTGGTTGAGTCTCACCACTTCATTTTGCTTAACCATTAAACATATTATCTTTAGTGCATTTTTTTCTAGTCCCTAATGTTTTGGATGGCAATTTTTTATTTTGTTAGTTCTATCTCTTTCCTTCTAGTTTCTAGTTGGTTCTTTTTTGTTTGTTTGTGTAGGTCATTTTTTGGTTATGATTTTCATGCCCTTGGTTACTCTCCTGTAGAACTTTATTTTAGACCCATTCCTCTTGTTGTGTCCCATACTAGATTCCACACCAATTCAAGGTGGGATTATATTAATCTGAACAAGTAATTAAAATCTAACACAAGGGGTGAAATAGATCATGCAACATGGGGATTATATATTATTAAGTGTAGATATCATAGGTTTCATAACTAAAGCTTGGTGATATTTAAATTTTTTAGAATTATGTATGAGTGTTCAAAAAGTACTATAGTCATTAAATTTACATGGGAAGAGGGAGGTCACAATAACTTAAAATATAATTTGTAATGGCATATTATGTATTCAATGGTGATCATGGTTTATCTAGATATAGACAAAGACTTTCTATAATGCCTAAATTTAGATAGAGATGAGACTAAGTGACCAAATTAGTGATATTTCTTAGAGATCCTCTCCTAATTAAAACTAGATTTAGATTTGAAATAGTTCATTTTATTTTTAGTTATTTTAGTTACTTTAACTTTAGACTAAGTTTATTTTTAATAACAATTTGATCACATTGAAGCTTTTACAAAAGAAAAAAGCAGTGACCATGGAATTTTATAAATACATTGAATCAAAATCATTTTATTAAAAAAATGTATGAATAGATTCAACAAGATTGATAATATTAATAGATATTAGTTTTGATTTTATGATTTTATTCTTTCTCACAAATTTAGAGTAATGTTTAATATGATTAAGTTAGAATGTTCAATTATTCTATTATAATTATTTTAGTTACTTTATCTCTAATCTATTATTGGTGTAGACAAATGTGTTATTCCTACTTTCCTAGTGAATTAGATTTTTATAAAATTATTATGGATAAATGTGTAATTATTATTTCCCTAATCAATTTATGTTGTAAGGAGAGGCTGTTCAAAATCACTCATAAACAATTAATCCTTAAACTTTCACATTGTGTTTAATCCAACTTGAGAGAATGTTCTAATTTTGTTATGACATAAATCTTAGAAAGTTTTGTTTAATCAAATGTAATACTCAACTAAAATCTAGAATATTCATTTCTACAAAACCTTTCCCTCCTGATATTTTATTATGAGAGAAAATTAATATAACATTGCATCAATTGTGAATATTCATCTTGTAATTATTTTTTAGATATTTTTTTATCACTTGGATGAAATAATCTTAACAAGTTGGATTTCATAGATTATAGATAAAATTTAATGTTTGAATTGAATGAGAGAGAGAAGATGGCTGCGAACAGGCATATGGAGCTGAGCTAGGGCAGCCATGCCCTAGCTCATTTTTTGTTATGATCAATTCTGCATTTGAGGGGAAGGAAGGCAATTTGCTTGTAAGGGGTAGGAGCCGCAGCTTAGGTTGTGTTTTTTCTCATTTTACAACTGTGTTCTATCCTTTGTGCTGTGAGCTGTGTGCTGTGTGCACTTATAGGGTAGGGCACAATTTCTATCCTTTATGCTGCGAGCTGTGAGCTATGTGCACTTACAAGGCAGGGCACAGTGCAGGGGTGGGTGGGGCTGTCTAAAGTGTACCCACAGTTGGAGAGCACTTCTTAAAGGCGTGGTTAGGAAGGGGCATGACATTGGGGTTGGAGGAAGAATTGCAAGCAAGGATGGACAAGAGTTTTAGTGAGGTGGTTGGAGGACATAGGCAGGGACTAGAATCCAAGATGAAGGAAACCACTGATCTTAGCCAAACTACAGGGTTATTTGACACTCAATCAGTGGGGGGCTCAAGAATCACAAAGGTGAATGGATGCCTAAAGCACTGTAAGGAGAGACCGAAGCTAATAATCCCATTTGATATGATAGCTGAAGATGTGGAATATTTTTCCAAGCACTCTCTCTACTACAAATTTCTGGGATTATGAGTCTCCCTACCTTTTCTAGAGAATTGGGCTCGACGGGTATGGGAACCAGAAGGAGAGATGGAGGTTACGCTGCTAGCTAGTAATTTTTTCATGATCACTTTTGTTTGCCTGGTAGATAAAAATAGGGTGTTTGAAGGAGGCCCCTATTTCTATAACCAGGTTAGGCTTTTTGTGAAACTGTGGCACGCTAGTTTTAACCTGACTGAGGAATTACCAAATAGAGTCCCAGTGTGGGTTAGGCTACCCAGAATGCCTATAGAATGTTGTAGAGAGGACATTCTACAGATGATTGCCTCTATGCTAGGAAAACCGGTGGGGTCTTCCACCCAAACTCTAGGTAAGAAAATCATGACCTTTGCAAGAATTTGCATGGAAATTGACTTAAGTAGGCCTTTACCAGATGCAGTTGAAATGTCTACGAGTGATTACTCATGGGTCCATCAACTAGACTATGAGACACTTCCATTCAGATGCTACCTGTGTCACGAGTATGGTCACTTGGTACGTAGATGCCCAAAGGCAAAAGCAGGCAATCAACAGCCTTCTAACCCACCTCCACTGAGTAGTGTCACTGGTGTGGACAAAGGGAAAAAGGTTGGAATGGAAGTAGGGAAGGAGTTAGAAGGTTTTGTGTAGGTTAAGGCATGAGGTAGAAATAAAGGACATAAGAGGTCCTTATTGGAGCGTCAAGAGGAGGATTCAGTTAATAGGTTTGAGGTGCTAGATGTATTAGGCCAACATGAGATTTTCTTAGGCCTAATTAGTGTAGAGCAGGTGGTTGAGGGGTCTGGGATGAAGGGAATTTCTCCCATGGATCAAGCAACATTACTTATGGAAGCAACTTTACCCATGATTTTGGATGGGCAGGTTGGGGATCAGAAATCCACTGAACCAATTATTGATATGGTTCAGGATGTGGAAGAGGGGTTTTCCCTAATACAGGTAGGGGTGATAGATGCAAAGAAGAAAGGCAAAGGCCATCCTCACCTGGGAATTCTTTAGAGGGATGGAAAGAAGGGGGTTGGTGAAAAAAGTGTCAAGCCAGGGTGGAAGAAGGATATGGAAAGGATAAAGTTGATTAGGGAAAATTTAGTTGAGTCAGGGTCAGTTAAGACCCTTGATTCTCACTTTTTGTCTCCACCAAAATGATTGTTCTTTCTTAGAATGTGAAGGGCTTGAACAATGGCCCTAGACAAAAAGTTGTTCAGGATTTGGTTAGGAGTCATAGTCTAGATATCTTATTTCTATAAGAAACTAAGGTCTCAATAGATTATATGATGAGAATAACACCTCATATTTGGAGGCAAAGTTCCTGTCAATGCATTGGGGCACAGGGATCAGCTAGTGGAGTAGCTTGTCTATGGAATTCTTGCAAGGTTTAGCTAGTGTCATGGATTGCCTCCAGGTCTTCACTATCTTTGGTATCCTTATGTGTCGAGTCAGGGGAGTATGTTCTTCTTACAAACATTTATACCCCCACCAATTTCCAGGGTAAGCTTTTGGTTTGGTATAATATATAGTTGGTTCATAGAGATTTTCCTTATTTGCCATTGATTATGGCAGGGGATTTTAATGCTATCATGGATCTTATGGAAAAAAGGGGAGGTACAAAAAGATTGGAACCTTCTTCCTTTTTGCTTCGAGACAAGATTTTAGAACTCAACCTGGTGGACATTAAACCATGCAATGGATGGTTCACATGGAACAATAAGAGAGTGGGTGATAGTTGTATTGCTGAGGCATTGATAAGTTCCTGACCTCTTATTACTTTTTGGGTAGATTATGGACCTTAAGGTTCATGATCCTTGACTGGAGAGGCTCGGATCACTGGCCAATCAAGCTGCACATTTCTTCTAATTGCATACACAGGATGCCACCGTTTAAGTTTCAACTCATGTGGCTCAGGGATCCTTATTTGTTTGATAGAGTGGCTGATTGGTGGTGATCAAGGAGGCCTACTATTGGTATGGCAATGCACATCTTTGCCAAGCTTCTGTAGTTCATGATATATTAGCTTAAAAGGTGGAACATGCTGAGCTTTGGAAACATCTTTCAAGAAAAGAAAGAGGTTCAAAGGGAGTTGAATAACATTACTAGAATAATTAGAGAGGAGGGGTTGTCTGAAATCTTACTGAGGGAAGAGGCAAGGGCTGTTCAGGAAATGGAGGAGTGGGAGTTGAGGGAAGAGATCTTTTGGAAGCAAAAAACAAGGGTTGAGTGGCTGCAGGAGGGGGATAAGAATACAACATTCTTCTTCAACTCGGTCAAAGCCAGGCAGCATGGGAACACGATATCCACTTTGGTTCTGGACAATGGAGAGATCATCTCATCTACCAGGGAGATATGTAATGAAGTAGCTCAGTATTTCACTGCTCTTTTCAAGGAGGAAGGGAGGAGGGAAGTGGATGTCAAGGAGTAGATACTTTCCTGTATTCCCACTCTGGTATTTTGGGAGATGAAGGAGCAACTGATGCATCCCATTAATATGGAAGAACTCTAGCGGGTAGTTTTCACTATGAAAAAAGGTAAGGCACCAGGCCTTGATGGTTTTCTAATTGATTTTTTTCCACAATTTTGGGAAATTATCAAAGAGGATTTGGATGGCTATTGTTCAAGAATCCCAGAGTAGTAGGCAAATGTTTAGAGCCCTAAATTTGACTTTTTTGGCTCTCATTCCTAAGGGGGAAGGGGCTGACAAGATAAATTAGTTTTGACCCATTTCCCTATGTAACATGGTCTACAAAATTATATCTAAGTTGATTGTAGAAAGGCTGAAGAAGTCACTGAGTATGTTGATCTCAGAGGAACAAAGCAGCTTTGTGGAGGGGCATCATATTTTAGATGGTATTGTGGTGGCAACTGAGGTTATCCACTCCATGTCCAAATCCTGGGAGAAGGCTATGTTTATGAAAATGGACATGTCTAAGGCATATGATAGGGTTTGATGGTCCTTTCTTTAGAATATTTTGGAAGCCTTTGGGTTTGAGGAGGTTTGGATCAGGTGGGTAATGAGTTATGTGAACTCAACTTCATTTTTTGTCTTGGTTAATGGGAAGCACTCTCACCTCTTTGGGGCCATGCGCAAACTACGGCAAGGGGATCCCTTATCCCCTTACCTATTTCTACTTTTGGAAAAATGTTTGGGGTGATTATTTAGGAAAAAAACCTTGAAAGGTAATATTCAGGGTTGGAGGGGGGAGGTGACCTTTCGGTTCTCTCTCACCTACAGTTTGTGGATGATGTGGCTCTGATGGGTATGGCTAATACGAGGGAGGCCACCGATATTCACAGTGGTTTAGATGCTTACTTGGTAGCCATGGGATAGGTAATTAATGAGGATAAGTCTTCTATTTTCTTCTTTAACACTCCTCTGGCCATCCAATGTAGAGGTTGATATTCTTTGGTTTCAAATTGGTAGCCTCCTGGTTCTTTATTTAGGGATCCCTATAATGGCTAGGAGACAGGCTAAGGAATCATGGTAGGGGATTTTGGACAAGTTTAGGGGTAAGGTGAATCATTGTACCAATAGGTGGTTGTCCTTTGCTGGTTGGGCCCAACTAATTTAGTTGATGGTTCAGGTACTTCCTATTTACAGATGCATGCTTCAGGTGGCACCAGTGAGCTTTGTCAAGGAACTTGATTCCTTGGAAAGATAGTTTCTTTGGGTAGGTAACCTGGCTTCAACAAAGTGGAGCCTAATTAGATGGGAGGTGTTGTGTAGCCTATAAAGGTTTAGGGGCCTAGGATTGTGGCAGTCTATTCTGGCAGGGACGACCCTGGCAGTAAAATTGTATTGGAGATGGTGCAAGGAACAAGACCATGTGTGGTCCAAGATTTTATCCCATAAGTATTTTTTTGGGGTCCCTGGGAAGGATATTCCTAAATACAGCTTGTCTAGAGTTGGGTCGGTGATCTGGACCACTCTAAAGAAGGGCACAACATTGGTTAAGAGAGGTCTTTTTTGGATTTGCAGAGGAGGGACTGAGGTGCAATTTTGGCATGATTCATGGGATAACTTTCCCCCTCTAGTTACTCAATATCCTCATCTGAGTGATCTGGCATAGAGATTTAGTGAGGCTAGGTGGAACAGGGTGAGTGACTACAAAATTTTGTTCCTTAAGGGCCAATTGATGAAAGTGAGATGGACTGTGTCAGAGGAGTGGCCGATTAATGGTATGGCTGATGAGTGCACTAAGCTAAATCACATCCTGGCTGGGTGTAGTTGCCATGCACTTAGGGAGAGCGACATGCTAGCCTGGTCCCCCCATCCCAAAGGGAAATACATGATCACGACAGGGTATCAGGAATTGGTTGTACAACAATGTGAGGGAAGAGGGGAAGTTTCATGGTGGAAAAGGGTCTGGAGAAATTTCTCCTGGCTGAAATGTAATTGTTTTACCTAGACGTTGGCCTGGAATCATTGCCTGTCTTGGGAGAACATTAGGAAGAGGGGATTTGTTGGGCCTTCATGCTGCATCCTATGTTTAGAGGTAGAGGAGAAGTCAACACACTTATTTTTTAGTTGCCCTTTTACTCTTCACTTGTGGCATGCTTGGTGGGATGCCTGGAGATGTCATTGCTTGCATGCCTCCTCCCTGGTTGATTTCTAGTCTAGATTGGGCAAACTACCCTCTGATGCTCATTTCCTGTAGGAGGCATGGTATGTTCGACCAATCTTTTTATTATGGCAAGTATGGCTGGAGAGAAATCATAGAATTTTTAAGGATGAGAAATTGGTACTCCATCAAGTTTGGGGTAAAATAATGGGCATGGTCCAGGAGACGGTGGTAGCCAAGAGTGAAATCATATTGCCTCTGGAGAAGGGCGATGTAGAGCTGCTTGAGAGACTGGGCTTACAAGATATCTCTTTGGCCTCTACTTGCGTCAAACACAGCCAGAGCAGGAAGTAAAAAATTCATAGGCAAGGGAAGTGGATGCCACCCACCACAGGCTTTTTAAAAATTAATACTGACAAATCTTCTATAGGTAATCCTGGCCCAATTGGGATTGGGGGAGTTGGTCAGGACTCCTCTGGATCTGTTGTTTTTATTTTTTTGGTCCATATGGGTGAGTAGATGATTAACAGGATGGAGGGACTTGTTGTTTTGTATGCCTTGAGGAGAGCTTATGAGTTAGGCTGGTGAAAGGTAAAATGCAAAGTTGACTCACAAATTTTGATCAATATGCTCCTAGAAAGGAGGATTACCAATGTGAGCTAGCAACTATCCTTGATAGTGCAGTAGATATTTCAAGTTAGCATGCTTATGGAGTCCATGTCTTTTGCACACATTCCCAAGGAATGGAATAGAGTGGTAGATTGCCTGGCAAAATGGGCTTCAAAGGAAAATGATGGGATGAAGGTGGATGAGTGGGAATTACTGCCTAATGAGGTGTGTCAGAGGTTGGAGTGGATTCTTAGAGAGGACAGAGATGGGGATGGAGAGTGATAGTTGTTGTTGCTATGTTTTGTAGTTCTTGTTTTTCTCTATTTTTGGTGGCTTTCAGTGGAGTTGCTGTGTTGTAATTTGGCTTTTTATGATTAATAAATTTTTTACCCCTTTTTATTTAAAAAAAAAAAAACAAGTTGGATTTCACATAATACTATTTTATTACAACTACATAATAGAATCACAATCTATAACTTATGTTATAACGTCCCTACTGGGATCTACCTAGAAATACGAGATTTTTTTAATTAAACACATATACTATAAATAGATTACACCACAAGAATATAAATAGAGATCATACAAAATACTCAAAGTCTGATGATAGCAAATAAAACATATTATATAGTACATCATTGATCTCTAATATCATGAGAACACATCATAATATGAATATAGAAAGTAATTAGATTAACTTAGCCACATCTGATACGAGTCTATAGCCACTATTATAAATTAATAATAAATAAGTAATTATAACTCTTCAAGACAATATTTCAATAATAAGTATAATACATTACAATGTACATATAAGATACATGGCTTCTCCATAACATAGTTCTCAAACTCTAGTATTTGTGATAATCTCAAATGTCATCTCAAAAATTAATACTATTGTGGGGAGGGAGAGTGTCATCTAAGTGATTTTCCACACCAACCACAAACCAATGGTCCCCCACACTAATCCCACTATTAAATGACCCTCCCTTCATAGATGAGTAGATAGTGATGACATGTGAATTCAAAGAGAAAAGAAAGTACCCAGTGATGTATGATTTCTAAAACTAAACATGCAGTGTATCATAAAAAAACCCATTCTATTTCAAGATATAACACAACATGTAAATCATACTCATCAAATGATAATGTCTTACTAAACATAATTTGTCCAAAGTTTTAAGAATAATAAATAATAGTGATTTATATATCAATCAAAATTCATACACACCACTTGATCGAATTGCCTTCATCTTGCATTGTGATGCTAATAAGTCAGTGAAGTCCATCTCACTCCTTACTTAGTATCATCAATGTAATATTGGTCAAACACAATTTAAATACAAGATTAATGTAATTTATATCATACTCACAACCATTATCACATAACTTGATAAACATAGGAGTAATCAAAAGCATACATTTAATATATCAAACATATGAATGGATCTTGCATTATTATCTACCCCATACTAGAAATGACTATAGTTAATACCATTTTGGTAATAATACACATTTAATTATAGATTATAACTACCACAATTAGTTTTCAAACTTTCTACACCTTATGATAACCCATATTACCATAGTATAGTGATTTAAACATAACTACTAAGAATTGCAGTGAGTCTAACATGTAGTCATAAGTCCATGGAAACATAATATCTTATACAAAAACTTAGATATTCCAAAATAAGTCTCAATACACGTGAAACATAGAGAACTCCAATCTAGCATCAGTTATACTCTCAGGGTTTGTATGCACGCTATACATAAATTTCTATTATACATAATTCTATAGTTTATAATCACTCATTGAATTATAACTATAAGTAAATACCCCTATGTATGTGTATATGCTAATAGATATATTTACATTCGTATTTCAAATCAATCATACCATTGATGATTTGTAACCTATTATAAATTTATATCCATACAATGGGTTTTGTATTGTTATTTAGATATAAGGTTTCCAACAACCTTTTGTTAAAATAATTTAACTATTAGTTTCATTAGGAAACATAAATAATGAATAACCATCTATCTCAAAATTTGGGATTAAATAATTTCCTTGTCAAATCATTATTATATTATGCCTTTCCAACCTCCATAGAATTTTAAGTTCTATTAATCTTACCAACCCACATCTTATCATAATACCAATTTCGTTAATCTCATGCATGAACTCTATTCACACACACACACACACACACACACACCCCTATAGATAAGTATATTTACATTAAAACACATCCTAAGGTGATTTTATAGTATGTATATATATATATATATATATATATATATATATATATATATATATATATATATATATATATATATATATATATATATATATATATATATATAGACAAGAGTTTTTAGATCTCCTAAGCATACAACAAAACATATACAGTACTTATTAATTCATATAACTGTTATAATAAACATGCACAAATAATTATGGTTTTTAGCGCTTCCAACTAGTATATAGTCATGTCAAGGTTTTACCCAACATATAATCTATTTGTAAAAGCTAAAGAGATGCCATTTATGTATTATAAAGGTTGAGGATTAAAATATGCATCAATACATAAATACAATGAATTAGATTACTGTATTATACACTACCATTGTTTATTATAACCACAATTATAACTAGTATATACAATGCTCAAATCTAACATAACTACTATCCTGGTTTACATTGACACATAAATACAATGCCATCATTTATTATATTACATAAGCTAATAATTGGACTGTAATGACTCCATTTAAATATAATATAAGTTGTGATTTCAATATACATCGACTTCATAATATTACATAGGCTAGATTTAAAAAATTTAATGACTCATTTTCCTTGTATAAGCTAGGAATAGTATAAAAAATGTCAAAAGACAATTACATAAGCTAGGTATAGTATCAACGACACCATTTTAAATATTATATAGGCTATTAGAAAGATATACAATGATGCCATAATATAAAACTTACTATTATAAATTCTAACGACTCAATAATAGGCTTGGAAAGAATCTACTATGATGCTTTATACACTAAATATGTTGGAAGTACAATAAAAATGATGCCACATGTGATATTAAGATCAACATAACTCATTATCAATAATAATACAGTGACACCTTAGAATAAGTATATAACAATACTCCCTAATGCAAAATATAATGACTCATTTGAAAACCAAATAAAACATATCTACACATATCATATACTATATGGCTGTGAGTAACAAAACTATAGTGATCAATATAAAATGGGAATTATAATTTTTGAAGTGATGCCAAAATAGTATGCATCCATGAAAAGTAAGACTATAATGATTTCATTCATATATTGTATAATCTACTAAATCAAATATACAATGACATATGAATAAAGTAGATGAAAATACTATTATAGGGTGTTAGCTATGCATTCTTTTTGCAAACAGTGACTTACAATACCCCTAACTAGATCTATATATATCAAAAGGAGGCATTTATATCAATTTATATATGGGTTTATATTTTTTTGTTATAGGTCCATTAAAATTAAATAACTTGGGAGTGGTTAGACATCTGTATAGGGTTGGTAAAATTCCTAGTATTTACTCAACTTAACAGAGATGCCTATATCAAAATTCCATGCCATAATAATTTCATAATAAATATTTTATACACATAGAAATTAAATTTTCATTCATGGCCAAAATGCCTATCTGATAGCTCATAGTTTGTCCTTGCTTCTTTATCAATTCTCTGCCAATGCCTCTTCTCCTTTTGTGCTACAACCTCCTCTGCTCCTTTCCAATTATCCTTTTTAAAATTCTTATGATAATGTCTTTTCCAAAAATCCCCTTCCATAAGTAGCCATAGTCTTCCATTTAGAATATTTCTCTTTGTTTATATTTATTTTGTTTTTCTTTTGTTTTTGTCATTTTTTAATGTATTCCTTTCTGTTTGATTTTTCCTAATTTTAAACCATTCATTTCTTTTTTTATTTTAATTTGTTTTTCCCTCTCAATGGAAATTTTCTAAATATTATTTATTTTTAACATTATTTATCAAAAATTCATGATTTTACTGAATTAATTAATCATCATTTCTCACCATAGCAAATTTAATGACAATTTCAAATTATTAATCCATATTTAATTTAGTTAAGCAAATCACATTTCTACTTAACATTTAACATACGTTAATTATGCAAAATGGGGTTCATTAATCATTTAACCTATGCTTAAAAAATCATAGAAATCAACTATCTAATATAATAAAAAATAAACACACTATGTTACCCATTTAATTATGCATTCTAATATGTGCTAGCTACTATGGTGTATGCAGTGTTCTAACCAGTTTCTCTCTCATCCTCTAACATCTCCATCTACATCATCCTCTTTGATGATGTTCTCCCTCTAGGATGCTCTGAGAGATGAGTTTTCCTGCATCAACCTCACAACAAGCAAGTAATTAGTTCATATCAACATGATAACTTACAAAATAAAATATAATTGATATAACACATCAACATGTTCATAATGTAAACTCATACACTACAACTAACTCCTAGTAATGGAAACATGTAATATAAGCAATATCCTACTATCTCATAATAGTATATATCTTAAAGCTTAGTAAAAAAATATAACCAAATTAAATGTGTCAACTTTAAATATCCAGTGATAATTAAATAATTTTCTTAATGAGGAATTGGGATGTAACATATGCCTTAGATAAAATTACCAGTAATACTAAAGTAAGAGGGTGAAAACCCATCACTTTTGGTGTGTGTAATATGAAAAATCTAGAGTTACACTAGAGATCAAAAAACAAGTATAAGATCCTACTCTAAACTAACACACCCTCCAATTTAGAAATGAAAGAGAAACAAGAAAACATTGCCTTCATTTGTCAAGAGTAGAATCTCCTTTGGAGGCATAAATTTACTTGTGCTTTGTAGATTGTGGCTGTTCAATGGATTTCATGCAAGAATTATAGTAGTGTTTTGATATCATGTTGTTTTATGGCATGATGATTGATATATTTCTTGATTATGATAGCATGATAATTTTGTGGATGATAATGCATGATCTTGACACATAAGGTTTTTGGCCTTTACAATGGATGAAGAAACAACAATTTATAGACTTTGAAGGAGAAATATGAATGTCGTATTTAATCAAGATTTATTTAAATATTTGATTTTGGATGGTGGATATTTAGTCTATGATTGGTTAAGAATTTATGAATTAGTTGGAGGTAGTGGTCAAATGATTAATGAGTTTTGAATGTCTTAAATGTGTTTGTTAGATATTTAAATGCCTTAATGAAGGGTTTAGAGAGTTTAATATCTTACTGAGGGGTTGTTAGAGGTTTGAATGTCTTAATGAGTTTATTAATGATTGAATAATTTTCTTTAATGATTAAATGAGGTTGAATGGGTAAATTGATGAGTTGGATAATAGGCTTTATTTTTGTATTTTTGTAATTATGTGTGCATGAATTTAATCAAATAATAATTATTTAACTAATATTGATTAATTAGTTAATTTATATAAGTTAATTATTAGTGGGGTTATATGAAATAGAATAGGGGTCATGTTGTAATTAGGATAATACTGATTTGGATTTTCAACAATGGACAAATTAGTTGGGATAAATAGTTGGTGATGAATGTCGATGAAAATATATTAGTGATGACACTAAAGTGGTATAAATTAGGTGTCTATTGTGTGGATAAAACCCACCTCGATACATTTATGAAACTTAAATGAGCCCCTTAGCAATTAAATTTGTCACCTGAAGTGTGATTTTATTTTATATTTTGTCAAATACACCATCAAACCATAAAAATTAGAAACTCGTAAAATCAAAAAAAAGAAGAGAAAAGCATGTATTATTTTCGAGAAATAACAATAAACATCCCTATTTTTCAATATGTTATTCTAAAAAATGTTTTTAATTACCTTCCCAATTTTCAAAATAATAGAATGGCTAAAAAACATGTTCATGCTTTCAAAAATATTATGATATTCTTAAATATTCAGCATGAGGATGTAACCCATAGATTGTTTCCTTTCACATTGGATGGATTTGAGTATGAATGGTTTTGAAATTATATGCTAGATTAAATTAATTACTAAAATTAATTAGAAGATTGTTTTCTTTTTAATAATATGGATAAATAGTTTGAGTTATAGAAACTCAAGATGAAATATCTCTTAGTAAATATAGATGATAGGGTTTCTATAATGGATGCACCACCTATGAGAATGAAACCAAAATAATGCAATAAGGCTTTTAGTAAATTCTAGGAGCTATATTAGGTTATGATTGTTGGTTTTTGTACTACTAAAATTTTTAGGTAAAAATACTATGAAGCTTATTTGGGATAAGTTGGGAATGTTGTATCAGGCCAAGTCACTGATTAAAAACTATTCCCAAAAAAGGATATATATTCATTGTGAATGAATCATGGTGACTCAAATATAGATCACATAAAAAAATTCAAATTTTTAATAAGTTAGTTATCATTTGTGGGCATCAAAATTAATGATAAAAAAGTTGTATCATGATGTTGTGCTATTTTACATACTTGTGGGATAATTTAGTGATGGCTATCACTATCACTGCATCAAAGATAAAAGTAGAAGATGTGGTTATAGATATATTAGTAGAGGAGAGGAGGCAAAAGTTTATGGAAATGTATTAGACAAAGAAAATCTTATATATGTGAGGTCACTCATAATAAATAATAAATCACAAGACTAAGTGATGTAGGAGCATCCGTAGTCTTGAGCAATCTTGCATCAACAAAAATAGTGTATTTGCATTCCAATTATTTACTTTGTTTTGTCCTTTGTTTGGTGTATTTTTTTAAAATTTAATCTTGGTTTCCATGTCATATCATTCATGTTATTATCATGTTCTTGATTATGACATAACTATTGTACTTTCAACATTCATCTTGCATTGATCTTGGTACAAGCTTCAAGCACTTTTAGTTGTACTCAGTCTTTCAAAATCTGAATGTGTATTTCATTGCTATGAAAAGATTTTCCTTTGCTTGTATTATATATCATCATTGATTTATTATTATAAATGTTAAACATTCTTCAAATAGTATTAATTAGGTTTCATTCTCCTATTAGGTCACTGGAAAAGTGTTGTAGCTCTAGTCTTTGCTAAATAGTGATATTTTCCCATTTTGGTCTTGCATTGGTCATTCACCACTATAGGTATTATCTAAACTTGCTATTGAAACAAATTATCTAAGTCCTTTGTAATTAGGTTTCTTGACTTGAATAGGTCTTAATGCTTTTGTATGGTATCTTTTATGCAAATAAATAATACCCAACTAGGTCTCATGTTAATTGAAATGGTTTCAATAGGTCTTAGCACCCATGCAAACACCAAATAGGGTATAAACATGTTCAAAAATATTTATAACTTATGATAGGATATGAGAATTGTGTAAAGTAAATTTTAAGAGATGACTAGGGTATAGAAAAATATAAAAGCACTCATTGTCTTTTATTATGCTCTGTGTAAAACTTGATTACAACCACCTGTAGGTGATTAACATGGTCTATCTTTCGTTTGTGCCATTTGATTTTTGAAAATACATGTGTTGATTATGAAATGATTGGATAAGATGAAGGGACATTAGGGGAAGGTCATAAGTCATCCTCATCATCAATAAATGTTCAATGGGACATTATGTTGGAAATATTGTCATTGATGTCAAAGGTCTAGATTATTGAAGGGCCCATGGAGAAGTCAAAGAGTCACAAGGTAAAGACAAAAGAAGGATGGGATGAATTTTCCCATGAAGAGTCATCTTGGGGAATTTCAAGAGTCACCAAGTGAAGACAAAAGAGAAAGGGCACAATTTCTCATGAAGGGACACTTTGAAGAATACAAAAAGTCACCAAGATAAGGACAAAATAGGGAAGGACGTTTTTGCTCATGAAGGGTCACCACACGAATTTTCAAAGGTAAGGATATGAAGGGTCATACAAGTTTGGCACCATTTTCCATGAGGATTGAATGGTCACAAAGGGGGAAGGCCAAAGGTCATTTGGAAAGCTATAAATAAAGGCTTGAGAAGCCATTTGTAATATGAGTGAGAGAGGTTGATTTGATATTATAATATCTAGCTTAGAAGAGCATTGTGAGAGATGAATATGATTTGTATTTGTTATATCTAGCTTAAAAGAGCAAAGGTGAGAGAGGAAAGAGATGTTGTAATGAACTATCATTTGTTGAGATAGCAATATTGAGAGATAGTTGTGTGGTATACACAAAGGGGTTGGTGCTCTTGTGGGTTGGTGCTCACTAGTTATTGTTGTGTTGGTGCTCAGCAAAGGGGTTGGTGCTCCTATGGGTTGGTGCTCATGAATTTTTGTTGTGTTGGTTCTTAGCAAAGGGTTTGGTGCTCCTGTGGGTTGGTGCTCATGAATTGTTGTTGTGTTGGTGCTCAGCAAAGGGGTTGGTGCTCATGTGGGTTAGTACTCATGAATAGTTGCTATGTTGGTGCTCAGCAAAGGGGTTGGTGCTCCCACAAGTTGGTGCTTGTGAATATTGTTTGGGTTGGTGCTCATTCGTATACTTGAGATTGTTCTCTGTGGTTTTTCCCACATTAGGTTTCCACGTTATATCTAGTGTCTCTCTCTATCTTGTGTGGTGTTTATTGTTTCAATTTCATTGCATATCTTGAATGTTTGATTAAGTTGAATTTGATTAAGGGAAGGTTTTATAAGATATATGATATATTGATTCACCCCACTCTTAGTATATCCCATGCTTAACACATTAGTTTTAGGGGTATGTTGGAAAATGATCATATCAGTATTGTTTCATTATTCTTGATCAAAGAGGACTCTATATGCTTCCTATTGGAAGGCATAAGTTTGAGTAATTATATATAATTATTCTTTCATGTCTGTGTGCATGAAATAATCCTAATTGTGGCATAAATTAGATGTTGAATCCACTATTAACTAAATAAATTTTATCTTTGCTTTATGTATGACTACTGTTTAATAAAATACACGTGTGCCAATTTTGATTTGTAAATCCCTGAAACATGGGAATCAGAGGCAAACTTTAAATATTTTCACCTCCTCATGCTTGCACCATTGGCGATAATAACTCTAAGTCTAGATGTAGATATAATAATTTAGATATATCCTTGAATAAATTATGAAACTAAGACAAGCTATGTGATTTCAAGGACTATAAAGTTGTAAAGGTGTAAAATGCCAAAATACTAGAAATTATGTAACCCTTAGATGAAAATGTTTCCATTGATTGAGATGGAGATGTGTATCTCTTAGCCTTAATTTTTCATACATGTAATAATGCATGGATGATTGACTTCAGATCCTCTTATCATATGAAACTTACAAGAGAGTAGTTACATGAATATGAATCATATGAGGTGGTGATGCCTTCCTAGGATAAAACTTGACCTATAGGATTGTGGGTAGAGGAAATTAAACTTGAAGTTTAGATATGAGATGTTAAAGGCTCTCCTTAATGTTTTACACATTCTTGGCCTTGCAATGAATATAATATTTATGATAAAAATGAGTGATGTCAATATATAGATCTCATTCAATAGAGATAGATGTAAGATGATGCATAGAGCCATGGTGTTGAAAAAGGGTGTGTACATGGGTGCTCTATTAAATATTAATGTGAGTGTGGTAATAATCACATGTAACAACTATATTTTTACTAAGTTCAATACTTATTTAGGAAGGTTTAAACTATTTATAGTAAAGAAAGCAATGATATATCATGAGAGGGTGGGCCATATTTGTGAAAAAAGTTTATAAATGATGTAAAACAAGTATATGAAAAAGGGATGGGAAATTTTCTCTTGGAATTTGATTTTAGTGAATAATGCATCTATGAAAATAAAAGTTAATTAAAATTTAACAAAAATGTTACCTGAGAAAGTGGAATCTTGTAGGTGATCCATAGTGACGTTTTCAGACTGGTATATGCCCCATCATTAACCATGTCTTTCTTCTATGTGTCCTTTATAGATGAGTACTATCAAAATACCAAAATATAATTTATTTTAAATAAATTTACAGCTCTTGTAAAATTCAAGTTAAAATCCATTGTGAATAACTGGATAGAGAATAAGATCATGGTGTTGCAAATGAATAATGGGGGTGAGTACTGCTCTAGTGATTTTAATGAATATTGTAGACATAGTGGTATTTAAATGTAAAATATAAATCCATACACATGATAATAGAATGAAGTTATAGATTGTAAGAGCATGATACTAATGGACAAGACCTAGGCTATACTGAGTGATGTGCACTTAAAGCATAAGGTTTAGGCTGAAGTAGTGACTACTACTTGTTAATTTGTTAATTGATCACCCACATCAGTGATAGCTAAGAAGACCCTACAAGAAGTGTGGAATACTAATAATCCATGCTTACAACACCTATAAATTTTTTTTCAAAGATTAATTCCATATTCCAAAGGAAAAAGGATCAAAACTTGAATTTATGTCTGCAAAGTGCATATTTATTAAATAAGGGAATGATGTCAAAGCGTAAAATATTTAGAATATTAAGATAAAAAAGGTGGCATATACCTGAAATTTAGTCTTTATGGAAGTGAGTAAGGTTTTTGAATAATAAGATCCAAAGAAGCAATGAAAAAAAGAAACAAAAGGGTGTAGGTCGATGTATATTTTGAAGAGCCTATATTTGAGTATGGTACAAATAACAAATAGTTTCAAGAATCATAAGAAGAGGAAGAGCCTTTGACTCCTACTTTGAGGAGATAAAAAATAATGCATAAAATTAATAAAATGCATATCCCATCAAAATTTAGTTTGTGTACCTATTATCTGTGATTAATTATGAAGACCTAAAGACATTGATGGAAGCTCTAGGAGGCCATGAGAGAAAGTATTTAAAGAAGGCCGTGCAAGATTTAATGGAGTATTTGTAAAATAATGAGACTTAAGACTTGGTAATGTTTCATTTTGGATGAAAACCTATGGGTTGAAAGTGGGTTTTCAAGAATAATAAAACATGCAATGGAAACTAGAGAAATATAAGTCTTTCTTAGTGGCTAAGGGATTCTCACAAGTAAAGGGGATCGACTTTGGTGAGAAATTTTATCATATTAAGAATTTGGATTCATTACATTTATTTTATCTATTTTTATTATTTTTTGTCTTAAGATAGATCAAGTGTATGTTAAGTCATTATTTTTACAATGAGATTTTGAAGAATAAATACACATGTCACAACCATAAAGTTTCAAGGTGAAAGGAAAAAAATGCTTAGCCTTTGGAGTGAATAAGGACTTATATGGATTTAAATAATTTCCCAAGATCTATAATCATAATTTTGATAGTTATGTAGTTATAAATTGGGCTTATGCACAATTTATCTTTGGATTTACTAGAATAAGTACGGCAATAACTTTGTCATCATACTTATCTATATGGATGACATGTTGTTGATCATAAATGATTAGAACATGACAACACAATTGAAGTATAATCTATCTATGCAATTTGAAATGAATGATATGGTGATAAAATATTAATCTTAGCCATGAATATTCAAAAGAGATTCTGTGAACAAGAATCTTTGGATAGACTAGAGGAAGTATGTTAAGATATTATTAAAAATTTCCATGATGCAGGATTACAAACCTATGTTCACACCTTTTAAATTTTGTTATAAATTATCTATTATGTAATTTTTAAATACACAAGAGGAGTTGGAGGACATGGTTATGGTTTTAAATGCAAGTGCATTGAGAAGCCTAATATATGCAATGGTATGTACAAGACTTGATATTGTGCATGCACTGGGAACTTAGTGAGTATATTCATGTCCAATTTGGGAAAGGAACATTGGGAGGTGGTGAAGAGGATGTTTCATTATCCCATATGGTACTTCTAACAATGATTTTTTTTGGTTTTAAATGCAAGTGCATTGAGAAGCCTAATATATGCAATGGTATGTACAAGACTTGATATTGTGCATGCACTGGGAACTTAGTGAGTATATTCATGTCCAATTTGGGAAAGGAACATTGGGATGTGGTGGAGAGGATGTTTCATTATCCATATGGGACTTCTAACAATGAAATTTTATATTAAGGTAAACCTAGTAGAATAAATACATTAAATCCATAGGGTTTTATGGATTTTGATTGGGCTGGAAATTTTTATTTCCATAGATATAAAAGTGTGTATATGTCAAAATTATTTGGTGGAACTATAGTATGTATGAGAAAATGATAGGATAGTGTTTTGATATCCACAAATAATTTGAATTTGTCATAGATACTCATGTGGGCAAGGAAGTGACATGGCTTCAAAGGTTATGTTCTTTGATTGGGTTCACACAAAAACCTATAAAGATATATTTCTATTCAAATTGAAATATATCCAAAAGAAACCTTAAGTGTCATTCTCAAATGAATAAAATTGATGTGTAATACCATTTTGTAATGGAAATGGTGGAAGAGAAAAAAATACATCTAGAGGTGGACAAAAATGAAATTTTTTTGGATCCATTTACTAATGTAGTGAGTAGTGAGAGGTTATCTTAGTGAAAGAAAGAGATGGGAATGGCTACCTAAATTTAATAAAGGATGAATGCATGCTATTTTATGATATTTTTTCAAAAGTGGGATATTTTTAGGAAAATGTTTAAATTTGTCATAAATCTACATAATGGTAATTATGTATAAGGTTTTTGTGAAGGATCTTGTGTAAGTTGATTGTGAAAGCAAGGATGGTGACATAATTTTATGTGGATACTACCTATTGTAGTTACACATGGTTTTCAATGTGTGTGAATGATGGTAGACATATGCAGTTCTCAATTAAATTTAATTGCACCATGTAAGGTTTCAAAGTGGAACATACTGGTTGAGCCATAGTAAGTTGATGTGAAATATGTGAGCAATGGAGGTTAAATTAGGATGTTATGGTACACTTATCTTCTTGTATCTTTCAAATTAATAAGTAAAAGTAACATCTTAGTGTCAATCTAACATGTAGTTGTTGAGGATAATTACACAATGATCACTTTTCTTAGTAGTTTTTGATTACATATTATCTTTATGTGTTGATGTTATAAAGTGGGTGACGGATATAAGGACAGTTATTCTCAGGAAGATGATGATGCATAATTATAGGTTGTTACCTACTAGATGTGAGATGCAACCAATTTTATGAATGTTGTATACACATGGTCAAGTGTGTGCACTATAATATACATTAAAGTATTATATGAAGCTTATAGAACCTTCAAAATTATTTTAATATTGTAAAAAAAATAGTTTTTGTTATAATCAATAAGGTTAATGTGCTATTTTTTTTCCCAGTAGCTTTTTTACACAAGTTAAATCTTACATAATTCATGTTTTTGATATTCCCTTGTATGGTTAAGAATTGTTTATCATAGCTCTCTTTTGTATTTTTTTTATTACACATAGGTTGTATCCCCAACATGTGGGTGCTTATTTTAATCTAATTTATTGGTTAAAAATTATGTGACCTTAGTTTTTATTTTAAAATGGTTTTCATGGCATCGCTATTATAATTTTAGTATAATCAGCTGGAATAAAAAAATAATACTCTATGATCCATCATCAAAATGAGAGAGTAATGGATATGTATTCTAGACTAAATTTTAAGTGAAAATAGTAAATTAATTTAATCAAATAAAAAATAATAGTCATTTAATCAAATTATTCCAATATTAGGTTATTTTATTTTAGAATTTAGTCAATTCTATTAAAAAAATTGACTATAAATTAAAAGGATGCAAAGCTCAATAAGTTAGAATATCTTGTTTTTATTGAAGTTGGATCTAGTTGTTCATCCCAACTATCATTATAAATTCCTATTCCATTTTCATCAAACCATTAATGACACTCATACTCAGGCTCTGTGAGCTTATTTTGATGTTCACATTCAAAGTCTAACCATTCATCACAATCTATAGAAATTCATAATATGGAATCATTTAGTTTAAGTTATTTTCCCTTCTCTTTATCACTTATAACAACATGACTAGCACATTCAATTATTTTACATTTATTTTTATCATTCATCTGATAATTAATGACACAATCATATTTTTATGAATGACCCCTCAAGTAATTGAAATACATTCATTCATTCATGTCTTCTTCAGTTATACTTAGTTACTCTACCACCTAATATTTTTAATTTCAGATGTGTTAGTTATGGAATTAAGGGTATTTAATCTTTATATTTAATTTCATGTATCTCTCCTAGGAGGAACCCTCTTGGGTTCAATATTTTTTTTAAATTTTACCAGCCATTTCATCTTTGTGGATGTTGAAACCTTCTTTGTTTTTCCATGTGCACCAAAAGAACCATAAAATCTATGTAGTTGCTCATTTGGACTATAACAAAATTTTCAAGGAGAAGATTAAAATTTTGTGTTATAAGTTAACATGGGAGATGAGATTCAATGTGTCACATACTATAACTTCACTTATAAAAAATACACATTAACAAATACAGTTTGAATACAACATTGACTAACATTTTTTGGTTCAAAATAGAGTGTGTTTTTAGTTTAATTTTATGATTTGGTTTTTATAAACTTATAGAGATAATATTACTTATATAACTCTATTAATTTTAGCTTATATTTATCACTATATCCAAGTCAAATCAAGATTTAACATAATGTACAAGGTATGAAGTTAATATTTTCAATCTTTTTTATTTCCCTTTCATAATCTTCCAAGAATTTTATTTATTATTTAACAATTCTATTCTCATTGCCCAACATTATTATCACGTAAAATTTATCTTTTGATATATAGGAATTTACTAAAATAGCATAAATTCCCCTATAATATTTAACTAATAAATTAGGTCTAACAATAGTATTTGGTTATCCCCCTCACAACTAGAATCTAAGTCATCTCACATAGAGGACATGTCTATCAGCTACTTGTTAGACTAAGGTTGACAATTTGTACGTGGGTTGTATCTATTACCATATGTTTCAAAATTAGTGGGGAATGTCAAAAATAAAGGAGAGAAAATAAAACAAACAACAGACCAAATATATTATTTGAAAGGGAAATACAAAGAGATAAAAAAATATGAAGGAGATACAAAAGAATGATATACACACATATCCATGTTGAAATATTTATCCCTTTATTCATGTAGGAAATTTCAATCAAATACTTACCTTATATTTATTCTTATATTATTAATTTTTTAATAATAAATGATTATTTTTTAGTACTAAGGTTATATTTATTTGAAAACAAAACACAGATAAATTGTGTGATTTAGACAATTCATAGGGAAAACACATATGTGAAGGTATACTTCACAATCCTTTTATGGTGAGCATACCATATACCACTATTAATATGATCTAAAACTAAAAAAATGGGGAAACATCATTACCTAAGATTGAAATGTGACATGCATATGTTCCACTTTATTAATTACTATGCAAAAATGATTGTGAAGCACAATGTCAACTATAAGACTTATGATTTCCACTGTAAGGCTAGAGTGTAATAACACTCATAACACTATAAATATCATCATATGGTCAAACAAAACACATGGATAAGATAAGGCCAACAAGAAACTCAAGTTAAACTTACTAAACACACTTGGTCATTGCTTTAAATAACAATATTTATGACAAATTCATATTTGAAACATTGAAGAATAATTGTTTTATAAATATCTGTTATCAACATTTTAGTTAAGAAAACATCAAATTACAAAATGAATATGCAAACTAGGGCATATGAAAAGTGTGGCATGGGTTGATGTTTAGACATGAGCCTTAGTGAGCTTGGTCTATTTACATAGGGGTTATATTTTTAGTTGTATAATTATTACATCATTGTTTCACCATTCAACCTCTCATAACTATTATAAGGGTTATGGGAAGACATTTTTTAAAGAATTAAATATTTTTTTCTAAATAACATTATGGCAAAGGTATGTTGATATGGCTGTTAAATTAGTGAGCATGAAGGTCTTTAATAGATCAATGTTTTAGATAAATTTCAAATGTGTTATATAAATAAACCCATTATCCATGTTTGTATTTTATTCAAATAAATAAATATTTAGTGAAAAAAATAATTGGTCATTTAATGGAAAATATGACATCAATGTGGAATGTTGACATCCTCTATACTACAACTAATAAATGTAGTCATACCTAAAATATGGTCAATTCACGTCTAATTACCTTTAAATACACCTTATGAAGGGTTTATCTTTGTCATAATTAGGTTACTCATAGACAAAAATAATTCTAAGTGCTTCACATGCCATGCATTGAGACTATTAGAGTCATTGTTTTGAAATTTCCACTTTTCATATTTGTGTTTCTTCTATATGTTTCCAAAATATTGCCTCATGAGATATGTATTTATTTATAATCATTAACCATATAAATATTGAGTATCTCATATTGTCTCAATTAGAACTATTTGGATAAGATGGGTTATATGCATGACCAATTCTTTTGAGAGGTGAGGTGCATGCATGGCCCTTTTACTATCACTTGAGTGTAGTATCACATGTTAGATTCTCCTTTGATGTCTTGGTGATACCGATTTTTGTGTGTAATAAAAACAACATCCAACATCCCATAATACACCTTGACAATGGTTAATTCATAATTAATTTTCTCTCTTGGAAGGGAAAATTTGCATTAAATAAAAAAAAAAAAATACAAGCATGAAAGAGGCATAAAAATAAAACTAAAACATACATAAAACAAGATACAAGGGAAGAAAGTGTGAAACACACCTACAAAAACTAAGGATAAATGTAAGCTAAATATTTGACAAGAATTTCATACTAGAAGCCAAGGATAAACTACTAATAACACACTTATTTCAACACTTTGTGAATAATACCATCCTATTAGCATGATATGAATATATTAAATAACATAACTTCACATATGTATTTTCCATAGCTTACAATCTATTTTCCATTAAATTAAAAGCTATGCTTTGCATTAAAATTTAATTATTTGAAAACATACTTTGTCATTTAATAAAAACACACTTTTTTATTTAATGGAAAACACATTGTAAACTAAGAATAAATCTAAGATAAGTATTTGACAAGAATTTACTAATATAAGCAAAGGACAAACTATGAATAAGACTATCCTATTACATGTTTTGAATAACACATTCATATTAATATGTTGTTAATTTATTAAATAACTTACCTTCATGTATGTGTTATTCCTAGCTTATAGTGTGTTTTTCATTAAATGATCAACTCTTCTTTGCACTAAAGGTTTATTTATGTGAAAATAATAAAACTAAAGAAATTGTGTTATTTAGATATTACTTAGGGACAATACATATCTGAACTTACTTTATATAATAAATTCATAATGTGTTAGTCCCTAATGATTGTCAAAATAACATAACTAGTATTTTTGAAAATATTACACAGATAAATTATGTTATTTAGACAATAGTTAGGGACAACACAAGAGAATTCTCTAAATTCATTCATAGTTCACTGAAATTTCACTTGACAAGTCAAGTCAGAGAGGTGTTTTTGGTTATCCCCCACATAATTCCATCCAACTCAATGCTCACTAAATACATGTCATCCCCTACTTGTTGACAAATCATCAAAACTATGAGTGATATAATAAATACTTATTTAGTAATCACTATAATAAACACTTATTTTCATTGTTTTAATTTCATTATTCAATTGCAATAAAACATTTAAATGATTTATTTAATAATAATTATCCATGCAAGGTGATTACAATAAAAAAATATAGAGAATGCAAGTGAAAGTGATTTATAACATACTTATATACAAATTAAAAAATAACACACTATCAATTTTCGTCATTATGAATGACAAGTGTTTCAATTTTTTTCTAAGTAATAAGTATTGAATATTATTATGTTATTGTCAAATTATGTTTTTAAAAAAAATATATATATATCTTGATATATAAAACTCTTCTACATATTGATTATTTTTATAGGAAATACCTTCAATATGTAAAGAGTAACTACACTTGATTTGTTATGGCCAATAAATTTTGGATGTCCCAAGTAGCTTACTATCATGTATGAATCATTTCCAAAGGAAAAATTCCAAAACATATCTAAATCATATTTGTTAGATTAATAACATAAATAAACCTAGACTTGTTAGATTGTGTTTCAAAAAAAGAAACATTTTTTATGCATGCCTAATCTATGAATGAAGGTGGTCCTAAAGATATAATATTAATTATTTTGAGAATAAAACATGTCATGGATTAGACAAGCTATGGAATTATTCCATTTCAGATGCTTTAAAATATATTATTGAAACCTCTCCTAATTTTCTTCCATTTTGATCCACAAGTATGGGGAAAAGCTATATTTTTTTTATGTTTTAATGATTATCATTAATATATACTATGATGTTGGTTGGTTCAATATTGTATCATGTAATAGATGTGTTTAAATGTTTAAAATATATTTTTGTGTTTGCACTTATTTAATTGAAAAAAAATACACATATATAAATTGTGTTATTTAGATAATACTTAGGGATAATGCATATGTGAAGGTATGTTATTTAGTAAATTCATAGCTTGTTAGTCTCTCAATATTATTTAAATAACATAATTAATACTTTTAAAAATAATAAACATATAAATTATGTTATTTAAATAATATATAGGGCCATCACATCACTAAAGTTGCATAAATTTCCTTGACATTGTGCCTAACATTTCAATTCAAATAATCATCTTTGGTTATATTCCTCATAATTTCCATCCAAATCAACTCTCACTAAATTCATGTCATCCCCTAATTTAAGACTATGGATGACATCATGGAAGTGGGTGGAAGTCTTTCTAACTAGCCATGTGTAATTATGTGGTAGCATGTTAATCCACATGTATTACACAAATAACAAATTTCATATTTTTTAAATAATAAATACACAAAAATGGTACTATATAGACAATACTTAAGTACAATTGTAGACACACTTTACATCCTTTCTTTTCTTGAGCCATTTTCAAATTTTTTAACTTGTAATCTATATGGGTGCATTCATTATTATAAAAAATGTATTTAAAGAACTCAAATATCATATATACATCCCTATTTTTTTTATATACTCCTTTAAAACTAGTTCCAATAATTTTTATCCTTCTAGGACAAGACTGTGTTAGGTCAAACAAGGCCACACTATGGCCTTGTCCCATGTACCCCAACAGTAACTCTTAAATTAAATATTTTTCATTTACCCCTCCTATTATTTTAGAAAGATTAATTAGTTTAAATATTCAAAATATTCCTATATATAATCACATCAAAGCCTCTCAAAGCATATCTAGAAATCACATGGAAATTCTATTGGACATTAAGCAAAAGAACACTATTTCTTCCAATTCTAATTTTGAAGCATTCTAAAAATCCAAGCTCATCTAAATATATTTTATTAGAGGTCAAGGTCACTCATTTTTAATCATATAAAGTAATCTATATAGTTTCATTCATATATCAAATTCAATATTCACACACTCACTCTAGGAGGGATAACTACATTGGCCTGAGGCCCTTTTGGGATATATAGGAAACACTTAGATTATGTTGAGTTTTTTGAAGGTAAATTGACTTTTCCCCTAACAATGTTCCCCCATTTTTACATTTGATCTCTATTGTGTGTATTGTGAAGGATATAGGCTTTTCCATTCTTCAAGTCTTTTGCATGTCAAATTAGCACACACAAAAAATCAATCAACCCTCATAGATAGGCACACAATTTTAGATTAGAAAAAGAGTCCCATAGTCAACCAAGACATGGTTATAGTCAATAGATGAGGTCACAATATAAACCTATCCTTCTAGTGTGGCTTTATCCCAACATCATTTAAAATTATATTTATAGAATGACCTTGTCACAACCCAGTTTGTAGGGTATCACCTAAGGAATTTACTCTCACCATACCCTTAGAAATGGGAGAGTTGGCTATATGCACAATTTTTCCTCTCTAGTTAGTGCTTTGATACATTGGAGAAAAACTAATCAATTAATGGGCAAGTATGTTTGAGATCCCACATAATCATTCAAACCCTTGCCTAGATCACCCTCATACCTTGATTTTTGCTTGTACTGTATTCATGTCATTAGCATTTCTTGATTCATATTATATTGTATGCCTCTAATTCATGGTGTTAGATTAATTGGTATTCATATTTAATATATGTAACAACATCTTGTTTATTCTAGAAAGGCAAATCATGATGTTTTTTTCTCAAACTATTAATTCTATTGTTCAAATTCTTTGATCTCCTACAAATTAAGTTCACATTGAAATTGATAATGAAATTACTGAAGATGACTATGATGTACACAATTAACATGAAAGTCATATTGATTCACATGAACTTAATGGATTAGATCAATATAAAGTGATATAATTATTTGAATTTTATGAAGGTCTTCAAGAAAACCCCACGGAGATTAATAAGATCATTAGCCTCTTTATATCATCAAAATATAAGCATCAAGCTAAATTATTCACATCTATACCAAAAGAGTTGCATTTTTGGTTTGTTAAATTCCCTAATTCTAATGTTGTCACTTCTACTATTGTATCCATTCCTATTTTAACACATTTAGCTACATCTATAGCACCATATATTAGATTGGGAGCAACACTTGGTTTCTAAAAACTATATGTGCCTATGCCTACTCATAGGAATTATACTCCTCTAATAACCTATAAAAATACTACTCTTGATCTTACACTGCTTGCATTATAACCTAAGCTAGCTCACATTAAGTAAACCATTTCTCATGCTAGCCCTTCCATAGACTCATGTTCCTTGTTACATAACACTTTGGAACCCAAAATTAAATATTATCCATTATTAGTTAGCTTTATGGCTCCCAAGCTTATTTCGTATGAAGGCAAAGGTGATCCTAAATATCATTTGTTTATATTCCATGCATCTTGTCTAGACTATGCAGATAATGATAAATTTTTGATAAAGATTATTTTAAGAATTATCAAACAATATTATCTTAGATGGTTTTATGATCTCCCTCTTCAATTAGTAAAGTATTTCAGTCCTTTAGAAAATTAGTTTTTAACACACTTTTATATCAACATTGATGAAAAGATATCACATGCTCAAATTGTAAAGGTCAAAATGGTCTAATGAAATAATATTTGTATATGTGATAAGATACAATATTAAGCAATCAAAAATGACAAATCAAATAGTTGATAAATGATCTCTAAAATATATTCACTTAAATTTTGTTATCTCTAATTCAACTGTCTATTATGTTTGATAAGTTGAAATATTTTGATTTTTTATGTCATAGGATAAAGAACATGAGGTCAGATTGATTATGTTACGATTCCACATTTTCATTATATATTTTTTTATTATGACATTGACATTATGTTGTTAAACTAGTTATTAGTTGTTATTTTAGCTAGATTATCTATGGTACTGGTTGCAACAATGTTGGGCTATGTACTTAATTTTATGATTAATTATGTACTTTTTATTTCTATTGATGATATTATAAATCTATAGTAATTATCAATTATCAACATAATACAATTGATGTCCTTTTTAGTGGTTGAAAGTTTTGTCTATGAGATAGGTAGATATTGGAGGCTGTACTCCTAGAACTGAGTGAATTTAGAGTGCATTAGCATGCCTAATAAGTATATGTGTTGATTTTTTTGTCCTTAAAACACTTTGATTGGTCATTATGTTTATCATATGTGGTCCTTGTACTTGTTACTATTTTACTTTGTTTGAGGTTGTTATTTATCATTATTTACCATTATATTTTTTATGTGTTTTGTCGGCCATAATTTTTATGCCATGCACATAGCTCCATTTTATTTTCTCTCTCAATTAGGTTTTTTAGTCTTTTCTTTATCCCTTAATTGATCCTATTAACCTACATAGATAACTACCTAGACCTAACACCTTGGAACCCTTGACACCCCCCTTAGGAACCCTTATCACCCTACTCCTTTATTATACCCATTAGACCTAACTAACCCTTAGATTAAGGTGGTGGATTGTATTTCAATGAGTTAACTTTGGTATTAAACTTGGTTGATTTGTTGATTTTGAAATGTTGACATCAATTTAGGTTGATGATGTATTGGGAGATGTATTAACCCCATTAAATGAGGTAGGTGGCATAATCAATGGGGGCTATAATGTTAACCCTTGAGGTTTATATTTAAACATAGGGGTTAAGAACAAAGTCTTCTAGAATCAACAGTAAAAGTGAGGTTGATGGGGGATTACCTTGGGATATAGAGGTGTTTTTGTCTCCTCCCAATTTAATGCAAAATTGAATTGGGGATGGGGAAAGTGGATGGAATGGATGGGGACTTTGGACAATAGATAAAAGAGTTAGGAATATGGAAAATTGGGGGAGAAACTATAGGAAAATCTCTATTGGTTTTAATGGTGGCCATGTAGATTGGAAAACACACACAGTAGTGTGTGGAAAAAGTTAGAGGTTTTTATATTTTATCTTGTTGGATTTTTTCTAAAGTTTTAAGTAAGTATTTTGGTTTTCTATCTTTATTTTTGTTGATTGTGATTAAATGAAAATAATTATAAGAGGCCACTTATGCAACTAAAATTCTTAGGAATTTTGGGTGCATACACAAACCCCATATAATGATATATCGATATATCATCGTATATAAACTTGCAATGGATATATGAATAACTGGTTTGAATATTTAATTTCATTTTATGACTCATCTCTGCATGAATGATTTCATTGGTGTAATTTCCATATGAATGTCTATGGAATTATGTGGGTTTTTAGTTGAATTTGAATATACACCAATAAATATGGGTTAAGACAATTGGCTTTTCAATGGGTGGCATCTACATGAAAAGTATTGATGAATTTTTTTGTGTTGACTATGTTTTATTAAATAAAGGCGACTATGTTTCATATGTATAAATGATTGTGTTGTTATAAAGGTAAATGTGTTTGTTAATATAACAACTTGATGTTATAGGGGTAACTATTTTTTCATAGATATAAGTGATTGCATTTTTAGCTAAGAATTGATGGTGTTTTTTTATTTAAATATTGTCTAGTTTTTATATAGATATGGTTGGGTTCTATTTCAAATAATAACTTAGTTGTTTTTGAGATAATCATGGTTTCTTAAAAAGATGTGTACAATTGTGAACAAGGGTAACCACATTATTTTAGTTATGCCTATGTTATTTTTTGAATATGACAAGACAATGGTTTAGTGAGGAAGTCATGGTTATTTTTCCATGAGTTTAAATTTGGTTGTTGACTTCATGATATCCTTGATGGGGTAAATCCATTATGAATTTTGTGATTCGAGATTTTACCAAAGGCTAAATGGGTTTTATTTAGATTATGTTATTTTGGACCACCTTGTGGTCACTACATTTTTAGATAATATTTATTCTATCATTTTTAGATTAAGCTTAAGGATATAACTGGTTGTTATTATCATGGTACTTGGTTATATCATTTCGTGCCATGTTTTTATCATGTTTTATTTTATATATGTGTACATGTATTGATTAGGGTTATTAACCTTTTAGACTATTGGTTATCTAATTATGTTCTATGTTATATCAACCTTCTAATCTTCAAATGTGTTATATTTCATGATAGATATGATTTGTTAAATTTTGAGTTTTGTTTGGGAAAATCTATTAATCCATTTATTGTCCTTACCCTTTTATAATCATTATTTGTTCAAACCAGATTGAGATATTCTTGTTGTTTATGTCATGGGTTGATTATGTTATTGTTTTATTCTAAGTGTTGAATTGTACACACACACACACACACACAAACACACACACACACACACACACACACACACACACACACACACACACACACACACACACACACACACACACACACACACACACACACACACACACACACACACACACACACACACACACACACACACACACCATGTGGGTTTAAGATGTATTTATGTGACCATGCTATCTTATTATGTCTGGATTATTGAATGGACTTTACTTGCTTCATCATGGTTTTAGGTTTCAACCTTGGTATGTCATTCAATTGGTGTTTAGTCTTGATTATTATTGTTTGGTTATGAATATTATTGACCCAATTATATTATTTCATTTTATGTTTATGATGTCTTCTTATCGACTATGTTAACCTTTGTATCAAAGATATAAGTTATACTTGTGATGTGTAATTGTGTATTCATAGAGTTATCTTGTGTTATGATTGTTGGGTCTTTAATAGTTTAAATATATATTGTTATTGGTGTTATTGTTGATATTATGACTTAGTCGATTTATGTTTTGAAATTAACTAGGTCGTGTATGAAAAATTAAGCCTGATAACCTTGGAGGAAGTCTATTTGATTTTATGTTGTGATAAATAAATAATTGTGATTGAGATATATTATATTTTGTGTTATATTTAACTAGGTTTTACTTGGGTGATTGGGTTAATTTTTGGAATGTGTGGATTATCATTCTTAGATTAGACCTAAATATTAAAAATTATATATTAAGTGTCTAGATGGTTAAGACTAACAAAAATATTGGACAAGGGTCCAAGTAGGATAATTTTAAAGGATATATAATGGATTAGAGTTAATCCAATCTATATCATTTGGAAGCCAAAATTAACCCTCCATTATCCTAATCTATAATTTAGATGGATTAACTATTCCTGTCTCACCTTGGAATAATATGATTATGTTTTGTGTATTATTTTTGTTTTGATATGTCTATTTCTTTAGAAATTGATTTTCTCAGAATTCATCTCATGTTCTCAATTACTGCTTCCACCATCCTACTTACGGTTGGGGTGGTCAGGGCCATCGATGGTTGGGCTCATAGGGCTAGTTGGGTGTGTTTGTCTTGATCAGTTCATTCATGTTCAACTCCATGCTTTGATAAATTCACACATGTGTATGGAAGATGATAAAAAATTAAATTTTTGAATTATCGACTGTGTTAACCTTTGTATCAAAGATATAAGATATACTTATGATGTGTAATTGTGTATTCATAGAGTTATCTTGTGTTATGATAGTTGGGTCTTTAACAGTTTAAATATATATTATTATTGGTGTTATTGTTGATATTACTACTTAGTCGATTTATGTTTTGAAATTAACTAGGTCGTGTATGAAAAATTAAGCCTAATAACCTTGGAGGAATGTCTATTTGATTTTATGTTGTGATAAATAAATAATTGTGATTGAGATATATTATATTTTGTGTTATTATTTAACTAGGTTTTACTTGGGTGATTGGGTTAATTTTTGGAATGTGTGGATTATAATTCTTAGATTAAACCTAAATATTAAAAATTATATATTAAGTGTCTAGATGGTTAAGACTACCTAAACTGTTGGACAAGGGTCCAAGTAGGATAATTTTAAAGGATATATAATGGATTAGAGTTAATCCAATCTATATCATTTGAAAGCCAAAATTAACCCTCCATTATCCTAATCTGTACTTTAGATGGATTAACTATTCCTGTCTCACCATGGAATAATATGATTATGTTTTGTGTATTCTTTTTGTTTTGATATGTATATTTCTTTAGAAATTGATTTTCTCAGAATTCATCTCATGTTCTCAATTACTGCTTCTACCATCCTACTTATGGTTGGGGTCGTTAGGGCCATCGATGGTTGGGCTCATAGGGTTGGTTGGGTGTGTTTGTCTTGATCAGTTCATTCATGTTCAACTCCATGCTTTGATAGATTCACACATGTGTATGGAAGATGATAAAAAATTAAATTTTTGAATTGATTAATTGTTAATACATCATGTAACATTGACTATAGATGTTATCTTTGACATTAAGTAATATATTGATATTGATGGCTACTAACTACTATTATGAATGGATTATTAAATCAAAATGGAAATTGAATATTGTATAAGGTAAATTGATTATTGGTTGAAGATGTTACACATCAGGTAAAATGTATTATTTAATTATTGAGTTAATTCTACATTTATTTAATATTCTTTATTATCATATCAAAGCTAGATTTATTTGGGTATGCAATTAATCCATATATACATGTCATTGCCATATTAATTATACATTGATATAATGTTATTGTATGATGCTGATTATATCCAAGTTTGATTTAGCTTTGATATATACATCATTAAAAATGTTCATTACCGTATTAGTTCTTGATGCCAATAGAATTACTTTATGAATATTAACTTGGGATTTACTTAGATGTTTTTCATTAGTTCTTAATTATGAAAATCTGTTTGAATTTGAATGAATAGCTTATATAAGGGAATTAGATATGAGTTATGTTGTTAGCTCACATTAACTAAGTTAATATTTAATTTGTCTTATCACCTTATGGATATAAATACATAGATGCACATGGATCTCTTAATCATTTCAACAATACATAAACTTGGTAGCTGGTTCATAAGAATGACAAGCTAAATACCTTCTAAACATGCATTTCAAACATACCTAGTTGCATGCAAGGTATGTATTCTCATATATGGTTAAAATATGTTATCTCTTAAGTCATGTATGTTGCATTTGTATAATCTATAATTTAATGAATTAACTCTTGCATAATTTAATAATGAAATAATAGTATCTTATGATTTAATAATAGGCATGTATAATGTTTTATATAGATTACTCATTGGGTTAAGTAAATTAACTTGAAGGAAACTATAATAATGCCTTATGAGGAAGATAACCAAGTTATTATGTCACATTAATCTATTTAATCATACTTAGTTGATTAACTAAAATTTATACACGTTATTTTATTTCATGATGAGTTGTATTTATCTTACTTTCCTTTCTGATAACTGAAATTACATACCTCACTACCTTGGATGCCCAACTGATAAATTCATAAAAATTCCTTAAGTGGAACATTTTAGTTGGGTTTCACTCATCTTAAAACTCAGATGAACTTCATTGCTTCATGATGTTGAATTCCATGCTTAAACATTGTTGTTGAATGTTTGCTACTTTTTTTTGGATTATAAATGTATTTCAAATACAATGATATATTAGGAATGTGATTATGGAATATTGCATGGAAGAAAATGAATTCTTTTTAATTAAATATCTGATCTATCTTTGCTTTTTACATAATTTACTTCTCTTAAAACAAATAGATAGTCCATACTTATTTGATTGAATGCCTTAAAATCTTTGATATTGCATTGACTATGCCAATATAAATGGTTATATGCATTGTTACTTAACTGCTTATAAAAATACAATGTTGAATTATAACTATATCATTTATTGTTATTCTATCATGAACATCTATGATTGGTAAAAAAAATATTGTATGAATCATATGAGAAGTGTGATTACCTTAAAGGATGAAAGGCATATAACCCGACTGATAACACTAGAGAACCTTGTATTTAAATATGTTTCCTCTTATGCTTTAGTATATTTTGCTATGTGAATGATTTAAAATATGCAAGTGCATAAATATTTGTGGTTGTTGATTATGTTGTTTGTTTGAATTATGAAACATGTATTATTATATAAACCTATGTTTAACCTAAATGATAACTTAGGGAAATAAAGTTATCATTCTTAGTTAAACCAGTCCTTTAACTTAACCATGCTTGAGTGGGAGTGAAATGCACTAAGGCGAGTGAAGTATTTAGCTAAGGTTAAGGACCTATAAATGGTCCTATGTGGAAGTATGAGTACCATGTATGGTGCTCAGATATTATCTATGTATGCATATACTGATATGCCTTGAACCCCATAATCTTTTTGATACAATAAAATGCTTCACCATAACACCTTTTTTATGTGTTTAACTTTAGCTAATTGTGCCAATTCACCTATTTTGGTTCCAATTGTGCATACATGAGTTCTCTAAATGTTTATCATTACATTAGTAAGCAAAGTAAATGGGCCTAACACATGTCCAAAACATACTCTAATATACAATTCCATTTTCTTAAGTTGTTTCATCTAGTATCAGAGTAGTTTTCTACACTAGGGAACTTTGAGAATGAGTATTTTTATTAATAATTACAATCTTCTAAGTTATCTCTTATGATTACTCTGGATGGTTAGAATGTGATCAAGAAGAGGAAACATCCACAAGAATCCTTTGAATGTCAATACAACTAGAGGAAAAGGTAGACGATGAGGAAGTGTTCTTCATGGCCACATCCCCATTTGTAACCAAGAAGATTGCTTGTGAATAATGAAAATAGTAATACCAAGATACCCAATGTTGAAGCAATTAGTGGGATTCCAACTGATAAGCATCCTCAGTAGAATCTTGATAGACCTTAACACTTTGCAAGTAACTATTGATAACCAAGAGCAAATATTGAATAATCTTGAAGGGAATCCCAAGAGTAGGTACTCATGTTAGAAATGGGACAAGTGGAAGGACCTATAATTCAAGAACTACCTTTGACAACTATTGACCCAATCATGAAAGAGTTGAATAAAATTCCACCACTTACCTTTTTAGGTGAAGAATCAGGTGATGCAATTTATTCATGGTTGGTACACTTACACAAGTCTTTAATTTGCATAATATGCCTTCTAATTTTAAAGCTAGAGTGGCATCCTATCAACTGGTAGGACCTATAGCTTTATGGTGAAACCACCTTTATGCTATTGAGAGATATCAACCTTTAAACCTATCTTGGTTTAATTTTGAGACTCAATTTCATAAGAGGTATCTAAATACAAACTATAAGGAGTAGAAAATCATCAATTTTCATCTCTTGAAGCAATAAAACATGTTTATTATTGAATATGAGAACAAGTTTCTAAATTTATTGTGTTATGTGAACTATATGCATGATGAAGAAACCAAGATTACTAAGTTTAAAATTGGACTTAATGAAATTATGATGTATGATGCTAACATGACAAATACTATAACCTTGGATGCAATAATTGAATCAGCCTACAAGGATGAGAAAAAAGAAAAGTCTTGCCAAAAGGCAAGACAAGAATTCAATTCAAACAGGCAGTAGTCTAAAACAAATAATATTTATTTTGTGAACAAGAACTTCATAAAATCTGATCATAACTATATATTATTAGGAGTTAAAAAAAATTTCAACAATTTTTATAATCAAAATAGAAATTTCAAGTCCATGGATCTTATAAATATGGTTCTTACAAGAAGAAACAACATCAGAAAAACCAATGTGGACCCACCATAGGTTATAAAACTATTATGGTAGCATCTTCTAGACTGATTATTTGCTAGTAATGTGGTGACAACCATTATAAAAAGAATTATCCTAAAATAAAATTAGGCTAAGTAACAAATCAAAGAGTATATGTTGTTATTGATAATCACAATGCTAACTTGAAGGACACTCCAATTGAAACCCAAAGTAAAAATAATGGTTTTATTTTGACTATCTTGATTGTTTTTGGTGTAACAAATTGCTTTACTTATCCTTTTACTGCTAAACAATGTAATATTAACCTTGTATTGATAAGAGAATGTTGGGATGTTAAATTCAGTATCGATAAGAAAGTGCTTATTCTTGAGTTCTTAGAATAAGAAGAATTAGATCTTGGTGTTTTTAAGACCAAGGTGAACCTTTTTCTCATGCCTTTAGGGTCCTATGATCTCATCCTTGAGATAGATTGGATGCATTAACATTAAGCCACACTTGATTATGTGGGCAAAAGTGTATGATTCAACAATGACCTTAGCCAAATTGTAGAATTTCAAGGCATGCAAGGGTTCATGAAATGTAAAACACTTGCATCATTATAGCTTACAAGAACTATTAGGAAGGGATGTAAACTTTATGTAGTCCAACTACAATATATCCAATAAAAAAGAGTTAGTACACATATTTTCCTATTTTAAGGGAGTTTATGGATGTTTCCTTGAAAAGCTATTTGATTTACTACCCAAGGAAGAATTTGACTTCTCTATTTACATCATACCTAGATCTACCCCTAGTTCCAAAGTAACTTACTGTATGAATGTGGTTGTTTCATTATTTTCTTACAATTAATTAAAAAAATGTATGTTTTCCCCTCGCATTCACCATTTGGGTCCCTATTGAATACAAGTAAGCACTAAATAATCCTAATCTCCACCATTTCATTATCTCGAATATTTCATTATCTCAACCATTTCATTATTTGCTTACAGTTAATAAAAATTGTATTGTTTTCCCTCACATTCATCATTTGTATCCATATTCAATACAAGTGTTAAACAATCTTAATCTTTGCCATTTCATTATCTTATCCATTTCATAAAAAAAATATAGGTTTATTTGAATCTCAGTGATTTCATAACTTAAATCAATAAACAATGAATAAAAGGTTTGTGTCAAGCTAAACAAATCACACATTTTAGATACAGTAAAACAATACATTACATAGATTAAATATCTGACAAGAAGCACCTATAGAAATGATAGTGAAAATGGGGTCAATGCTTCCACTACTAGCACCACAATTAACCTAATAGTTAATAAAAGAATGTTTTTTGGCCTTCAAAAAAGAGAGAAAAAAACTGATATAAAATAATGGAAATAGAAAAAGATAAACTTAACCCTAATTTTGAAGTGCATGGAAATTTTTAATTCTATACTAATTTATAAGTTTATATAGAAAATTTGTAACATATTAAATTATTTAAAAAAAAATATTTGCATATTTAAACATATTAAAAACATTTAAACAATGTACATTATTTAATAAAAATATTTAAATATTTAAACATAAATACAAATAAAAAAATAAACTCATATAGTTTTTGAATATAAACATATTTAAAATTTTTATTGTTTATTATAATTATTCTAATTAAAAAAGTTTATTCATATTTGTTCATTAAATTATATGATTAAATTGTCTAATGGAGATTTGAATCCTTAATTTTTAGCCCCAATAGAATACCTTTGAGATAATTTGATTCACCAATTCAAATACCTATGATAGTGAGTCATAATTCTTAAATTAACAAACTAATATTTGGAGATGAATTTGACCCCAAAATGGTAATTAAAATAAATGATGCAAAATCATACCTAGTAACTCAAATACCTAGACTTGAAAACTATTTTGTGAGGTTATCCAAATTATGGTTATGTGAGGGCATAATCAGTCTAAACCATACCAATTTATAAACATTAACTTTTCATTCATGACAACAAGTCGTGTAATATCTCAATATAGAGTCAGGGTCAAATATTTCAGCCAACAACACATTGAGTAATTCAACTTTGAATCCCAATATTGGGGTCAAAAATATGTGTCCAAATCACATCCATGTAAAATCTATTAAATTTAAACAATAAACTCAGTAAGCTAAGCAACTTTATTCCTCTTGAAAAAAATATTTCAATATAAGTGTCATAAAAACTTTATTTATCAAGATTATATAAATTATATTAATGATGGAACACAATAGTTAATTATATCTCTTGAAAATCTTTTCAATGGAATTTTGACCATTAACTAGTACATCCCAAGATGTATGAATCTTAAAATTTTCTTGTTCCATTTAATGTCACTAATATTATTAGTCAACACTAATTCTACTTATCTAATTTATCCCATTTCATCCTGCTAATTTATCACCCCTTTATAATTATTTATCTGATTTACCCCTTCATTATTTTCCATCTACTAACCTTATCCATCCCCACCAATCAATTAATTAATATCTTAAATCCCCATTATCTTAATAATCCTAATCCCCACTTATCTATTATTATGAAATTTTAAATTCCTATGGCCCACCTACCCACCTACACTAGCCATTTCCTAAGGTCTTTACACCTCTAGTCCCTAATCACCCACCTAATCCTTATCTAATCCCCTACCTAATCTTAATTAGTCCCTAATAGGATTCCAAAATTCTCTAATTTTAGAATCCTCTCAATTCTCACCCCTCCTCTCTAGAAGACTCTAAATCTAGAGGCTTCCAAGAATAATCCTCAACCCATATATTATAATTTATATATTATATTTGAATCCTTTTATAGATGCATTTAGATCTTAAGATTTGTATTTGAGACAAAAACTTGTAAATCAAGATAAAGGAACCAAGTTGGGATTTATCACAATCCTTATTACAAATGATTTAAAGCATTGGAGGAAAAAAATTATCTCATTGAGAAGAACATCTAAAAGGCATCAAAATTATGTGCTTGATTCAAAATATGTATTGCATAACCCTTTTACATTATAGGTATCATTTCATCCCTTGCCACCACACTATGTGGCACTAAAATTTATGACTAGTGAGAAATAATTGGGTGACCCTGAACTTTATCGATAAATGAAAGTCTTTGCATTAAACAAGATAGTAAAGTTTGGGGCCACTACATTAGCCTCATCTAATACATGAAAATTTAAGATCAATCCATCTTACAATGCTATTAATCTGAATGAATCAAAATGTGATACCAATTAAATAGTGAACATGATAGTGCCATAGTGAGCTATATTATAAAATGCATCTCACAAAAAAGATATTAGATTCACAAAGCCTTTGGTGCTTCTTATTATGAATTTGGTTGAGTGTCAACTCATATCAGACTCTCCCTACATCTATAATCAACTCCTGAGCATATTTGATTAATCCCCAACTTATACAATTCTCAATAAATTACACTTGATGGGTATCCTACCATGGGTTTTTTTATCACATCCAAGGGATCATCAGAATTAGAAAATGTTCAATAATTTACTACAAGACCATAGTATAATGAAAATTATAGATGTTAAAATATGGAAATAGAAGTAAAATTATCATCATGGATGTTATTCTAGAACCAATGGAAATGATTTATAAATAATTATTAAGCTCTTAAATGCATAATAAGTGGAGTTTCATCCACATTTTTTGAAGATATAACATTATTAATTATTAATAAAAACTAAAGTGGTAGTGGTGTAATAGCAGGCATACACATTGGAATAGATGGTGTCTTTCGAACATATATATCCACTTCAAATTTTTATGATATTTATAAACCCAAAATTCCTCTAAGTCAATTATAATTTTTTTAGCACCGTTATAGAAAAATCAATTTATCCATTAAAATCACCAAGACAAAACTTGATCACCCACAATTGTGCTCCTGATTAGTAAATACAGATGTCAACTGATCAAAACCAAGAATGTTGAAATTTTGACATAGAGATAATGTGCTAATGATTTAGAAATAATAAAAGGCTCTTTCATAATATTAGTGGATTTTCATCCACATTTTTTGAAGATGTGACATAAACAAATTGTCTTATAGGGATTTGACACCTTAATTTTTAGCCCCTGATGAATACCTTTTAGATAATTTAATTCACCAATTCAAATACCTGTGAGGGCGAGTCACCTTTCTTGAAATTATAAATTAATATTTGGAGATGAATTCGATCCCAAAATGATAACTAAAATAAGTGATTCAAAATCATACCTAGTAACTTAAAGACCTCTTGGGAAAATATTTTGTGTGCTTATTTAAATTATGGTTATGTGAGGGCATAACTAGTAGTCTACCTCAAAACACTTACTATATATATATATATATATATATATATATATATATATATATATAGAGAGAGAGAGAGAGAGAGAGAGAGAGAGAGAGAGAGAGAGAGTTTCATTTTTTAGATTGTATCCGAATATGGATTTCTATAATTTATGGAATTTCATTCCAAAAAATAGCAACAAATTTGTCACAATATAATTACACTTGATGGGTCTTCTACTATGGGTTTCGGATCACATCTAGGGGATCATCAAAATTAGAAAATATTTAATAATCTGCTACAACACCTTATTAAAATGAAAATTATAGAAGTTAAAATATGGAAATAGAAGTAAAATTATCATCATGGAACTTTAGAAATGATGGTAATCATTTAGAAATAATTATTAGGCTCTTGCATAATACGTGGAGTTTCGTTTACATTTTTTGAAAATATAACATTATTAATTATTAGGAGAAACAAGTGGTGGTGGTATAATTTTAGGCATACATATTGGAATAGATGGTGTCTTTACAAATTATATGTCCACTTCAAATTTTTAGCGCCCCCCCCCAAAGGAATATCTTTGAAATAATTTAATTCACCAATTCAAATACCTCTAAGGGCAAGTCATATTTTTTGAACTTACAAACTAATATTTGGAGACAAATTTAACCCCAAAATAATAATTAAAATAGGTGACACAAAATCATACCTAGTAACTCAAAGACATTTGGGAAAGGATTTTGTGTGCTTTTCTAAATTACTAATGGTTATGTGAGGGCATAACTAGCAGTCCACCTCATAACACTTACTATATATAGACTTTCCATTTATAGATTGTATCTAAAGATAGATTTGAATAATTTAGGGAATTTCATTCCAATAAAATAACAACAAGATCATCACAATAAATTAAACTTGATCAGTTTTCTACCTTGGGTTTTGGATCACATCTAGGGGATCATCAGAATTAGAAAATGTTCAATAATCTGCTATAAGACCATAGTATAATAAAATTTATAGAAGTTTAAATATGGAAATAGATGTAAAATTATCATCATGGAAGTTACTTTAGAACCGATGGTAATGATTTATAAATAATTATTAGGCTCTTCAATGCATAATAAGTGGATTTTCATCCACATTTTTTTTTGAAGACATAACATTATTGATTTTTAGGAGAAACAAAAGTGGTGGTGGCATAATAGTAGGCATACACATTGGAATAGATGGTGTCTTTTGAACATATATATCCACTTAAAATTTTTATCATATTTTTAAACCCAAAATTATTCTTGGTTATTTCTAATTTTTTTAGCACCATTATAACAAAAGCAATTTATCCATTGCAATCACCAATACAAAACTTGTTCACCTACAACTATGCTACTTATCCATCAAATATAGATGCCCCTTAATTAGAACCAAGGGAATTTTAATTTTGGCATAGATATTGTGATAATGATTTAGAAATAATATAAGGCTCTTGCATAATATTAGTGGAGTTTCATACACATTTTTTGAAGATGTAACATAAGAAATATTTATAATAGGGATTTGACTCAATTTTTAGCCCCATCCCAAGAATACCTTTGAGATAATTTAATTCACCAATTAAAATACCTATGAGGGAGTCACCTTTATTGAACTTATGAACTAATATTTGGAGATAAATTCGACCCCAAAATGGTATTTAAAATAAGTGACACAAAATCATACCTAGTAACTCAAAGACCTCTTGGAAAAGGATTTTGTGTGCTTATCTAAATTATGGTTATGTGAGGGAATAACTAGCAGTCTACCTCACAACACTTACTTTATATATATATATATATATATATATATATATATATATAGAATTTCTGTTTATAAATTATATCTAAATGTAGATTTGTATAATTTAGGAAATTTCATTCCAATAAAATATCAATATACTCATCACAATAAATTACACTTGATGGGTCTCCTAACATGGGTTTTGGATAACATCTAAGGGATCATTAAAAGTAGAAAATGTTCAATAATATTTTACAAGACCATAGTACAATGAAAATTATAAAATTTCAAATATGAAAATAGAAATAAAATTATCATCATGGAACTTTGGAATTGATGGTAATGATTTATAAATAATTATTAAGCTCTTGAATGCATAATAAGTGGAGTTTCATCCACATTTTTTTAAAGATGTAACATTATTAATTATTAGGAGAAACTGAAGTGGTGGTGGTATAATAATAGGAGTACACATTGGAATAGATGGTATATTTCAAACATATATGTGAACTTTAAATTTTTATCGCATATTTAAAACCAAAATTATTCTTAGTCACTTGTAATTTTTGGAGTTCTATTATAACAAAAATAATTTCTCCATTGCATCACCACAATAAAACTTGATCATCCACAACTATGTCATTCCTTATCTAGCTAATATAGATACCCCTTGATCAAAACTAAGGGATTTGAAATTTTGATGTAGTGATTGTGCTAAGAGGATATATCTTTACATGAAGAATGCAAACCATCATAGACTAAAAAAAATGCATGGTGATTCAGATCCTGATAAGTTTGCATTCATAATTATTTTTAAGATGAAATTATTTTGAAATATATTAAACATTAATAATTTTTGGTAGGCAATGGGCATTAAATTAAAATAATCACATATCAACAAGGTTAAATCATGTATCCCTTCTCCATCACAAAAGGTACATTTTTATTAATGGAAATAAATGATCCATGTGTCACTATTAATTTGATATGTAGTGAAGTGATTTGAAAATCATCATTTATAGGGACAAATTACATCAATAAAAAATAAATTAAATTTAAATAGGAAATTATAAGCCAAGCAACTTTACTCAAAAAAAATATTTCTATACAAGAATCACAAAAACTTTATTTATCAAGATTATAGAAATTATAATATATCTATATGTTGTTAATGGTATGAAAACAATATTAAATTTTTAACAAAATTAAATGAATTTTTATGCCTTTAACATATTTTATAATGCCACATAAAATCATAAAAATGGGTAAATGCGGTCATAGGTATGGATTTAAAACTCTATGGTGCTTCACCACGTGTGCAACAGATGAGGTAGATTACTTTGAAGAGTAAATCTATTAAACATTATTATGATTGAGAGGAATTAAATTAAAATTTGCAATCACATATCACAAAGTTGAAATCATGTCACAAGCATTAAATTTGATGTTGTAGATGACACTTGGTAGGGGTCATTTGGCAGTGAAGCAGATAGACATTAGTTAATTTCAAGTAATGTAAATTATTAATTTCCAGTAGCCCTTGGAACTTGGTTATAAAAAGTCTAAACTATTAGATTACATAAAAATTATACAAAGGAATAGAGTATAAGTATAAATGACCATCAAATTTTAGTTAACCATCAAGGATTTTGAGCTATAATTTAAATTAGTGATGCAATTCTTGTGTTGAATAAATTTAAATTAAGATAAAATGCTAATGAATATATGCCCTAGTGAGTTTATTTCTCCACTCAATTTCTTTGGTTTATTTCTCTAGTTTATAAGATTAGAATGATAGTTTTCTTACTAACTTTAATTTTGAAGTCCGACTGTGAGATGTGTTTCTTGGTGTTTCTGATTGCAGGTGTTGCAATGTGAGCTAGAGATGTGTTCATCAATTTTGACAAAATAAGATTGGATGTCATTTTTGACTCATGTATACTATGACCTTGTTCATGATTTTTTATCATGCATAGTTACTAAGATGCATGTATTCAATGAACCTATTTATAAAAGTAAGAATATAAACAAATGATAACCAACCATTGTAATAGATTAGGAGCAGTGATAGTTAGCAAACCTTTTCATTCTATAACCTTTATAGGTGCACCTCATAGATGTGATTAGATGCTTTATATGTGCCCTCATAGCCTTATATATTCTATTCTCTATCTATTAGGATGTGATGTTATGTGTTATTTGGAGTGAAAAATTATCTCTGTCTGCTATTTATTTTCTTTTACTTCTATAGTTTTGGTCTTTACTCACATAATAGACTATTTTTCATGCTTTATGCTTCTATATGATCTATGATGTTTTAGAATCTAATGTATTTTATGAAATTATAGGTTAATATTTCAAATCTCTTAGTGCATCACCATAGATTAGATTTAATTTCCATGTTATTTGTTTTCCTTTCTTATATCCCGTTTCACCCCCAAAATTGAATGAAGAGTCAGCTTCTAAAATCCTAGAGGTTGCTTTATAGACCACATTTATTCCCACATCTGTAAAGATTTCCATAAAGGTTTTTTAACCTGAAGTGAGCTAAAAATTTTGTAATATAATGTTAGAAAATATTTATCTCATATAACATGAATTCACTATTTTCAACTGTAGTTTTATATACAATCATCTTTATTTATTTATTTATTTTCAAATAATTTTTTAAAGTAAAATACTCATAATTTTTTTTATCAACGTATATTAAAAAAATTAAAATAACGTAGGAATATAAAATAGGTAAAATAATCATACATTTTTTTAGCATTATGCCCTAAAAAATAATTAGTAATCCCCCAGCATGGGACCCCTACCTTACTAAAGGTGAATTTGATTAAAATGGTAACATGCAAAATTGATATACGGGAATCTTAATATAGAGAGATGTAATTCGCATAGTATGATAATGGCAAATTGTTAGTGGTTAGTTTGGGAGATAAAAAATAAAAACAAATCTCATTATTCAATAATCTAAAAACCAATGTGCCACTTCTAATGTAATTCAAACATTTCCCAATCCACTACTGCCACCATTCAATGATGAAAAAGAATTTATATAACTAATGGTGGATGGTTATGATGTCCCACCTATTAACAAAAATGAGGTTCCTTCATATTTTATAAAAAAATTAATGTAAGTTTAAGAATCCTGAATGATATTCTTTATTAATTTTATTATTAAGAGTTTTTAGGGATAATAAAAAGGCTTTTCATAGGATAGGTTGGGTGCATATCATGTGCCTAATCAACCTATGAGAATCTCTACCAAATAACCACTTTAGCCTAAGACAATCCCCTCTACAATGAAGGATGTTGTAGAGATTGATAGTTTGCATGCACTTACTGATACCCTTGTGTAACATGCAAGCCAATTTTCCCATACTGATGCTTATGAGAGTGGATATGGACATGGTCCAATTAATACTGCTAGTCAACCACACTAATGTAGATCCTATTGTGTTCTATGCACTAGAACTTAAATTAGATGAGGAGAAGGATTTGATGTAAACCAATTATGATTGTGTTTCTAATTGGATTTGATGTAAACCAATTATGGTTCTCTATGCTCTATACAATGTAATAGATGGTATCTTTTGAACATATATGTCCACTTCAATTTTTTTATCCAATTTCTAAACCCAAAATTCCTTTTGGTAGCTTTTAATTTTCTTAGTGCCATTGTAACTAAAACAAATTATCCATTGTAATCACCAAGATAAAACATGATCAACCACAGTTGAGCTCCTTATTTAGTGAATATAGATGCACCCTGATTAAAACCAAGGGAGTTGTAGTTTTAACATAGAGATTACATGTTAAGAGGCTCTCTTTACACACAAAATGCAAGCCATTGTAGACCAAATCATTTTATGTTCAGTCAGATCCCAATCGATCTGCAACCATAATTATCTTTAAAGTTGAACTTAATTGATATTTTGACATTGTCAAAGGTTTGGAATTACTAAGTTTAATTATCAATTATAACTTTACACTCTTTCACTTTACATAACCCCTCTCACCAATACATATATACATACATTATATGTCATGATGTGTGTGTGTGTGTGTGTGTGTCTATATATATATATATATTATATTAAATATTAAATATATTATACTAAAATATATAATAATAATTTGATTTATAAACTATATTAACATATATATTATATAATAGTAATATTATTATAAAAATATATTATATAATATATAATATTGTAATATTATATTACATTATATAATATATATATTTTAAATAAATATTAAATATTTAATATAATAAATAAATATCATTTTAATATATTAAATATATCACTCACCTTCAATTCAACTTGACTACTTCCAAGATACATTTGCATTCAGAAATAGGTGGAAGTCTCCAACGAATTTGAAATTTGAATTTACTTCAAAAAATAGGGTCTATTTAATTTTCACACATTTTTAAGAGGAGAAAAAAATGCTAAACATGTTTGACCATCTTAGTGTGAATAGGGTTACTTTGTTATCTAGCTATTTCTTAGCTTGTTCTCCACTTTAGCTCTCTTCACACTAGGTTAAGTTTACTTAGGGGCTTTTTACATTTATCCCACATTGGTTATGTTTTGAGTCTCTTAGGTGGAATATCCTATATATACCCACCTCTTGATCTCATATGAGTATCCCATTCTACTATATTGCTTTGCATTCTCTTGAGTTAAATACAATTTATTTGGCTCATATGTGATTTTTGTTTTGCTTTCTCTAAATCACTTGCATTCTTGGGTAGAAATCTTTCATGGTATCAAAGTGGTTGTGAGTTGTGGGTTAACATTTTTTTAAAAATCTGATTGTGTAGGGATGTTTTTCAAAGCACATGATTATGTTCTTATCTTGCATCCTCAAATGATTTGGAGAATCAAAAAAGTGGAGAAAACTTTAGTTTCTGGGTGGGTCTTATTTTGACTTGCCAATTACAAGTTTTTTGGAGCTCCTAGAGACTTTCTCAGTTGGTGGTTAGTCTATAGCAACCAAGATAGTTAGGTTTTCCTTTCATCCAATTTGGACATTGAAATCTAGATCTGTGAGGTTTTAAAGCTCATATTTGACATTCGACTTGCATATTTTATGTTTTAATCAATCTTATAGGTTTTAACATGCATTTTCTTGTCTTAAGCAGCTCATTCAGCCTTTAAATATTATTTTTTCATTATTATAGTCATTTTTTTCTACTGAAAGCATCTTTTTGTACTAGATCTACATTTTATGTACATCAAAAAGATAAACACTTTCTATACTTTTTTTCTAGCATCAAAAAAACATCTAGGTATCTATTAGTTTTTATGTGTAGAAAATAGATTGTTCACAAATGTAATCAAAAAATTTCTATAGGCCCCCTCTCCATTGACTATTTTGTTTTGATATCTAAACTTTGTAGGCCTCTATCTTAATCATCTGAGCAGTGATTTTGGTACAATTTTTTTTATTTGAGGTGAAATTTCATAGGATTTTCAGTGGTACAAATGGTTTTTTCTATTAGTGTCTAGATTTTCCATAAAGGCAGATTTTCATCATTGTTAGTGAGCAATCCTCATTTTTGGACCTTCTGAGACTCCATTTGGGGTCATATAGAAACATTTCTAATCAATTTTTTTTATAGTGCATTATTTTCCAATCAATTCTTAGGTCTATAATTAGTGTGGTTTATTTTTGCTCATAAAATGTACATTTAGTATAAGGCATAATTTTTCCATTTGCATGTACCAAATCAAAAGAACACTTAGCTATTTTTTCTTGTGGAAATTATAATGCACTAAGCATAAAGTGCCAAGATCATATTTTGATGGGGGGATAGTTGATTGAGTGATTTTTTTTTTTTTTTTTTTTGGGGGGGGGGCAATCTTGTAGTGGTTGATTGCTTTCATCTCTTGGTTATGGGTTTTTGCAAAGGGGAAATCTCAAATTAAATTCCTAAATCCATATAATTATGCACCATGGAAAAAATTAGTATGGAATTATATAATGGGAAAATGTTACATAGGATATTTAAAAGAATCTATTCCTAAACCTACTGATGTCAGTGCAAAGGTAGTATGGGAGATCAATCATGAGAAAACTCTTGGGTACATTTATTTATTTGTCTCTTTTGAATTGAAATTTCATGTTAAAAAATGTATAATACCTAAGGAAACTTGGGAGACTTTTGAAAATTATATGGCAAAACTGATAAGATTAGGGGTTATCAAATTGATAATAATTTGATGAATCTTGATCCTAAGGAGTTTGAAAAAATCTAATATTATATCTCCAAGATTAAGCAATTGAGAACACAACTAAATGATTTCAATATTAATAAAGAGGAATTATAATTGATTCTAAATGTGTTATCCAATCTTGGTCCTAAGTATTCAATATTTGTTTCTAGCTTTCACACTCATTGGGTTTCCATGGGAGCTACATATGTTGAGCCTAATTTTGATGATTTTTCAAATCTTCTAATCCAAGAAGAAGCAAATTTTATTCAAATGGGAATCATCAAGTATTCTACACCATAAACTTGGTGGATAGTGAACCTAAAGTATAAAAAGAATTAGGGAATCCTAAAAAGAAACAAAAGAAGAAAGAAAATAAACAACATAAATAATGAGTCCTCTCCCTCAAAAAAGGAATAATCTAAGGAGAAGCCCTAGTGTGCATATTTCAAGAAACTAGGGCATGATGAACACAAATGTTACATAAAGAAAATTGATGAATTGCAACATCAACTAAATATGGTTCAAATGAATTCATCCAAAATAGGTTCATCTTCTTCTTCTTCATCATCAAAGTTTGAGAAACAAAAGGGGAAAGCACCTTTTGTAGTTGTAGATTCTGAGTCAGGGAATTGGATCCTTGATTCTAGAGATTCACATCATATGGGTTCATCATAGAGTATGTTCTCTTCATATGAGACTTGTTCATCACCACCCATTCTGATGGCCAACAACACATCTATGAGTGTTTGTTGGAAAGGATCAATTGACATTGATGAAGGATAATTCAATGATGCCCTTTATGTACCATCATTTTCTACCAATATCCTTTCTATCTATTTAATTACACATGGTGGAGTAGGAAAGAGTGTTAATTTTACACCCAATTTTGTGATTTTTTAGGATTTGCATAGCAGAGATATAGTTGCAGTTGGGAAGGTAGATCATCAATATTGAGTGTACACCTTCTCATAATTTACTCATATTTTTCCTTCAACTAAGGTTCACACTCATGTGGACACTTTTGAAGAGATTCAGTATGGTCATTTTCATCTTGGTGTTCTTCCATCAACTAAGGTTCTAGAGACATGTGCTGACTTTCCATCTCCTCCATCTCTTGTTGCATCTAAAAAGTTTAGTGTTGTTACATCTATGATTTTCAGTGATTTAGTGCAATAAGACATTCATAGTCTTCTATATTCAACCATTTGAGATGAGTACTTGATAGGTATTACAAGCTTGTTTTGTGAATCCTATCTTGCAAACTTATAGGACACTATTGATGATATTCATCTTCTCTTTAATGAAGTTGCTTCATCTTCTTTAGATGTTGAGGGGGAACCTTTTGACCCTCTTATTCTTTACCCACATGATCATTCCTCATAGTTTGCCATGACTATGGCTACTATTGAGCAATATTTAGAGGAGGCACCTTTGTCTTCAGAGAAGACAATTTTGTCTTTGGATCATGTTCTACATCAGTTTCCACTATATCTTGGATTGTCACATTCTTCAGTTTAGCATGTGACTCCTGATTGGTTTGTGGCTTCTTTCAACATTGACATGGTGACACCTAAGCAAAATTCAAAGACTTCATAAATTTTGAGTTTTCTTCCTTCATATTCCTTTTGGGAATGGGAAGAATTCTTGCACACATTCTTGGTCTTGTTTCTTCTTAGAGGGAGGAACATTATTTAGTGATCATGGATCATCTTTAGAATTCATTGTCAAACATCTACCATCAATACAAATGACTCTACATTGAGGGGGGAGGGGGGGGGTGCGAGGGGCACTACTTTGTCTTTCTTATTTTTTTCTTCTAGGGGGATTATTCATGGTATATACGTGTTGGAATTGATAGCATATGATTCATGTTGACTCTACCTTTCCACACTTCTTGCATTCTCACTTTTGGGGAGGAGTTTTTCCCATGTGGTTTTCTCCTTTATTCCAATTGAGACTTGTTTGTACATGGGTGCCTAACATGGCCTAGTATCTGGGACCCATCCATTATTGCATCCTTGCATTTGTCAGCTTCTTTTTAAGTTGCATTTAAGCGGAGGGGGGGGGTAAGTGTGAATAGGGTTATTTTGTTGTCTAGCTACTTCTTAGTTTGTTCTTTGCTTCATCTCTCTTCACACTAGGTTAATTTTACTTAAGGTATTTTTACACTTATCCCACATTGGTTGTGTTTTGAGTCTCTTGGGTGGAATATACTATATATACCCACCTCTTTCTCTCATATGCATATCCCATTCTACTGTATTACTTTTCATTCTCTTGAGTTGAATACAATTTATTTAGCTCAATTGTGATTTTTGTTTTGCTTTCTGTTAATCACTTGCATTCTTGGGTAAAAATATTTTAGACCAGATATATTCCTATTCCTACATATTCTTAGTTTTGTTTAACATACACTATGAAGCATTGACAAATCAAAATAGAACAGGTTGTATAATTTCTAAAGCATTGACCATATTTGTTACTATCATTTCTATAGATCCTTATTTTTAGGTATTTAATCTTAATAGTGTTCAATATATTTTTTACTCTATCTAAAATGTGCATAAATTTTTATTTTTAGGTATTTAATCTTGATAGTGTTCAATATATTTTTTTACTCTATTTAAAATGTGTGATTTATTTGTGTTGACTTAGCTCTTTTATTCATTTTTAACACCTTAATATGTTATGAAATTGCTAATATTTGGATAGTCTACTTGGATTATTGTAATATTTTTTTCCCTATTGGAGATTACCTAGATGTGATGTCAACAAGCCTTTTGCTGAAGGAGTGCACACATGACTATTATTTAGGTAAACAAGGTTTTCAAATTGTAACACTAAAATTTTATAAAACAATACAATAAATATAATTTCAAATTCTCTACCTATATATACTATAATCAAATTTTTATAAAAAATAGTAATTTTTATAGAAAAATAGTAATTTTTTTAAGAATGTGTGTCGAGCTTAGGGAGGCCTTGGGTTGGCCTAGGTAGCAATGAGCCCTATTTTAAAGCCCTTTCAAAAGTAAATGAGGTCAAAGGAGTCAAGTGGGTGTATAAGACAAAAATGGGTAGACTCCACCAAACCTAACTCAATATGGGTAGACTCCACCAACTCTAATTCAATATGGGTAGACTCCTTATTTGGTTTAAATTTTATGAAAAATAGTCACATGATAATTACTTTGCACCTTTTTTTAGCATCTTCATCATCTGGTGAAAAATAACTAATTGTGTAGATTTATCCAATAAACCATGAACTTTAAATGTCCTTCCTTCTAAATTAATGAGCATGAATAGTTAATAAAAATTCATCTCAATTTTGGATTAAAATGGTGAACCATTATAATCCAAAAAAATGTTAGTCCCATCCATGATAATAGAAAACCTCAGATAATATAATAGGTAGTCTCCCATAACTTTATACTATGGCATTTACTAGAGGAATTGACTATACCCCCACATGTAATTAGGATCTAAAATTATGGAGTTGGGTAAATGAAATAGTCCAATTGAGTAGCCAACTTATTGTTGATGAATTTTCATGTACTCCAAGAGTAAATAAATATAGTCAACTTTTATTTCTTGAGAAAATCAACCACCTTAATATTTGGAAGATTAATAATACCTAAAAGTGCATGACAAGAAATAGTAGGTTGAGAATATTTAAATTCATCTATAGGTTCTTTTAGACTATTGATGTGTGTCTGTTTCAAGGATGGAGGTGTCTTAGTGAGTGGATGAAGTACGTTGATAGTCTAAATGATAATAACAAAGTGTGCAATGTGCATGTCCTAGTATGCCTGAAGTAGGGTTGGTTGATCTTTAGTTTTGACATGTCTAGAGATGTTTAGGGATGAGTATGGATTATTTATCATGTGTAATAGGTACCATAAGAATTTTTTTATGCTTTGAGTGTTTGTGTGCATGAGGGGAATTCATATGGTAGTCCATAGTTTTCATCTAGACATTTTGGGTCTAGTGGCATAAAATCTAGAATTAAAGCATTAAAGGAAAGAGTTGAAGAGTGAAGGAAAGTAGAGGATAGAAAGTGTGACCAATGGACATGTTGTTGAGAAGAGTAGGTTGAGGACTGTGTGTATGACCTATAGGTCATATTTTTTATGTCTAAATAGTGCTCCTATAGGTTGAGGTTGAGCAAATAATAGTTTATGTCTATGTGAAACTTGTTGGTTGATCTAAGTGGTATATTAGAGTGTAGAATATGTGTATGACCATCTATTCATGTTGTTGAGGTGTTGACATAGTTATTTTTTAGAAGTGTAGAGTGATCCAAAAAGTGGCTTTGGATACATTTAGTGTGTGATATTCAAAGTTCCATCATTAGGTGTTGAAGACATCAATTTAATAGTGGATTTATTCATAGGTGTTGTTGTGTAAGCTCAATATCTAAGGGGGTTGTTTCTTCCTTACAAGGTGAAACTTTCTCAAGGTCTAGTTGTTATGGTAGCTCATCTAGATAGGTATAATATCTCTTTATGGGATTTTAGTCTCACCAAAATTAGGAACAGTAGTTCCTTGATTAGTTTCAACTAAACTAAATTAGTTCCTATTATTATAAGATAGTAGTCCAATTGCAGGTTATAGTGGGTTTTATCCCCCAAGAGGGTTTCCTATGTATTTCATGTGTTATGGATTGAACTTGCATTGTCTCTCTTATTCATTACTATGAATGATGTGCATGCTTCATGAATGATTATGGTAATTGATTAAGATTTTGAAAGAGTTCAGAAATTGAATTTGGATTATTTGGGCTCATTGATTCACCTCCCCCTCTCAGTGATTGTACCTCTAATAATTGGTATCAGAGTGGATTCTTTGTAGGAAGATTAACAACTTGAAGGATATTTTTAATAAGTACAAATATGGCTAAATAGTTGAAGAAAGAGAATCAACAATGGAAGGTTATGATCCAAGAACTTGAAGAACATATATGTATTTTGAAGAAAGATTCTAAAAAGGATTAGAAAGTTATCAATAATCTCAAGGTTCAACTAGAAGATGCCAAGACATGTTTGTGTTTAAAATAAAAGGACATCATGTTTGATAAAGAAACTTGCCACATGGCACCTTTATATTTATGGTGATCTCTTGGGTAGGACCCTCTAATTTTTGTTTGTTGTGGGAGTGTCATGCATCATTCTCATAGGCAATCAAAATACTTCTCATAAGTAAATAGAAAATGCACATATACAAATTTAGAGAATATAAAATGAATAAAACTAAGGAACTTTCGATTATCCTAGTGTTATCACAAGTTAACAACTCTACAATCAAATGTACAAATCAAAAATTCATGAGAACCATTCAAATCTAAAAGTAGAACTAGACAACTAAGAGATAAACCATATAACACTTCCCAAAAACAAATACTAGACAATCTTTGCAGAATTATATTAATTTCTCAAAGTTTACAAATTAATTTGGTTCTAAGAACTCCCTTCCCTTTTGACAATAGACAATGCCCATTTTATAAGTTCCAAGGAAACATGCCAATTAGTTGCATTGACTAACAAGTGTATAACTAAGGACAACTATCCTTTTACAAAATCCCTTAAAATACACTAAACATTCCAAAATAAATTGACCTATAGGCAAAGAGCTAACAAATCACACATTCCTTTACAAAGTATATTCCATTTTTGAATATTAAAATTTTTCTAGCAAAATATAATATTACTATCTATCTGGTGGGACCTATGTTGAAGAACATCCTTGTTGTTGCTAAAAAATCCACATGGCCTTTTGGTGTTGCTCTTTGATAAGTTTTAAATTGATAGCTAGCTCTAGGAAGCACTCATCCTCCTGATCAGCCAAGTCTTCAAAATCCCTATCATTTATTGGTATGGCTTATTTGATACTCCTTGCCTTGGTAATCTTATCCTCTACAATTAGGATCATATTCATGACACTATTGTTGTCGGTCCTAGACTTTCCTTGGCTCTTCTTGCATGACTAAGGTGACTTTGTCCTTGTATTCATCATCTATAATGATTCATAGGGAGCTATGTTTTTTAGATTTAGTGATCATGGTTCTAAGGATTTGTCAAATTCTATCCATCATCTCCTTGTCATCTCTTAGGATCCTCTCCAAGTTCTTGATCATGTACTCAAACATTGAATTTTTTCAACAACTAATCCCATGATTGTGTTTAAATGGGACAGACTAATGATTTTGAAACCAAGAATTTAACCTAAAACCAATATATTGATTAACTCCTTCATTTTATCCATTGAATCCTACCATTGGGATATTGAACCCTTGGCTACTGCATCTATCTGGGCTAGTGGACTCTATCTTGCCTTCATTATCTTCAATGAATCAAACATATCATAAAAAGATACCTCAAACATCTTGATCATTTCCTCAAGGACTAAGATAATAACCTACTTGTCAATATATATTTTTGTTTCTATAGGTTCTCTATCTTTTGATACATGCATTTGATGCTTATTTTTAGTTGAGCTAATGAGTATTAGCTAATATAACTATATCTTATTAATGGATTGGGTATTCACCAATTCCCTAACCTCCTACTATAGTCAAGCCAAAAAATTATTCAACCTTCTAAAAAGTGAGATGTTCACCCCCAACCATAGATTTCTTCATTATCACTCTTTCTAGTCTTGCAATATCTGGGTTGAATTGCACACTGACTAATGATTGTCATTTTTGGAGATTCTAGAGTCTCCATTTTTGTGCTATTGGAGGTCCCAAGAGCTATCATCTTTCTTTCTTGATCTCCCTTCATCAAAGCAACTATCCATGGTTTGAGCTTGTCATGGATAGTAATGTTGACTGCCTTTGTCATGGTCCATGAATGGTGTAGGGTTGGAATCTTTTGCATTTTTCCATATATTAGCCACTCAAGGATGATTGGCCCATGAATAGTATTCTCATTACTAAATAAGTTAACTTCACTCAAAAGATGAGTGAAGGTTAAATTTGGTTTCTTAGTTCCAATCAGGACCAAGGCTAACTCAGTCTTCCTCTTTTGTAGGGGTGCAACTTGAACTAGGTCTAAGGATATTTCCTTCCCTTTTTCATTTTCTAATTCTTTGACTACTGCTTAAGATTATTCTAATTATCCATCTTCTTCATCTGATCCATAGGAATCAATAGGTACTTTGAGTGCATCTGATATTATCTCATCTAGAGCTAGTGTAATCATATCAATGTACTCAATTGGGGGCTTTCATCTACTAGGTTGAGCTAAGGAAGATTCCCCCTCACTAGGTATTTCTTCCAATCTCTCCTTCTCAGACCTTTGCACAACTTACACTTGAGGTTTTTGTACTTCTATTTGTGGTTGCTCTAGAGGGGGCCTTAAAGAGGGTCTAAGTAACAAGTGGTATTGTAGGGATCCTATCTACCATATTTCATTAGGTGGTTTCTCATGTCTAGCCAATCTAGTTTCAAGCCTAATATTATGCTTTTTCAACCTGGTGAATACTTATGTGAAAATGAAGGCCCTACTATACATTATGTCATAAACACCAAGTTGGTGTTTGTATGAGTGATTTATTATTTTTATTTTCAAGTGCTTCATAACCCTATCATGAGGGTCCCATTACCTTATCTCATCCAAGTTTAAGTTGAAGGAGTCTTTGTGTTTGGATATAGTGTCTACTTGATTCGAATTTTGTTATATAATCCTACTACTGGTTAAAGGAAAAGGGTGGAAGAGTCCCTTCCTTTTGCTCTTGCATATTCCATCTATACCATGGAATAATTGGTATGTTATTTCTTACTCTACCAATTTCATAGGCACATGGATTGGTAATTTGAGCGGTTAAGTTAGGGTCCCTTATATTTTAATTATAGTGCAGTCTAGATACAACTAGATATCCCCAATTAGCTCTACATAATTCTTAATTAGAAGGGTGACCCTATCCATAAAGATCCCTGTAATGGCTTATATAAAATCTAGATATACACAATCACAAATGAATTATATATTATGTCTATACTTGAATATATGTAATTTGATATAGTGATGGGAAATAATTTGTTTGCCCTTCGATGACCAATTATTCATGTATGGAATGTGGTGGTGGCTCGTAAACCATCTAAAAGATAGGAAAACACAAAGAAGTGATTTCTAGTTTTCTTTTTTATGGAAAATAATTGTTTTTTCAAGTAAATTTTTATCATCTCACCTATGGTGGGAGTGAGTCATTTTTCTACCATGAAATATACATAAGACACCCAAATTTTATTAACAGATTCTCATGCCATTGGATCTCCATTCAAGAATCGATGTGGATTGTTGATCATGATCTTGAGATCAATACACCATTGGTACTTGTCTTGCTTGGGCCCCATGGATACGCCACTTGGCATCCTTGTGGGCCTCTTGGGATTTTCACCATGTTAGTTGTATAGGGAACACATGTTTGTTAAGCATTAAACTTATGAGCCTTTAGAGGCTCCATTTAATAGTTCATGTTGATTATGTTCCATCTAATCATCTTGATTCAATTGATCATGAGCTGTTGATCCTATGAAGGTGCATGAATTTTTATTAGCATTGGGATACCAAGAGGGAACATAGGATAAAGACTTTAGTTTAAATTTTATTTCATGTTAATAAACATGATATAAACTTTAGGTTAAAGTATTTAAGCTAATTCCCAGAACATAATATAAAGGGGCCCTCTTTGTCAACTAAGTGTATCAGGCTCCAAAGACCATGGGCAAATATAGACTAAGGTTTGGGTCAATGTTTAAAAACATGACTATATAATAGATGATATTCAAGCTTAGTGTATACAAATACAAACTTAGTTACAAGGATCCTGAGCTTAAATGTTACTTTAAATAAATCAAATTTGTCTATGGGAGACCAATTTTTTCATTAAATCTTAAACATTACTTTAAATAAATTAAATTTGTCTATGGGAGACCAATTTTTTCATCAAAAATCAAGACTTAATCATGTTGTTATCTTGGGTGTAATTGAATATTGAGCTCAATTTTAATGATCTTACAAAAGTCAATGACAACCTTGCAGACATCAAAACATCAAAATAAGCTCTAATATCCTTTCATGAGAGTATAAAATTTTATGGCCTCATACACATCAATGAGGGTCTTGAAAATGTCAAATGATGGTTGTGAGAGTGTCAAATTTAAGCTTTATTAACCTTTCAAGGGATTTAATATAACCATGACACCTTTTTATTTGACAAGAACACTGATGCACATGATTAGAATTTTATTCCAAGGTATCTTCTAGGAGATACCTTAAAATAAAATTCTAATTGTGTGCATGTTCAAGGTATCTCCTAGGAGATATCTCAAAAGAAAATTCCAATAGTGTTTATGAGGGTTCTTGCCAAATAAAAAGTTATCATTGTTATATCAAATCCTTTGCAAGGAAATTTGTAATAAAAATGGAAGGCATTCCCATTCCATTCATGGTATCTCTTAGGATATACCTTGAAATAAAATTAAAATCATGTGCATGATCAAGGTATCTCTTAAGAGATACCTTGAAAGAAAATTCCAATCATGTGCATTAGGGTTCTTGTCAAATAAAAAAGTGTCATGGTTATATAAAATCCATTTCAAGGAAATTTGAAATTAACATGGAAGGTGTTCCAAGGAAATTCTAGGTATCTCCTAGGATATACCTTGAAATAAAATTCCAATCATGTGCATGTTCAAGGTATTTCCTAGGAGATATCTCAAAATAATATTTCAATAGTGTGCATTAGTGTTCTTGCCAAATCAAAATTTATCATGGTTATATCAAATCCTTTACAAGGACCTTTTAAATAAACATGGAAGGTATTTCAAGTCCTATAGAGGTATATCCTATAATATACCTTGAAATAAAATTCAAATCATGTGCATGTTCAAGGTATCTCCTAAGAGATATCTCGAAAGATAATTCTAATAGTGTGCATCACGGTTCTTGCCAAATCAAAAGTTGTCATGGTTATATCAAATAATTCACAAGGACCTTTGTAATAAACATTGATGGTATTACAAGGCCCTTATAGGTATCTCCTAGGGGATACCTTCAAGGAAAATTTCAATCGTGTGCATGTTTAAGGTATCTCCTAGGAGATATCTCAAAAGAAAATTTCAATAGTGTGTATCAGGGTTCTTGTCAAATCAAAAGTTTTCATGGTTATATCAAATTATTTGCAAGGACATTTTTAATCAACATGGAAAGTATTCCAAGTCAATTCAAGGTATCTCCTAAGATATACCTTGAAATAAAATTCCAATCATGTGCATGTTCAAGGTATCTCCTGGGATATATCTAGAAATAAAATTCTAATAGTGTGCATCAATGTTCTTGCCAAATAAAAGGTTGTCATGGTTATATAAAATCCTTTGTAAGGAAATTTTAAATAAACATGCAATGTATTAAAATTCCCTTTGAGTTATCTCCTAGGTGATACTTTTAAATAAAATCCCAATCATGTGCATGTTCAAGGTATCTTCTAGGAGATATCTCAAAAATAATGCCAATAGTGTGCATCAGGGTTCTTTCCAAATCAAAAGTTGTCATGGCTATATGAAATACTTTGAAATTAACTTTGAAATTATAATGAAATGTATTCCAATACCCTTTTATTTATCTCCTATGAGATGCCTTTAAATAAAATTCCAATCATGTGCATGTTCAAGGTATCTCCTAGGAGATACCTTGAAAGAAAATTCCAATTATGTGCATCAGGGTCCTTATCAAATAAAAATGTGCTATGGTTATATCAAATCCTTTAAAAGGACCTTTAAAATAAACATGAAAGGTATTAAAAATACCTTTGAGGGATATACCTTGAAATAAAATTCCAAATCATGTGCATGTTCAAGGTATCTCCTAAGAGATATCTCGAAAGAAAATTCCAATAATGTGCATCAGGATTCTTGCCAAATAAAAAGTTGTCATGGTTATATCAAATCCTTTATAAGAAAATTTTCATGAAAAATGGAAGGTATTCAAAGGTCATTCTAGGTATGTCCTAGGAGATACCTTGAAATAAAATTCCAATCATGTGCATGTTCAAGGTATCTCCCAAGAGATACCTCAAAAGAAAATTCCAATCATGTGCATCAGGGTTCTTACCAAATAAAAAGGTGTCATGATTATATCAAATCCATTTAAAGGAAATTTTAAATTAAAATAGAAGGTATTCCAAGGACCATATAGGCATCTCCTAAGACATACTTTTTAATTAACCCAAGCATGTTTATTTTGAAATAAAATTCCATTGAACCTGCAATATAGAAACATAAGCAACAATTCATAACAACATTGGAAGGGGTAAAACCATGATCATCTAAAAACATTTCCATTAATACAAATGAGAGTTTGGAAAAATTTACAAACAAAATAAGCATGGATTATCTCCAAATTGGAAAATGTCACTTGGTAGTGAGCGAGATTGGTTCCTGCAGACAATAAAAAATATTAAATTTAGGGATTGAGAAGATATAAAATCTTAAACCAAGTGACACAGATTAAAGTTTTCAATAAGATAAAATAACTACAACACAAAAAAATATGATGAAATCAAAAGGTCTAAAGGACACTTTCAAAAGGTCTATAGGGCACTTTTAAAAAGGTCTAAATGGAAATTCTCATCGTAAAAAGGGCCCAAGATAAAAGTGTCAAATTGTAAGTCTAGACGGCAAAGGGCCATTCCAAAAGCACTAAAGGGCAATAATGGAGGGAAAAGGGACATTTTAAAAAATTCTTAAAGTTAATTATGTATGGAAATTATCCTTGCCACACTTCCAAAGGGTAAGTTTCACAAATCCTGATGGGTATATGCCCTTGGGGTTGTTTTGGAAAAATTGCACTAACAAGATTGTTACAAGGAATTGTTTTGGGATTTTTGCGTCAGACAAAATGTTTGATGACAAAAGTATGAAGGATCATTTATAAAGGGAAAACTTCCTAGTATACAATTCCAAAGGGTATTTCAAAAAAATCCCTTAGGGTACTTTCAAAAATCCTAAAGGGTACTTTAAAAATGTCTAAAGGGAGCTTGGAGATGATCCTAAGAGATGACAAGGAGATGATGGATAGAATTTAACAACTCCTTGGAACCATGATCACTAAACCTATAAAACATAGCTCTCTAGGAATCATTGCAGATGATGAATACATGCACAAATTCACCTTAGTCATGCAATAAGTAAGAACCAAGGCAAGTATGGGACTGACAACAATAGGGTCATGAATATGATCCTAACTGTAGAGGAGAATACTACCGACACAAGGAGCATCAAATAAGCCATACCAATAAATGATAGGGATTTTGAAGACTTTGCTGATCAGGAGGATGAGTGCTTCCTAGAGCTAGCTATCAATTTTAAAATTATCAAAGAGCAACACCAAAAGGCCATGTGGATTTTTTAGCAACAACAAGGGTGTTCTTCAACATAGGTCCCACCAGATAGATAGTAATATTATATTTTGCTGAAACTTTTTAATCTTCAAAAATGGAGTATTCTTTGTAAAGGAATGTGTAATTTGTTAGCTCTTTGCCTATAGGTCAATTTATTTTGGAATGTTTAGTGTATTTTAAGGGATTTTGTAAAAGGATAGTTGTCCTTACTTATACACTTGTTAGTCAATGCAGCTAATTAACATGCTTCCTTAGAACCTATCAAAACAATCAAGAATCTATTTACAACTACTGCACACTAAATATTTTTAAGACACACAACCATGCAAATAATAACTAATTGCATAGAAATTGGAAAGAAATAATCAAACATTTTGTTAAAAATCAATATTGATGCTACTCTTGTATTCAAAAATATCTGACAAAAATCTAAGTTGGGTTGCAACTGTATGTATAGACTTGAGGAAGGGGTCACCTCATCCTCCAAGTTCATGCAAGGTGATTACATAAAGTAGTTAGAACATGCAGTTCTAACTGTGGCCTAAAATCATATAAGAGATAACCTATAGTTATCAATTAAATAAATTGACTTTTTAAAGATATGTAGCATGTGAATGTGTACAAAATATAAAGCCAATTTTATAATAAAAAGGCTTGCACTATAAATATATCCATTGTTACAAAATTATACATGCACAAAATCTTAACCTCAAGGTTACATCATATGAACCACTATATATACTTTGGTTGGTGTGGCATTTGAGGTTGTATTAGCATAAGTTGTGGATGTCAAAACCTCTCCAACTTGTTTCTTCTTAGCCTTGTTATCTTGATATACTTTATGTATTATGGTATACTATTGTTCAAATCTAACATTGGTGGTCGATGAATCCTACTAGCCTGGGTGAGGAGTCTTGCATATTCTCCCTTGGTTAATTGAAAGCTATTATTGAATATCTTGACTTTATTGACATTTTTCCTTACAACACATAAATTTACCTCTATTTTCTCTAATGTTAAGTCTTAAATACTTAATTTGAAGTTATTCACCACATCTTTTACAAGTTGATCAAAATTGATCCTATTGATCAATTTTCCTTTGGAGTCTTTTACCTTGGATAACTCCAAATTATGCAATATCTAGAGAAGTTGTACCTCATGACCTTGGTACTTAGGGATTAAGGCCCTAAATGATTGCAACCATTCCTTGGCCTCCTCCCTTATGATTACCAAATTTAAGGCATTAGATGCCTCTAATGTCATCATTAAATCTATATGACTATATAACTTGTTGCCTTTGTATACCGCAAGCATTTTTAATTTGGCACTATCCTTTATTAAATTATTGTACAATTGATTGGTGTTATTCACATGGGGGCCATTTTTGCCTTCATAAACTCCATGACTTCTAATGAATTGTAGCATCTAGAGGATACCTCTCGGACTTCTATTTCTATTCCTACAAGAATGTGTATTATTTTTGACTACTTCAATTCTTTAACTTGGGCCTCTAGCTCCTATTAATCCATCTTTGTGCGCTCATAGATAGCAATAATTGCATCCTTAAGAACCTAGGTGAGGTTTTGTAGATTTTTAATGTATGGATATTCTCATGGTTGTTTATTCTACCTCTTAATGAGGGAGACCACTTCATGCCTTTATTCAAAGATGATTTTGGTAAATTTATCATCCTCCACCTTCCTTTTTATCATCCTTTGTATACACTTAGATGGTAGATCAAATAGAATAGAAATAGAGTGAAGCTCAGTGATCTTGAAGCTAGGCATTTGAGATGACTTGATTCTTAAATCCATTGCCCATAGATGGATGTCTAATTGTGATTCATCAGAAGTTGTAACCATAACCTCTACCTCAGTCCCATCTTGAGTTGGTTGTTTCTTCTAGGCATTAACAAGAATGTTAGGTAGGGAAGGATAGATGATTTTGGACCAATCCACTTCTACAAATTGAGGGATTATATGGAATTTAATTAATTATGGTTTGGACCTCCTTCCCCTAATGAAACTTTTCAAGGTGGTATCTTGGGATGAGGTGGTAAAAGGGATGGGAACAAAAATTTGTGTGGATTGGACATGGAGTTGTGAGGTGGATACTATAGTTCTCATCTTCCTAGACACCTTCTTTTTCTTTAAGGCTCTAATATTTTAAGTGCTATTTTGGATATAGGGGATTGGCATGGTGAGTAGGATGGATGCATTAATGTAAGTAAGGAGTGGATAAATTATAGTGGTAATAATAAAGGTGGAAGTAAGCAACCTTTGCTCCCCTACGCATTCTTGGTTCAAGTAGCCTGGGCTCTCTCTTCATGATTTTTAGCTTCAGTTTCAAATGGAGTCCTTGGAAGGAGGAAGCTACTTTTTCTTTGGATTTATCCTCAAATTATCCTCTCCAAAAGATATAATTCTCTTATTCCTTATATAGAGCCTTGTTTCTATCTAATTCTCTAGTAGTGACTATGGGTTCATCTTGAATTATTCTCAAATGATCTGCCTTTAGTCCAATGACTCTGTATCTCTCCAAAACATCCTCATCAAACATTACATTAAGAAACAAATAATTATATGGATAGGGAACATGGATGTAAGGGATGTTGAATCATTGTATGTGATTTTGAATCATCCCATATGGATCCCAATCTCTATGTGGAAGCATGGGAAAAAGATAACTTTTACACTTTCTACCCACCTTTGCAAAATGTTTCCTCATGGTATAAACCATTCTAGTAATTGTTATAAAGCATCCAAAATACAAGGCTTTATTCTACTTTGACAGGGCCTATTTAATACTCCACCATAGTTGAAAGGTGATTTCCTATTTAGCTAGCTTATCTAGTACAAACTTTGGAAGACACAAAGGATTAGTTTTGTTCCCCAAAATAATGATTACTATGAAATTTGGGTAGAGTAAATAATCCCCTTTTCCTACCAAATTATTTGCAATATTTGTCCCAATCTTTGGCATGGTTGAGCCATGAATGGCTTGTCAAACCTATGGATAGACATCTTCAGATATCCTAACCATATGATTGGTATAGGTGTATATATGCATAAATTAATAATGGTCACATATTTTATTCATCTCATAGTCCGTGGCTAGAGTCCAAAATTTTGTAAGGTCTTTGTAACAAGTTCCCAAGACTACATCAAGTAAATAAGACATAATATAAAAATTACCTGAAGGTGTGGGATGATTGTCTTTATTGATTATCTGCTCTATAAAGTAGAAGCTAATTATCTCACCTAGGGAGTATGCAACATCATGGGTGAGCATCATATGCAGTAATAACACCCAGTCTAAATTGATAAAATGGATACTTGGTATACCATATATTTGACTAAGGAGGGTCATGCTAATGTGTATGCCTATTCTAAATTTGTCAATAGGAAACAATCCCTTCAGTTTATTCCTCTTCTATGTAATGGTTTAGTCTAGATAAACCATGTAGAGAGTTCCATCTCAATTGATATTTCTACATTTAATTGTACCAATATATGTTTGTCAAAATAAGCATTAGGTATGCACAAAGATAAATACCTTTGGAAGTCAAGTCCTGAGATGCATGCAATAACTATATTATTTCTAGAGTGATGAAGGAAAGTATCCTATGATATCCTTATTAATAAAAATAAATCCTATAAAAGGTCTATGCATGGCATCACCACTAGTTTAGTGGTAATAACACGTAAATTTTGGCATTTGAAAACTATTAGTGCTTTGATAAATTATCTATCTATGAGTTTTATGTCATCTCTTAATGAAAACACATCCACTAAATCGATGACATCCCATAATTCTGAATAGTTCTTGTACATGTCCTTAAATATGGTGGCATCAAACACTATGTCCATGAACTCTACAGAATCTTTAATTGAGTAAGGGGATGGTGGATTTTCCCCGCTAAATTTATAAGATGAAGATGCCATTATAATTTATATACCTTGTGCTTCTTGTAGTGTTTTTATATGTGTTATGTATGTTGTGCAATCAATTCAACTCTAGCTTGGTCGATGTTTTACTCATAATTCTCTTTGTAAATGGTAGCTAGGGATATTTGATACATAGGATGGTAGGAGACTTCGGATGTAAGTTTTTTTGAAATTGATAAAAAATTTCTCAAAATAATAACCCACAAACAAAATTATTGACTACAAAGACAAATTTCTTTGTAGGAAAGTGGCTAAAATAAAAAGCCCAATGAAACAGTTTTTGAGACAAATTCCCAATAAATATGATCATCACAGATTTTTTTTTTTAAAAATTAGGTGCCCATAAATTATAAAGGTGACATACACACTTGACGAGTGTGTCATAAGATATTTATGGTGATCCTTATGGGGGATCATGCAATATGGAATGCCTGGACATTAATTAAAAGGGGAGTGGGGTAGATAACTATCTATTAGTAGATAGTTTAAATTTAAGGAGGGACAAGGTGTAGACACCTAACACATAATAGCAGTAACTTGTGCCAATGATACTTTATTTTGGTAAATATAAATAATGAAAGGGGAATAAACAATAAAGAAATGGAAACATGCCAACAAAAGGGAAATTAACTAACTATGTATCCCCAACAATATACATTGAAGGGCATTGTAGTACCTTCATAGCTACCTTGAAGGTATCTCTTAAGAGATACCTTTATGCATAAAGGAACCATTAAAATTATTACAAGGCCCTCCAAAGTATCTCATAAGAGATATATTGAAATACAATTCTAGTCATGTGCATTTTCAAGGTATCTACTAGGATACCCATTGAATGTACTAAAAACACATGTTTAAAAGTATCTCATATGAGATACATTATACCTTAAAAACATGAATTAGGTTAAAATTAAAGGTAATATAAATACCTTCAAGGTATCTCCTCAAAGATACCTTGAAATAAAATTCTAATCGTGTGCATGTTGAAAAAATATTAGTAGATTTTCTTGAAAATTCTCTAGAAAATGTAAATTATAGGTATAGCTTGCACAACAAGAAGCAAAAAAGAATCATAATAGCATGAGTTAATTTACACAAACTTCAATTTTATACACCGAAACAAATATAAAGATAAACTAACATGGCATTAAGAATTTTGGATCATAAAAAACATAACATAAGATATACCAAGCTAAAACAAAATAGAGTAAACACTACGCACTATTCATAGATAAAAGAATATTAGGAAAATAATAATAGAGTTAGTCTATTAATCTCTATCACACATAAAAAAATATTGCATTACATCAAGGCACTATATATAACTTTTTACATGGCTTTGTCTCTTCACATTACAACTTTTTAAAATACAAAAAGAAAAGAATCATGGAATTATTATATCTATTGCTTGGCTAACAAGGTCGAAGACATGTAAAAGATCATATAGATGACAAAATTATACCCTACACACATGTATTTTATCTATGTCTAACACTTTCATGAACTTAATCTATTGTTTTGTCTTGAGACAAAATGTGAACTCTGATCTCGGCTAAAGTTGGAAAAGATTAGCCTTTCACAAAAGTGACAGTAATCATTCTAGGTTTTCTGATTTTACTTACTTGCTTACTACCCTTTGTAGTTTTTAATAGACTAGCATAACTAGGTGGCCATCTAGGTCAGGGAGATTCAACCAACCTAGCCCTATTCTAAATACTTATGACTATGTTACAAAGCAAATTTTTTTCTTAAGCTAAAAAAATTAAACTACACATTTACCTACTATGTAAGTTGTGGTTGCCCCGATTGTGCCTTTATATCCAACTTTCTCTTCTACAAAATTTCTTAAATGTCCTATGATGGAATTAAATTAGGTTCATCTATGATATACGTAATAGCTAGTTCAACCTATGACAATTCATTCTTGAGCATTTTCCAATTATCAAATACTCCCCACACCATGGTAAGCAAAATGTGTAGTAGAATCTAAATAACCATCAAATTATACACATTTACTTCTTTTGTAATGATAAGAAAGTATTTGAAATTTGAGATCTTAATATTAATATCTAACACAATATAATTCAACCTATTTTTAGTCCTTTGGGCTTGAATTACCACATATGTGTTATGTATTATCTCATTTTGCCAGACCTAGAGTTTCTTCATTATGGTATCCTTGGATTATTAAAACTATTGAAATGAACCATTCAATGTTTCCCTAGTAGCCATTTGATCATTCAATATAACTTTAGCTTTATCTACCATTAAAAACCCTGGTTTAACATAATCCAAGGATTTATCAAGGTGATGCTTCCAATCAAGCATTCCTTGTACGATCTACTTAGCTTGATGCACAATAATATCCAAGACCTATAAATATTCATCTAGAAGTTCAAAAATTCCTTCCATCTCAATATAGATAGCCTACCCTTGGGTACGTAGTTTATGTGTGCTCATCTAATCCTTTGTTAGTTAATTCAATAATGTAGTGATTTATTTATCCTTGGGCATTACATGATCACCAAGGACTTGTGCAATTAGAGTAGGACAAGAGGCATTGATGATCTACCTAGCCTTAGAAATTTCATTTTGTGTATGTCCTTTCTCCTCATGTACCCAAAAAACAATATGTTCCAAGTTTGGATCATTTTACGTACTGAATTTTTTGAATTCGTCTACTCCTTCAATTTCCTTGGATAATGGTAGTTGTGAAACATAAAAAGACATCTCCATAGAAGTGGAAGCAAGTGTAGTGGATCTTATTCAGATAGTGGTATATTGGGATTCCCCCATTACATATACATCATCTATTTCCATATCATATTGTGAGTGCTCTAAAGATTCAAATTTGATAATCGTGACACCTTTATACATGAAAAACTTTCTCAACTCAACCATCGGGATAGTGTGTTCTTGTGTCTCATCATATCCCTAGACTTCCCCTGATGGACACTAATTGATATGGCTAGATCTTTGAAAGATACCAAATGTTTGAGTATGGTGGTTAAAGGCATTGCCTGATGATGACTACATTTTTTATGCATTAGTGGCCATACCAAGATCCCTTCCCTTGGTATATCTATAAAATAAGCATACAATGAACCAACTTATAGATCATTTTGAAAATTTTATACCAAAAATTCACGTTGAGATTATTTATGATCTATAGTATCCACACTAATAGAGGGAGGGGGTTACATAATGTTGACCAAATGATCACTACTTACCTATTATTTACTTGGTAAGTGCACACTACTTTATAGAAAAATAAATCCTCCTCATCCTTATCATAGACCTTTTGACCAATGTCTTCAATCATGCATTGAAGAACTTCTTGTTCATCAACCCATAATTTTGTAAGATTATACTCCTAATCTATCTTTGGCACATGTAGGTCATCCAACCAAGACTTGATTTACCTTGATCTCTTTTTAGCTAGTGGTTGTGAAGGTCTCTATTCAAGTCCTTTCCATTTGGATTTTTCTTACTTTGGAGGAGCTATAGACTATTGGGGTGAGGCTTGTGGTTATACAGTTAGTTGTAATTGTTCTTGATCTTATCAACATTGTTATGTGATTAGGGATCTCTACATATATGATTTGACTTATGCTTCAACCATTATAATAAAAAAGGGCATTGGAGTCATAATTTACATGGCCAACTTATGCACCTTAATTTGAATACCATTGTACAACTTGGTTATCGATGCATGCTACCCCAAATATTGCATGACATATTATGGAATTTGAGGGTGAAACCTAATCAAAGATATAGCCTCAAGACACCATGTGTAAAACCAACCTATTTTATCATAATATTTCCCTATCTTAGTCCAAGTGATGCATGGGGTTGTAGTAGACCAAAATTCTATAATAACATTAACTTGGCCTAGTAGGGGCTTCCATTGGGTGAAGCATAATGCTAAAATAGAAACTAAAATTGAAAATTTTGTGATCTACTTAAAAGTACCTTTTTGATATTAGTGGTAAGATCAAATGTGAGAAACTCAAGCCAATTGAATTTCTCATTCTTTAGTATCATGTGATACACAATCTCAATTAATCCTTTTGTTGCCTACATTGCCTACTTCATTGTCTGCCAAAATCTTTTTTACTACACTCTACCAGAATGCACAATATAATATCCTCAATGGATTAAATTAGGGTTCCTCTACCTACCCTAGTGGGAAACTTCTCCTAAACATATGGATGAATTGGTGGTGTGGTGTACTTAATGGAAATAAGGAGTTTCCATGATTTGAGAGGCTTGTGGATTTCACTATGGTCTATGTATTGATCTGAATGGTGATATCTCTAGACAAATGAATAACCCCTTGGTTGTATCTACTTAATAAGGTATGACCTCATCTAGTTACCTAAATTTAGGTAATTTGATTAGCCTCTCTACATTATAACCTTGAGGGGATGCTAAAGTGCAAGATCCCCTCCTTATGCACTTGGTTGTGTTGATAGAGTGAAGAGAGTAACTTAAGACATTTCCACAAAGTCAAAGGGATATGGGTCATTGAATTTGGTTTGTTGAAGACCTAATCCAATCCCCATTTGCACCTTATCTACATCTATGAGTAGGATCAATAACTTACTCCTATCCATGACTAAACCTGTAATCTATGTTGTTTTTGTTGGAAATATTGTCATTGATGTCAAAGGTCTAGTATTATTGGTGATAAAGGCCCCATTGAATTTAATATTGTTTATCTTGGATAATGTGAGTTAATATTTATTTAATATTAATGAATATATTTTTGGTTGCATATGAGACAAAAGAAGGGCCCATGGAGAAGTCGAAGAGCCACGGGTTAAAGACAAAAGAAGGATGGGATGCATTTTCCCATGAAGAGTCATCTTGGGGAATACCAAGAGTCACCAAGTGAAGACAAAAGAGTAAGGGTGCAATTTATCATGAAGGGACACTTTGAGGAATACGAAAAGTCACAAAAGATAAGGACAAAAGTGGGAAGGACGTTTTTGGTCATGAAGGGTCACCACATGACTTTTCAAAGGCTTGAATATGAAGGGTCATCCAAGATTGGTGCCATTTTCCATGAGGATTGAAGGGTCACAAAGGGGGAAGGCCAAAGGTCATTTGAAAAGCTACAAATAAAGGCTTGAGAAGCCATTTGTAATATTGAAGTGTGAGTTTGATTTGATATTGTATTATCTAGCTTAGAAGAGCAATTGTGAGAGTTGAATATGATTTGTATTTGTTATATCTAGCTTAGAAGAGAAAAGGTGAGAGAGAGGAAAGAGATGTTGTATTAAACTATCATTTGTTAATATAGCAACATTGAGAGATAGGTGTGTGGTATACACAAAGTGGTTGGTGCTCATGTGGGTTGGTGCTCACAAATAGTAGCTGGGGTGGTGGTCGGCAAAGGGGTATGATGCTCCTGCAAGTTTGGTTTGCGAATATTGTTTGGGTTTGTGCTCATTCATATACTTAAGATTGTTTTTTGTGGTTTTTACCGTATTGAGTTTCCATGTTATATCTAGTGTCTCTCTCTTTCTTGTGTGATGTTTATTATTTGTGTTTTATTGCATATCTTGAATGTTTGATTAAGGGAAAGTTTTATAAGATATATAATATACTAATTCACCCCCCCTCTTAGTATACTAGTTGAGAATGAAACTAATCTAAAGATTAAGTGTTTAAGATCAGATCAAGGAGGAGAAATCATGTCAGATCAATTTATTGAGTTTTGTGAAGATCATGGAATAAAGAGACAATATTCAGCAGCCAAAACTCCATAACAAAATGGACTAGTTGAATGGAAAAATAGAACAGTTCAAGAGATGGCGAGGACAATGCTAAATGAATCCAAGATAGCAAATAAATATTGGAGAGAGGCAATTGGTACAGTAGTGCATATTCAGAATAGAGCTTTATTAATAGTCAACAATGATAAGACTCTTTATGAGCTATGGAAAGACAAACCAACAACAGTTGATTATATCAGACTTTTCGATAGTAAATGCTTCATAAAAAGAACCAATGAAAAACTTTCTAAGTTTGAATTTAGAGCAAATGAAGGTATATTTCTTGGTTATTCTTGCAAAGGTAAAGCTTATAAATGTTATAACAAAAGAACCAAGAAAATTGTTGAAAGTGCAAGTGTCAGGATAGAAGAAGATGGAACACAAAAGATCAGTGATCTAGTAGACATTCCTGAAATCATTGAAGAGGAAGGCTTTGAAGAATCAGATGAAGATGAGGAAAAGGAGAAAAAGGGCACCAAGACTACATCCAAATATGTTAAAAAAAATGAAAGTGACATCATCGGGGATATAAAAGAAGGAATTCACACCAAAAGAATGATGGTAAGTGAATCTGAACAAGTTAATTTCTCTTTGCTATCTAAAATTCAGCCTAGAAATTTTTCAGAAGCCAGACATGATGAACATTGGGTTAAGGCTATGGATAAAGAATTAGATCAGATAGAAAAGAATGATACTTGAGAATTAGTGCCTAGACCAAAATATCATAATGTGATAGGAATAAAATGGGTTTATAGAAATAAGTTGAATGAAAATAGAGAAGTAACCAGAAATAAAGCAAGATTAGTATTTAAAGGATATGCTCAGATTGAGGGAATAGATTTTGAAGAAAATTTTGCACCAGTAGCAAGGTTAGAGGTTATTAGAATGTTTCTTGCATATGCAGTATTTAAAAATTTTAAAGTATTTCAGATGGATGTCAACACTACCTTCCTAAATGGGAATCTTGAAGAAGAGGTCTACATTGAGCAGCCTGAGGGGTTTATTCTCTCGAATATTAGTAATCATCTATGCATATTGAAGAAAGCATTGTATGGATTAAAACAAGCTCCCATAGCTTGGTATGCAAGACTTGATAAGTACCTGCAAGATCAAGGATTCAAGAGAGGATTTACTGATAGTAATCTTTACATCAAAATAGAAGGTGAGCATCAATTGATTGTTGTGGTTTATGTTGATGATATCATTTTTGGAGGAAATATTGAAAAGATGACAAAATAATTTTTTGATAGAATGCAAAAAGAATTTGAGATGTCTATGCTTGGAGAATTATCATTTTTCTTAGGATTACAAATATTTCAATCAAATAAACGAGTTTTTATATCTCAAAGTACATATGCCAAGGAAATGTTGAAGAAATTTGGTTTTGAGGATTGTGTACTAGTTGGCACACCTATGTGTACAAGAAATAAGGTGAGCAAGGATGAAGATTCACCTATTAGAGATCAATCTTTGTATAGATCTATGATTGGTAGTCTTTTATATTTGACAACATCGAGACCAGACATCATGCATGCAGTAGGTATGATTGCAAGATATTAGTCATCTCCAAGAGATAGTCATGTTCAGTTGGTGAAAATAATATTTAGATATATCAAAGGGACATTGGATTATGGATTATGGTATCCCACAGGTAAAGATTTCACTTTAGTTGCTTATATAGATTCAGATTGGGCAGGGTGTTTAGATGATAGAAAGAGTAAAAGTGGAGGAGCTTTCTTCCTTGGTGATAGCTTAGTATCATGGCTAAGTAAGAAGTAGAACTCAGTATCACTTTCTATAGCTAAAGCAAAATATATTGCAGCAGTATTGTGTTGTACTCAAGTGCTTTGGATGAAGCAAACTTTGGAAGATATCAAGGTAAAGTATGATGAACCTATTTCCATTTTTTGTGATAACATAAGTGCTATAAATATTTCAAAAAATCTAGTAATACATTCAATAACAAAACATATTCCCATTAGATATCACTTCTTGAGAGAGTAGGTTGCAGATCAACAAGCTAAGTTGGAATATATTAGTACTACAGAGTAGATTGCAAATATTTTCACAAAGGCACTACCAAAAGACACATTTGAATATCTATGAGATAAGTTGGGAGTAACTTCCTTTACTTCTTGCTATTGAGGTTTAGCATCAGTTGAGGGGGAGCTAAGTGTTAGCTCCAAGTAGGCCCTTTGCCATTGATGTCAAAGGGGGAGAATATAGGTACAGGTATAGGTACAAGTGAAGAAAATAGGTACAAGGAATAGGTACATGTTGCTATAATAAGGGGGAGTTATTGTATGTTTTTAGATGACAGGATGTGTAGGTGACAGGATGTGGCAATTTTAGGATTGAGGTTGACATCAATGACAAAGGGGGAGATTGTTGGAAATATTGTCATTGATGTCAAAGGTCTAGTATTATTGGTGATAAAGGCCCCATTGCATTTAATATTGTTTATCTTGGCTAATGTGAGTTAATATTTATTTAATATTAATGAATATATTTTTGTTTGCATATGAGACAAAAGAAGGGCCCATGGAGAAGTCGAAGAGCCACAGGGTAAAGACAAAAGAAGGATGGGATGCATTTTCCCATGAAGAGTCATCTTGTGGAATACCAAGAGTCACAAAGTGAAGACAAAAGAGTAAGGGCACAATTTCTCATGAAGGGACACTTTGAGGAATATGAAAAGTCACCAAAGATAAGGACAAAAGTGGGAAGGATGTTTTTGGTCATGAAGGGTCACCACATGACTTTTCAAAGGTTTGAATATGAAGGGTCATCTAAGATTGGTGCCATTTTCCATGAGGATTGAAGGGTCATAAAGGGGGAAGGCCAAAGGTCATTTGGAAAGCTATAAATAAAGGCTTGAGAAGCCATTTATAATATTGAAGTGTGAGGTTGATTTGATATTGTATTATCTAGCTTAGAAGAGAAATTGTGAGAGTTGAATATGATTTTTATTTGTTATATCTAGATTAGAAGAGAAAAGATGAGAGAGAGAGGAAAGAGATGTTGTATTGAACTATCATTTGTTGATATAACAACATTGAGAGATAGGTGTGTGGTATACACAAAGTGGTTGGTGCTCATGTGGGTTGGTGCTCATAAATAATAGCTGGGTTGGTGCTCGGCAAAGGGGTATGGTGCTCCTGTGGTTTGGTGCTCATGAATAGTAGCTGGGGTTGTGCTCGGCAAAGGGGTATGATGCTCTTGCAAGTTTGGTTTGCGAATATTTTTTGGGTTTTTTCTCATTCATATACTTGAGATTGTTCTCCATGGTTTTTTCCACATTATATCTGGTGTCTCTCTCTTTCTTGTGTGATGTTTATTATTTGAGTTTTATTACATATCTTGAATGTTTGATTAAGGTAAAGTTTTATAAGATATATAATATACCGATTCACCCCCCCCCTCTCAGTATATTCTATGCTTAATAGTTTTATTTCTTTATTTTATCAAAATTTGGATCTCATTTTTCTGCATAGGAGTATATCAAGAGTAGATAGTATAATACTCTTATTTTCCAAAGTTTGTAATGTTTTTATGTTGTTCCTTCCTTTCATTTTATGGCTTTATACATCTGATTTGCTCTTGTAAACCTATTTAAATGTAATAAATTCTTGTGCATGAGTGTTCTTCCTCATCTTTAATATTTTGTCTTTGATTGTGACCTTTTTTGTCTCCCAAATATTTACATTTCCCCATAGTGTGTGTTGGAATCCATGTCATTAAACCCAACTTGATCTACCTTAAACAAGATGCAATATTTCAAAACATTATGTCATTAATGGTCCTACATGACCATTAGTGGTCAGTTTGCCATACTTGTCTTATCATCACTGCTTTCCCAAACATTGATTTAAAAAATGTCACCAAAAACATATTGATGGGTAGGGGTTATCATCAAATTTAACCTATACAGGTCCCCATGGTCCAATAGTTGTATGTATCCTATTGGGAGAGAATAAATAAAATGACTATAAACTGAATCTAGTGCTTGGGTTCATTATGGACTCACATTGATTGAGCGCCAGGTAAGTGTGGCCACAAACTTGAAGTCTCAGTCCCTTCTACTAAAGACACATGTCATCATGGTACTCCATAAGAAAAAAGAGAGTTATTTAAAGAAATGGTATACCATTGGTTGAGGTAAGTGGGCCCCAATTTTAAAAAGAATTCTAGAGGCATTTTAGAGGGAGACATCATTACCAAAATTATTCTTACAAATCCATAAGATTATTTACATTAATTTCAATCTGTCAGTCTTTGGGTAAATAGAATGGAGACACTTGGCATAATCATGAAGAGTCACTCACTCAGTGAATTTGAAATATTTTTTGAGTGTTGAAATTTCATGGGTTTATGGGTAAATGCCACATATCCTTAACTATTAAAAATTGAATCCTTAAGCTTAATGTAATAAGTACACTTGAAGTTATTATAAGGTCCTTCAAGGTCTCATCTAGTACTACCTTAAAACCTTCAAGTGTACCCATACACATGTTTGAAAGGTATCTCTCAAGTGATACCTTCAAACTTTTGGCTCCACAATAGAGGTTCAAATCACATACATGATCCCAAAATATAGGAAGCTAATCATTTTTCATAATATTTCTCAAAACCCCCATTGATCAATATCATTTTGTATTATAATAAAATACATGGTTTAATATTGACTTAATTAGATATTTTTATCTATGTGGCTATTCCACTTCGATGCATGTTTGAAATGTATCCTCTAGGAGATACCTTCAAATTAGGATGAAGCAAGAATTGAAGTATGAAGTATATGATATTAACATCTATTATTTTTTTGGATTGACATAAATTGTGTTATTAAAAAAATGTTGTACATTACCTTTTTAACATGTTTAGGTTTTAAGATATCTCCATGCTTATGTTCTACTAAAGATATAGAATTATCTCCTATAAATAGGTATACATTGGGCTGATTTTATAAGTAACCTAATTAACAACTCTTCTCATGTCTTTTGAAAATTTCCAAGTTGAAAAATCATATGTCAATGGCTTTCCAATATGGAGAGTATGTTTCTCTCATAAATAATGATAAGGTCAATGGTAAAGCAAGAATACACAAAGTAGCAGGTCCAGATGCTAAATCTCTAGAACCCATAAATCTCACTTCCACATGCCACAATGAGGAAATACCTATTGATTGTGTAAGTGTTAATGTGTCTAAAGCTTTTGATCTAACTCTACTGCTTCCATTTCCTACATATTTTATGAATAATTTGGGGGATGTAGATGATAGTTTTATTATTTGGAGAACAATAGTGATGGAACACATCACAAACACGTTTTCTATAGACAATGACATGGAACAAAGACAAAATAATGTGAGATTAGTTCTGCATATACAACCATTGCAAGAAGAAAACCCTTTCTTGGATTCATTTGTTTGATATATCGATGATCCTACCACTTTATGAAGCCTAAAAAAATCTTTTCTTGGGAAAAGGGTATATTTGTTGCACAAACGTACAACTTTTATAAATGATGAAAAAAATTATTTTGGTTTTATCGAATTTGTATAACCAGGGGATATTTTTGGTTGCATTCCTATCCCAATGTTAGAAAATTAATTGGGAATTTACATAAGGCATGTTATTAAACATTTTGAGACTTTTAGTATAGAGGTAACTAAAACATATATCATTAGATGGCCTTCCAACAAAATAGTGGACACTAAGATTTGTAGATCAATCAATTTACCATACATGACCCCAAAGGAGAAAGAAATTTGAAATGTTTGAGACATAGTGGATAATGAATTCACTCCTTGCCTAACATTCCTAGTGGAAAGGCATCCCATAATATTATCTCATGCCTATAAATATTGGGTCAAAAAAGAAGTTAGCAAAACACTTCATTCAACCAAGTGGAGTTTGATGAAAGAATAAATAGTGAGATTTTAACAATGTATGTGGATAAATGTTGCACCAAAAAATGTTTTTAGTCAATATTGTCATTTGAGATTCTAAAATATGCAAAGATAAATTTGTTTGATTCCACCACAATAAATAGGAGGCAACATGTCTTAGATTCCCTTTCTATTAGTTTGTTTAAGAAAAATAAAAACAAAACTAGCATTGACTTGCAGGGTACAAAGATTTGTTTGGAAGATTGGATTAAAATATATGGATAGAAGAGAAGTAGATATTTTGACATTCAAAATAGTCACAAAAATGGGGAATGAAATGCATTTCATGCAGGGATATTTTGACAAAAGCCACATAAGAAGATAATGGTAGCTAAAGATTTGTTGGACCAATTGGTGGATAATTTTTTAGATGTTTCTCCATGACTAACATGCTAGGTAGATATAGACAACTCATGAGAAAATGTTTGACATTTTCCAACATCCTTCACTCAAGAATTTATGAGGAACCACATCAATTCATAATTAGCAGATATAGAATATGAGCCAATATCCTATCCAAAATTCAATAACATGTGGATAACTAATTTTCCTAATGTGACCATTGCCACATCTGATGATTTTACTAGGTGCAAAACATACATCTTATTGACTCAACAAAAATGCTCTAGGTCCCTCTCTAGAGATCAAGAAGAGAGTGTTGATCAAGAATTTGTGATGCACTCAAATTAAATAATTTTTACAAGACAAAAGTATTACACACATAAATGACTATCAGAGAAGTACCCTGAAGAATGCCTCAGTGTCATTCATGACAAGGTGGAATGTCAAAAAACACTTGTGCTGAGGATAGTGAGAAAAATAAAAGTATTTACTAATAGAAATTAGAGTTATCAATTGTAGGGATTATAACACATGGTCATGGTGCAGGTGAATATGGGCATTTTTTAATTGTACATTCTTGGAGGGTCTAACTTTACTATCACCTCATTAAATAAGTGCTTCAGGGATATGGAAATAACAATGCTAGATACTTATGGATATTTACTATATAAACTTGGAACTTCAAAATATCCATTATATGATGCAATTTTGTCTAATAACTACTACCTTGAATGATATAAATATAGAGAAGCACAATAAATTGGTGCCTTCAATAAACTTCCTTCTAGGCTATACCTTCAACTATACAACTATTGTGGGGACAATAAGAATAGATACTTCCATCCATAATTATGTTTAAAAAATGTTGAATCTTATATGAAACTAATGTTACATTTATATATTCACAAAATCATGTTTTTTTATATAGGTATGTATTGTAATATTTCTCTCTCTTTGTATACAAAGGTGTTTTCCTCAATGTCAAGGTTAGATTTTGCCCTATAGGACATACCATGAGGACATAAATGACACATTTGGAAACCTATTTGAAAGCATAAAGAGGAAAGATGTAATGAGTGTGGCAAAGATGATGGACACTTATAAGATGTGTGAAAATACATGAAACTTCATACCATATTTAATTGAAGAGGTATTTGATTTCAAAGAGTATCTTAATAATTACTAGTTGAAGGGAAGAAATGAAATAGTAAGCTTAACAAAAGGGCAGTAATTTCTATGCATAGAGAAAGATTAGCCCATTATGCATTACAAAAACTCTATAATAGATAGAAATTGGTCCCCTCTTATTACATTATGGGGAAAAAAATAAAATGCTGAGCCAAATGTTCCAAAAGGTAATCCAACAAAAATATATTTCAAAGACTTGAAAAATAGATAAATGTCTAAAGATTCCATTGTTGAAAAAGAATCAGATAGAAGTAGAAAAAAGAGTAAAAAATAAATTAATACAACTTGATTAAGTATTTACAAAACTTCAATGAATTTGGTTTGACCGAAAATAGTAATTGGAAGGATCTAGCATATTACTTCCAAAACATCCATGACATAATGAAAGAAGACATATTCCCTTCTAAAGTTGAGTATACAAGAGATTTTTGGCCTAAAAATCATTATGACATACCCCTACATAGATATATACATAAAATGGCTCATGATAGGACCCTTGATTTTTTAGTGGCATCTACATATACATATGTTGGTCCAAAAAGCAAAAAAATAAAAATTACATTTGATCCAACTCAAGATTTACAAATTGAAGATATGTTATTTGTCAAACATGATGATTATATAGGAATGGACTACATAGTATGGTTTGATAGAGAGAAAATCAATAATGAGATACTACAAACAAATGGGGATATAGAATGAAGGGTTAATGTAGCTTGGTTCATCCCAATTCATGCAAGAAAAAATGATGTAGAAGAAGCAAAAATTTATTCAGGATGCTTGGATAAGAAATGAAATCTAAACCCAACTGAAACATCTTTACCTTCCATACTCATAGATAGTATCATATACACTTGGAAACCAAATAAAAATTGGATATGTCATACACTTATTCTCACTAGTTTTTTGAAAGGTATTGTAACAGACTATTTGAATGCATCATCCTACTAGGCACTAATAAAAATATTGATAAAAGTATTGGAAAATTTGAAATGGTGTTTCCTTAATTTTAGAATGAGAAATATGAACATTTTTTTCAAAATTTAGTCCATTTTTTGAGAATGTGTAATTTTTTATTATTTTATTTATTTATATTTATTTCTAGTAGCACTTTACATTTTGGGTTTTAGAAAATACACTTTGGCATTTGAGTTTTATATTTTATACTACAATAATTTAGTATTTCAATAATTATTCATCTATTTAATAACATTTGACTATTGGAATGTCCACTTCACATTTTTTCATCCTTCAAAATGGTCTTTGGAAAATGGTCTTTATAATTTGCACATCTAAGAATTTACACTTCAAATTTTGTGTTGAGCAAAATATACTTTGGCATTCCCATGTATGTGAAAACATCTTCAAGGTTTACACCTGGAAATGTCCCACTTGCATGCCAATATTTGTTATTTAGCATTTGTGTATCGACAAATGTTATTTAGATTTTTAGTTTTTCAAATAACAATTTGTACAAGCACCCAAGATTGTACCACATGGCATAATCTTAGTGAATTAGGTGTGTAGAAGGATGACTAGTCCAAGCAAAGGTCCCAAATAATGTGAGTAGTTGAGATTTCAACATACACCACAATATTGGTAACTCGACTATGTGGGAGATTATATTAATAATATAATAATAGAACACCCATGATAGACACATGGTAGTTACACAAATATGAGATAAAATTTAACGTTTATGAGTATGTCACCTAAATCATATTAAATAGATAGTTTATGATCCAATTAGTTGATGACGCATGGCATCCCAATCATCCCAAGTGTTTTAAATCACATATCGATCAAGCACTTGATTGATGCATGAATTAGTTTTCCTTAAGAAATAAACCACCAAGTCTTGTTATCTATAAATGCATGTTCTATGAACTAGTTTAAATGGCTGCATAATTTAGACTTGTCATAAATATATAATATAGATGTGATTTATTTGTAATAAATCTAAGTAATTCTTGATGAAGTCTAATTTATTTATGATATTTTTCAATTACTAATTATTTATGATCATTTTAAATAATTTAGATTTATCACAAATATAGTAGAAATATGTGATTTATTTGTAATAAGTCTAACTTAATCTCGATATAGTCTAATTTATTCTTGATACAGTCTAATTTATTTCTGATATTTTTTAAAAATTTGGATTGTTGACAAGTCCAAATTATATGAAAAAGTCCTTAATAGGATAATATGTATCAAACTATACCTATAGTGAAGCCCTTTGAGTAACCTATGATACCTTAGGAGATGAAGACCTCTTTCTAGGTGCCACTTTATGTTTAGGATAGTCTACCATGCTCTTTGAAATTAATTGATTATGCTTATGTGTAACTATATCACTCTCACAAATAGATGGAGAAATTTATTCTATAATATAATCACATGTAACTATATCATGCTCATAAATATATGGAGAAAGTGATTAAGTAATATGCTCTTAAATAGTTCTATAGACTATTTCATTACCATACTGCTCAATATATGTGCCTTCTAACTAGTCTAGAAGAGGAATAAATATCATTAGTTCCTAAGGATATTCATATTAAATTATTGGAATTTTGACTAATTTATAACCATGAATAAATTTGAGACATTTATGCACTTTAGAATATACTACTCTAATTTTTTGAATCCAAGGGCATTCTAATAATAGATCAAATACCCCTATGTTTGGTAGAACTAGGAATGGAGTGAAAAATATGAGAGGAAACTATTGTAAAGGTAGTAATATATGCCCAAAAGTATATTGTGTATGACCATCACATGCTTTGACAACTATAAAAGTGTCCTATAATTCTTTTTCTATATAACCAAGGGAATAGAGCAGTGTTTAGTGCACACATTTTTTTAGATCCATTATCTATCATAACACTATGTATGTATTTTTTATCAACATATGATCAAATAAATAATGAATATCTATCTAAATCATCATCAAAAACTTCTCTATCATCAAATGTATTTGTAGAATGTGATGCTTGTTTTATTTTAATTATACCAATGATGCCATCAAGTGGATGTCCATATGTATAATGAGGAGGATGATAATTGTATGAATAATGTACTTCAAAATTATCCTTGTTATTTTCTTCATGATTTGGAAAAAGATATTTTTACATTTTAATCTTTTAATTGTCATTTATATGTGGCTTAACCTCCTTAATAGGTGTGCCAATATCAATAATATTATCATAAATCAGATCTTAAATCTTGTGCTTAATCTTAAGACATTTATTTTTAGAATCACAAACTCATCTATGGTATTCACAATATGAGTTTGCATAAAAAAAATTTAGATTGTGGTCTAGACATGTCTACTTCCATTGGGGGAGGAAGAGTAATGAGATTAAATTAAAGTATCTTTTAAAATAATACATGAGGAGGTTAAGGTAACCTTGAGAATTTCCTTCTTGGTGGAGCTTATAAGATAATCTTTTGTGTTGGTTGTGAGATAGAATTAACTATAATCTTAACTTTATTCTTTCTTTCATTTGGTTTACTCTTATAATTTGGATTATTTTTAAACTTATAATTTGAAGTAAAGGAGAATTTGAAATGTACTTGAGATTATTCAAAGTAATTTGAAACAAATCCCACCCCAAAAAAAAGACCAAAAAAATAGAATCATATATCAGTACATTTTGGACAAGTGTTAAACCCACTTACTTTGTTTGCTAGCATAATGATAAAAATTTAGCCCAGTCATGTATATGCAACTAGAACCAAAAGAGGTGAACTAAGGAAATTGACTAGAGGTAAACACATACAAAAGGTGATATGGGGAAGAATTTTATTGTATTAGAAGGATTAAGGGGTTTGGGGTATATCAGTGTACACATACACAAATAAGACTCAAGTACCATACATGGAACTCATACTTCCACATATAACCTTTTCTAGGTCTTTAACCCTAGGTAAATACCTCACTCTCCTTAGTAGGTTTCAATCCCACTTGAGGATGGTTAAGTTAAAGGATTGATTTAATCAGGAAGGATAACTCTATTTCCCTAACTTATCGTTTAGGTTAAACATAATTTTATATTAAAATACATGTTTTATAATTCAAACAAAAAACATAATCAACAGCCAAAAATAATTCAACACTTACATTTTTGAATCATTCATGAAGTAAAACATACTAAAGCACAAGAGGAAATAGATCTCAATACAAGGTTCTCTAGTGCTACCAGTCGGGTCATAATGCCTTCTAGACTTTAATGTCATCGTACTACTCATATGATTCATACACCATTTGTTTACCAATAATGGATTTTCATGTCAGAATAACAATCAATGATATAGTTATAATTCAACATTGTATTTCTACAAGCAGTTAAGTAATAAGGCGTATAACCATTTAGATTGGCATAGCCAATTGGATATTAAAGATTTTAAGACATTAAATTAAATAAATATGGACTATCTATTTGTTTTAATAGAAGTAACTTATGTAAATAGCAAAGCCAGATCAAATGTTTAATTAAAAATAATTCATTTAATTCCATACAATATTCCATAATCACATGCCTAATATATCATTATATTTGAAAAACATTTATGATCTAAAAATAAAGGAACACGCATTCAAAAATAGTGTTCAAGCATAGAATTGGACATCATCAAGCAACAAATTTCATATGAGATTTAAGACAAGTGAAACCCTAATAAAAATTTCAACTTAAGGAACTTTTAAAAATTTCTCAGTTGGGTAGCCAAGGCAACGAGATAAGTAAGTTTAGTTATCAAAAAGGAAAGTAAGATACATACAACTCATCATAAAAAATGAGTGTATAGATTTTAGTTAATAAACTAAGTCTCATTAATTAGACTAAAGTGACATAATAACTTGCTTATCTTCTTCATAAGACATTATTAGAGGTTCCTTCAAGTTGTTTTACTTAACCTAATGAGTAATCTATATAAAACATTATACATGCATATTATTAAATCATAAGACATTATTTTATTATTAAACAATGCAAAAGTTAATTCATTGAATTATAAATTGCATAAATGCAACATACATGACTTAAGAGATAATATCTTTTAATCATATGTGGGAATACATGCCTTGCACGCAACTAGGTATGTCTAAAATGCATGTTTAGAAGGAGGGATTTGGCTTGTCATTCTTATGAACTAGGTACCAAGTTTATGTATTGTTGAAATGATTAAGAGATACATATGATCTATATATTTATATCCATAAGGTGATAAAATAAAATAAATATTAACTTAGTCAATGTGAGCTAACAACATAATGCATATCTTATTCCCTTATATAAGTTATTCATTCTAATTCGAATAGATTTTTAGAATTAAGAACTAATGAAAAACATCTAAGTAAATCCCAAGTTAGTATTCATAGAGTAAGTCTATTGGCATCAAGAACTAATGCGACAATAAATTTTTTTAGTGATGTATATATAAAAGCTAAATCAAACTTGGATATAATCAACATCATAAAATAAAGTTATATCAATGCAGAATTAATATGGCAATGACATGTATATATGGATTAATTGTATACCCAACTAAATTCAGATTTGATATGATTATAAAGAGTATTAAATTAATGTAAAATTAACTTAATAATTAAATAACACAATGTACCTAATGTATAACATCTTTGGCCAATAATAAATTTATCTTATACAATATTCAATTTCCATTTTGATTCAACAATTCATTCATAACACCAATTAATATCCATCAAGATCAATATATTAGTTAATGTCAAAGATAACAACTATAATCGATGCTACATGATATATTAACAATTAATCAATTAATCAATTTAATTTTTTACCATTTTACATATGCATGTGTGAAGTCATCGAAGCATGGAGTCAAACACAAATGAACTGATCAAGACAAACCCACCCAACCATCCCTGTGGCCCAACCATTAGTGGCTGCTAACCATTAGTAGGATGGTGGTTGTAGTAACCATAACATGAGATGAATTATGAGAAAATTGATTTAAAAATAAAGAGACATATTGAAATAAAAATAATACAAGGAACACAATCATATTATTCTAAGGTGAGATAGGAATAGTTAATCCATCTAAAGTATATATTGGGAGCAAGGAAGGTTAATATCGACTGTCAAATGATATATAATGGATTAACTCCAATCCATTATATATCTTTAAAAATTATCCTATTTGAACCCCTATCTAATATTTTAGTTAGCTTTAACCATCTGGATCCCTAATCTATGATTTTTAATATTCAAGTCTAGTCTAAGAATGATAATCCACACATTCCAACAAGTAACATAATCACCTAAGTTAAACTTAGTTAAATAAAAACACAAAACAAGATATAGCTCAGCCATAATTATTTATTTAGCACAACAAAAAATCAAATAAGCATGCCTCTAAGGGCAATAGGCTTAATTTTTCATACACAGCCTAGTTAATTTCAAAAATAAAATTGACTAAGTTATAATATCAGCAATAACACTAATAATAATATATATTCAAACTATTAAATACCCAATGGTCATAACACAAGATAACTCTATGAATATGCACTCACACATCACAAGTATATCTTGGAGCTTTGATGCTAAGGTTAACATAGTCGATAAGAAGACATCATAAACATAAAATAAAACATTATAATTGGGTCAATAATAATCATAACCCAATTTATTGACACACGAGGGTCTAGACCCAAAACCATGATGACGCAAGTAAATTCCATTCAATAATCCAAACTTAATAAGATAGCACGGTCACATAAATACACCTCAAAGCCATATATATGGATTTGAGGTGTATTTATGTGACCGTGCTAGTCTAATTATTGAATGGAATTTACTTTCTTCATCATGATTTTGGGTGATATATGGCTTCAAGGTGTATTTATGTAACTATGCTATCTTATTATCTCTAGATTATTGAATGGAATTTACTTGCTTCATCATGGTTTTGGGTTTAGACCCTAGTATGTTATTCAATTGGGTTATGATTATTATTGACCTAATTGTTGACACTGGAGATTGCACCCAGTGGCAGGAAAATAGTTTTTTGCCTTCTCCTCGCAACATGGAAACTCCTCTCTCGCCTGTGGGATGGCGAAATAGGAGAGGAGAGTCTCTAAATATGGGCTAGTTCCCTATGATGTATCTTGTTTGTTTCAGGCAGTGCAAAAATATGTATCAACATATATATATAAACTGGGGACGATGAAAAGGGAAGAAAGTGCAAGAAAGCAAACAACCTACTCTAAAGAGGTGATACACCAAAGTAAAGGTTTGACCCTCCCACATCCACACTCAGAATCAGACCAAACAATATGACATGCACTTCAGGCTTGGCAAAGAAACCAGTTTACAAGGAAAGACAAGGAAAGGTCCTCATAATAACAGAGACAGAGACTCACCAAGGTGTTATACTACACACACTGTAAGTGACTTCCCTTGTCTTACTTCTCAAAAGAACTCTTCTCCTGTGAACTGTGAACTGGAGCCCTATAGATGGCTGGTCTATTGGCATTAACCTATGAAAGCATCGAAGATAATGACTAAACACAAATAATACTCATAACATACGCAAAAAATCTATCCAAGATGGAGGCAAAAATTTTATTTTATTGATTCAAGTGGAAAATTTGTAGAGATGCACTCTTTACAAAAGTGGGAGATCTTTAAAATGACCAATTCCACCAATTTATATGGAAAAGCCAAGAGGAGACTCATTGGCACTTTGCTTGCAAGTGGCTGCTCGAGTCTCCATTGGGAAAGGGAAAAACACTATAGTTGATGTCATAAATTTTGCTAGGACCATGATTACTACCTTGTCCTTTTCTCCATTTTGTCTTATCTGGTCTATGGCCATCTTCCTTGCTTTCCACGCGACCTACTCCTCTGCCAGCTAGTTGGGCTTTCAAACGGGCTCTGTAGACTGTTGTTTACGGTAATTTTACTGGTTGCGGGGTGGGCATTTCTTGTTGGTGGGCATTTCTTGTGGCCTACTAACTTCTTCATGGCACCCTTTTCAGCCTTCGTTGCCGGCCAATTCCTTCTTTGTAGCCTACTTACCCATCTGCTAGTCAACCTACGTGGACTGCACACGATTTGCTTGGATGGCCTATGGCTTAAAAGTTTGCATTGGGCTTGTGTGTGTTCTTACAAGCTCTGCGTGCCTTGTGTTCTCATGAGCTATTTCCTTACAGACCTTTGTTCACTACTCAATGTTGTTCATAGCAATTCCACTGCTAATTGCTACCGCTGAGTGTCGTGCACTGTGAAATCACCGCTGACTGCCGTGCACAGTGAAATCACCGCTGATTGCTATGCGTGGTGAAATCACCACTAATTTTCATGTGTGATAATTTCACCGCACTTTGCATGTTGGTGGGCATTTCCCATTTGTGCGTGGACTACCTAACAGGCTTTTTGAAATGTTTTCCATGGAGTTTTGAAAGCCCTGCGGACTTTGTGCAGGCTTTATATTTTGGTTAACCCATGGAATTTTGTCTGTGGGCATTTCCCATAGACAAAAAGTCCATATAAATTTTGCCTAGGTCTTTACCTTAGTTTTTTAGTGCACCCAAACTTAGACATTTTTTGAATGAATCAAACCCTTTAAACAATTCGAAGACCTACCCAAATTTATTTGCTTGAAACCCCTATCCTCCACTAGGCATTTGAACTTGGGTGTTTCTATCGCTAATTCGCTTTCTACATTCAAAAGATGAATAAAGAAACTAAAAAAATGGACAAGGCTAGAAGTACCTGGATAAAGATTGCGCACCGTAATCCAAACGTTTGTGGGCACCCCTCTTTGGCTGTGGAGGAATGACACTGCAAAAGAAAAGAAACTTGGACAGGAAAATGTTAGATGGATAGGCAGCGGGTTGCCAAGCGAAAGCTTGTTCTCGGAAGTGTGAAAACTTCCTCAAGGGAGGTTAACCCACTGATAACAGACAGATAAAAGACTAAGTAAATACAGAATGCCAGAATATAGGAGTGATAAACAAATTAGAAATGAAAGAAAAGATCAATGATTACCTGAAAGGAGTTGTCGGGCTGATGACAGTCACTGAGGTCGGGAATGTTGCTAGCGTCGGTTTCCTGGTCTGCCGACTTCGGTTATCCTGTCGACGTCGGTCGGGGCAGTAACCAGCGTCAGTCAGGGAAGTGGCCTGTAGTAGGGTTTGGTCGGGTTTTTGGACTGTGGATAGGTCTGATTTGTGAACAATGTCGAGACAGAGTTTAGGGATGACTTTGAATGGACTGGGGAATGGTCTGGTTCTGATTAGGTGCCCTGTACAGGGTCTTTGTTGGGCAGAAAGGATGAGGGAGTTGTCCGAGATTGTACTAAAAGGATGACAGGTGAAAGGGAGATGGACAGAGGACAGGGCCTGAGAAGGCTTTTCAGCCTCTCAGGGGGTAGGACAGAGGGAGTGGGAGAGCTGTTGTTGAGACCACAAAAGACTTTGCAAGAGGAAATCTCTGCTCAAGAATCCCTGCACCTGTTGCTGCTATTGCACGAGGTCCAGAGGGAGAAGAAATGAATGCCAAAATGCTAAGAGAAATCAGTTTGTGAGCTCAAGGGGCCGGGGGCTGAAATGGATGCAGAAAGTAGTCTTGAAGGCTGTCGACGTCGGCAGTATCACCGACGTCGGCTGAAGGGTCGCTGACATCGACAGTGGCAGAATGGGGACAGAGACTAAAAATAGCCTCTGCCCATTCTTGCACGCCGTCGGGCGAGGGATTGTGGGAAGAACGGTCATGAGGATGCTTAAATGGGCGTGGGAGGAAGATAATGAGAAGATTTGGCATAATAAAGGCTAAGAGGAAGGTGGAGGGATCCAAGGGAGGATCCAAGGTGGCAAGGGTGAGGTGGAAAGGGGGCCACTTAATTGAAATATTTAAGTTATTTTAATCAAATGAGTGGAGGGGACTAAGGCCAAGGGTTAGGATATGGGTTTGAGGTGGACAAGGGGGGAGAACCAAGGTGCAGACACATTTGTGGTGTCTACATTTGCCTCTTTTTGCCTTGTTGGTTGTTCTTGACGAACTGCAAGAAAAAAATAGGAGTTGGTTGCCCCAGGAAAAGAATGAGGTGTTCCCCCCTCAAAGCGATAGTCGAGAGAAGGGAACTGGAGATCGAGTGTTGATTTGACAGAGAGATGGATAGGAGAGTGTGAGGAAAAATGCTGCAATAGTCGTGATTGCGTGTATGCCACTTCACGGGATGGTCGAGTCAAATTGTCGCATGTCGAGGGTCAAGGAGTGCCAAAATTGAAGTAATTGGGCCCCAGCATTTAGTCATCTGCTGATCGGGTTACTCAATCTAAGCTGAAGCTCTAAAAGGTCATCGTGTTCCAGGTATCCCAGGCTCAGGAAGTGCTCCCAAAAACATGAAAATGCCACAAGTAGTAGGGATCAACTGGCTTGCGATCCTGTACTTGCGAAGGGTCAAAAATAGTCTGTAGACAATTCTGCTAACCAGTCATGAGGTAGCACACACGCAAAAACAACCAAGGCAACATTGGCTTGGATGTAGTCAAAGGTTGAAGGAGATACGCATGATCTCCAATGGTCATTGGTCAAGGGGATGGATGGACAAAAGGATGTGGCTGAGCTAACCTCAGAAAACGTCATGTGATTTGAGTGCTGCCTACATAGCCCTTGTGTGAAGGGCCTTAGGCCAATGTAGTTCTCCCTAAAAGGGAGGAATGGTCAAAGAAAAAGATTGGTCTTGGTCAAAGTTGGTGGAGTTGGTCGTGGTCAAGGTCAAGGTTGCAGAAGAGAAGGTTTGTCCATCAAAGAGACGAACAAATGGGGGTGGTCGAGCTAACCTCAGAGGATGTGCTATCTGAGTGCTGCCTACATAGCCCTGTTTATAGGGCCTCAGACCAATGTAGTTCGGACAAATTGAGAAGATTGGTCAATGATTGGATGTGGTCAAGTGTCAAAATGATGAGGGTAAGATGAGGATAAGATGATGCTATAGATGGTGTATTCTGTAGAATTGGTTGAGAGCCTTTCATCCCTAGCAAGTTTCCATAGTCATGATGGATGTATGCTAAAAATGAATGGACGTCTATTTATGCTTCAACAAGTATTGGTTTATGCTTAACATAAATTGGGTCTGGTCGATAGTTTCCATGTGTACTGATGTCCATGGAAACTATGTGAAATGGACGAGAATGATGTCTGATGCTATGAAGATGAAAAATAGCTTGGTTTGAGTCGACAATTGATGTGGTTAAATGTGATCAAAGTGTAGAGAAAAGGTGAAAGGCAAATCGCTCTTTCATTGACAAGGCCCAGAAAGGGAGCATAGATAGGGGTTATTAGAACAAAAGCCCCGTTCATGCATTACGCCGTTGACCAGTGTTGTGTTAGAGTGGTAATCGAATCACTTTGACATTAAAGTGAGCTCGAAGTCCCTTAAGCAGGTAATAGGAGGAGGATAGGGTAACCCAATTTAAGAGCAGGAATAACCTTGCCCCTTTTTATAGGAGACCCTAAGACAACTACAAGCCAAGTCCATGACTCATTTTTTTTTTTTTTTTTGGTGCAGACTGATCGATGCGGGAAGTCTACATAGAGATGTCATTTGATTTATGGTCATGTTGCGAAGCTGATCAATGCGGGAAGCTTCTAAGAAATGTTGCTGTTTGTAGCAAGATTTAGTCATAGCCATCCTTCAAGGGAGTGGTCTATATTTTTGCTTTATATAATGTTTGAATAGTTGTCCTTCGAGGGATCAGTCTATTAGCTACAACAATGATAGTACAGCTATCCTTCGAGGGAACAGTCTGTCTTTTTGATTTTGTGACCTTGGATTATGTTTTGACATCTTGATTTTTTTATTTTTTTATTTTATTTTTTTGAGTCATGGACAAGACTGTAGAAGTTCAAGGATGCCCCTTTTATTAGGACAAAGCATCCATGCATCATAAAAGGGTTGTAGAGGACTTGTTAAAGGGGAATAGGGTTGAAAGGAATGAGGATTAAGAGGACGAGGATTGCTCAAGGGATGAGCTCAAGTTATGTGTCAAGTAGACGAGTACTCGACTAACAGAAGAATGGTCGAAGATGCAACGCATTAAGAGGCTCAGGTTCTGACCGTCCATCGAGGAAGGACAGACGATAAGTCCCTAACCCATACTTGTGCGTGATGATAAAAGGTCTAAGCCAATTGGGGGCGAATTTTCCTCGTTTACTTCACTCCATATTGGTCACGTGCTGATTCTCTTTGAGGACGAGGTCTCTGATGTTGAAATCTCGTTCTCACAGATTTTTGTCGTAGGCTTGCTTTATGCGACTTTGGTAGACATGGAGATGATTGAGGGCAATAAGACGGCACTCATCGAGTAACTCAAGTTGAGCTAAGCGATCTTGACGAAAGTCATCATTGGAAAGAATGTCATGCAGGGAGATGCGGAGAGACGGGATATGTACTTCGAGAGGTAAGACAGCCTCCATTCCATACACAAGGGAGAAAGGAGTAGCACCCGTAGAGGTTCGGATGCTAGTGCGGTAGGCCCACAAAGCGAAGGGAATATGAATATGCCAATCCCTTCCTATGTTGTTGACCACCTTCATGAGAATTTTTGTCAGAATTTTGTTGGAAGCCTCAGCCTGCCCATTTGCTTGTGAGTAGTAAGGCGAAGAAAAGCTGAGTTTGATGCCAAATGAGTCGCATAGTTTTTGGACAGTCTTGTTTTTGAAGGACTTGCCATTGTCAGTGATGATTTTGTGAGGGACACCAAAATGACAAATGATGTGGCTGCTGATGAAGTCGACAATTTTATCAACTTTTATGGAGACAAGAGGAATGGCTTCCACCCACTTGGTGAAATACTCAGTGGCAGTGATGATGGACTGATGACGAAGAGACGAGTGAGGGTTAATCTCACCGATGAGATCTAAGCCCCACTGAGAGAAAGGCCATAAATCCTGAGCGACTTGTAAGGCGTGGCCGGGGAGATGAAACAAGTTAGAGTGTTGCTGACACTTGACATAACGCCGAACATAGTCGCTACAGTCTTGATGAAGGGTGGGCCAATAATAACCCAGGCGAAGGATGCGCTTGGCAATCGAGTTCCCACTAAAGTGTCTGCCACAAATCCCGTCATGGACTTGTTTTATGGCTCGAAAAGCTTCAGTGGAGGTGAGATAGTGAAGAAGGAGGCCGTCGAAGCCTCACTTATAAAGAAGACCCCCTAGCATGGTATAGCAAGTTGTGCGCTTGATGAAGGCTCGCCGCGCATTGCTAAAGAGGTTGGGAGGAGTGATAGAAAGAGACAAGTAGTCCACTAGTTGCTTATACCAGTCATCTTGTGGGCTAGAATTGATAGTGTTGATATGGTCGATGTGAGGGGAGATGTATGAAGGCAAGGGTACACGATGCACCGTGACAAAAAGTTGAGATGACGATGATGAAGATGGAATATGTGAAGCAAGAGAAGCCATGGTGTCAGCAAACTTGTTCGTAGAGCGTGGAACAGTCTACAAGAGATAATGGTCAAAAGATGCCAAAAGAAGGTCAGCACGATTTTTATACCTCTGCAAAACTTCATTTTTATAGAGGTATGAACTGTTAACTTGATTGACGACTAGCTGCGAGTCGCTGAAGATGTTGATAGACTTGATGTGGAGGGAAAGGGCAGTCTGAAGTCCCAAAATTAAGGCCTCGTATTCGGCCATATTATTGGTACAATCAAAGTCAAGATTGAAAGATAGAGGCATGGGCTCCCCTTCGAGTGGGATGAGGATGACCCCTGCACCCCCATCGAGTTGACATTTAGACCATCAAAGAACATGGTCATTTGGTAGACGGTGTCATCGGTGGAAAGTGTGGCGATAGATTCGTCAGGGAACTCACACTGTGAAGGTTGGTTGTCGGGAAGAGGGGCATCTGCCAGTTGGTCAGCGATGGTTTGCCCCTTGATAGATTTCTACTAGATGAATTCGAGGTCAAACTCAGCGAGTAGCATGAGCCACTGAGCCATACGTTGATTCTGATATGGCTTGGAGTGCATATACTTGAGAGGGTCGGTGTGAGTGACGACAAAGGTTTTGTGGTTGAGGAGATAGTGGCAGAGCTTAGTAGCGGAAAAGACTAATGCCAAACAGAGTTTCTCAATATGAGTATACCGAGTTTCATAGTCGACTAGTGTTCGGCTGATGTAGTAAACCGCTTGCTCACAATGATGCTCGTCTCGGTGCGTGATCATGGTAGCTAACGAATGGTTGGTGGCAGAGATATAAAGGTAGAAGGGTTGGTCATCTTTAGGTGGAATGAGGACTGGTGGAGAGACCAGATAGCTTTTGAGGGCTTCAAAAGCCTCTTGACAGTCCTCATCCCATTTAAAGGAGACGTCCTTCTTAAGGAGATGATGAAAAGGTTGGCAGCGGTCTGAAAGCTGTGAGATGAAACGACGGATGGACTAGAGCTTCCCTTGTAGACTGTGAAGCTACTTGAGATTGGTCAGGGGTGGCATTTCGAGGATAGCGCAGAACTTGGCAGGATCTATCTCGATGCCATGAAAGGAAACGATGAAGCCGAGAAGCTTGCCTGAGAGGACCCCAAAGACACATTTCTTGGGGTTAAGGCAGACATTGTATTGAAGAAGTTGAGAGAAGATGATTTTGAGAATGGTCAAGTGGTCACGACGAAGTTTGGACTTGCCGAGAAGGTCATCCACATAGTCCTCCATGATTTTGTGGAGGAGATCGTGGAAAATGTAGGTCATGACGCGCTGATATGTGGCACCAGCATTTTTCAAGCCGAAAGGCATGACTTGATAGCAGAAAGTCCCCCATGGGGTGATAAAGGTAGTCTTGTGCTGATCTTCTGGTGTGATCAGGATTTGATTGCATCCTAAAAAAACTATCCATGAGAGATAGCATCTCATGGCCGGCCGTGAGATCAATAAGCTGGTCGATGTTAGGAAGAGGAAAGTCATCTTTGGGATAGGATAGGTTAAGGTCGCGATAGTCCGTGCAGATCTGAATCCCTCCAGTTGCTTTAGTAACTGGGATGATGTTAGAGACCCACTGTAGATAATCGATGGGCTGGATGAAGGAGATAGAGAGAAGGCGCTGAAGCTCCTCTTTGACAAGGAGCACAACGCGGGGATGCATCTTTTGAAGCTTTTGCCTAACAGGCTTAGCCTCTAGTTTGGTGACAATGTTATGGGTAGCAATGGTGGGGTCGATGCCAGGCATGTCGCTATAAGTCCAGGCAAAGGCCTTGCTATGGTCGAGAAGGAACTGGGTATAGTCAAGCTGCTCCTAAGTGTCTAAAGATTGGCTAATCTTTAAGATGTGAGGAATATCAAAAGAAGGGAGGTTGATGTCAATGGTTGATTTATTTAACATAACCTGGGTCTCGAAAGGGAGGGAACGCTGGATGAAAGAGTCATCGGCACCCATGTAGGAAAGGATGGCGTCATCGTCAATGCAGTGGACAGTGTGAATGGTTGCTAACTCATCCTCTATCATGTTAGGAAAGATGAGAGGGAGAGACCTGGACACCCCATTGAGCTAATAGGTCAGGGGTTCCAGGCAGATGGTGTTTATGGAAAAAAAAACTAGGAGGGATGGAAACCACCGACTCCGTAGGCGACGAAGGAAAAATGGGTGAGTTTGGAGGAGATTGGTCGATTGTTGGCTCGGGACAAAGGTCAGAAGGAGCCTGAGTGGGGTCATGATATCCCAGGCCATACCATTTCTTGGCATCGTCATCATTGAGCGGCTCGATGGGCTGATGGGAGCCCTGCTCATAACGTCCAAAACCAAAACCCTTTCATGCACACCTGTAAAGGTAAGTGTGTGCGAAGGTGGGGTTGCCAAGAAATGAGAAATTTGATGTGAAAGGTTGGGATGAAGAGAGGGAATTGTTGTTGGTAGGAGCTTGATTGAGCCCCCCATAGACAAAATTGGTTCGGAGGTGAGGAGGACCATAAGGCACGACCATCCCGATTCGATGGTCGTAATTGGGACTGAGATGAAGGCGTCCATACTCTTGCAAAGTTTGGAACATGTCTAGGGTCAACAAGCGATATTCCCCAAGTGATAGTCGTTGGAAGATGTCTTCCATGGGGTCTTTGGTCGGCGCTTGAAGAGGAGGGGTGAGGGCAACCACCGATTGCAAACTGGTTGAAGCTTTCGCAGATGGAGGTGGTGCCGGAGTTGACGGCTTGATGGGAATGAGGACATCATTGGGACGGTAAGTTGTGTTGCAAGTCTTGAAGGGTGAAAGGTCAGCGGGAATGGTGTGAACTTGCCCGTCATGCTCAAACTTCACACAACGGTGCAGGGTAGAGGGGACACAGGCCATGGCACGGATCCAAGGTCGACCCAGTAGAATATTGTATTGAAACTCTCCTTCGATGATATAGAAGAGCTCCAGGACTGTGCGTGGACCAACGTGAATGTGAAGGATGACTATGCCAATGGTCGTGGCAATGGTGTCATTGAAAGAGCGTAAGATCGCGTCAGTTTTAGAGATGCAATTCTTGGGAAGAGCCAACTGATCAAAGGCATGGGTAGAGATTATGTTGATGCTAGCACCGTCATCGGTCATAACGCGTTTAATGCATGTCTGATCAACATAGGTAGTGATGAAGAGGGCGGCGCCCTGATCTTCCGTGTTAGATGTGGGAATCTCAGAATCGCTGAATGTGATGGAGGCGACAGGAGATAAAGAATGGATGAGGGCAGCGAGTGGTTGGGGGTCCTCGGGTTGGACCTCCACTTCCTGCAAGGCTTGGATGAGGGCTTGATGGCGCTGAGGTGAGGTTTGGATAAGGTCATAAAGAGACATCTTTACAGGCGTCTGGTGAAGCTGCTTCAGCATGGAATCGTGAATTGGCCCAGAAGAAGAAGACGAAGAGGGCTGGGATGCGCCAAGGATAGAAATTTTAGGCTTGGGCACAAGAGGTGGCTTGACGAAGGGATAGGTCCAAGGAATGGCAGCTTTTTCTTTTGCCTTGTCCTTTTGCGACCTAGTGGTTATATGGATAGCATTGATTTTGAAAATGGGAGGTGAAGAAGGCGTCATGTCTTGCTGGTGAGATGTTGACGTGTTTAAAGAGGTTGGATGAGAATGGGCTGGGGTCTGGCCAAGAGTGTCCTCAAGGAGAAGAGTGTCCTTTTCCATATAGCGGTAAATGATGGATTTTAGGGCACAACAAGTCTCGATATCGTGTCCTGGTGTACGATGATATAAGCAAATTTTTGTGTCGTCGAACCAGGAGGGCTTGGACCTGAGAGGTTGGAAAGGCTTGATGGGTGGAAGGGTTATGTTGGAAGTCTGCAGAAGCCGGTGCAATATCAATGAGTATGAGCCCACTAGAGGGTCCGTGCTATTTGATATGCGCGAGGTCGGTGACTTTTGCTTAGGCGAAGTTGGAAGAGGTTTTCGTACCACCTTATGGGTTGATGGTGCGGTGACAGGCGAAGGCGGCACTTTCTTGGTGATTGGTATCACCTTTTCAAGAGAGGGACGGCTGGAGGTAGGTAGAGGAAGCAAAGGAGGCAACGATTTTTGATTGGAGGCCAGAGTGGGAAGGTTTCTATCCAGGGTCGAAGGATGGGGGCCTAAAATGGATGGAAATGGTGACGGGGCAGGAGGCATTCGCTTCAGCGGTCTGGCAGTCTTCTTTGACTTGGTCAGAAGACTACTACTGGTCAAGGTCTGGTCTAGGTCCACCTTTACTTGCGAGTGAGTGAGGGTGGAGACAGGACGAACGCCAAGTGACTTGATGGGCTTAGACGAGAGAGATGCAGGTTTCGGTTTTGACGGGTTTGGTTGAGGTTTGAGAGTCTGGTCTTTGTCAAGAGTCTGAAGAGATTCTGCCTTGGGAAGATTAGCAGCATGTGATGAGAGGGAACGGGTATGTTGAAGGGCTTTAAGACACTCCCACAACACCTGAGGTGTCACTTTCCTTGGAGGGAGAAGTTCGATTTTCTCCACTAACTGAGAAAATGGCTGAGAAGAAGATGTTGATGGTTGCGGGGTTGAAGATGAGATGGGTGTAGCAGTCTTAGATGCATGATATGGTGAAGATAAGACAGATTTAGATGGAGATGAAGGGGAGATAGGTTCTTCCCTGGGTGGAGAAGAATTTGAAAAGCGAGGCTCCTCAAGCGGGTAAAGGGCAGGGATGATGGTGCCCTCCACTTGCGGTTGAGGAGTAGGAAGGGTCGGGTCCTCCATAGGCAGCAGAAATGAGGATGGCGAGACCGGTGGTGTTGGTAAAGCTGAGGCATCCTCTAAGATGAGAAAGGTCGATGGAGAACTAGCTGGGGAAAGAGGTTCATCCACATGTGATGGACTAATTGATGGACTAACCTCTTGAGGTTGATTGGGGATGAAAGGCGAGACCGTATTGACTGTTCGAATGTTGTGTTCATGATTGTCGTCAATTAAGGTCCGGACATTGTTTTGAGTTGGCGGATGATTAGGGAATGGCTATTTGAAGATGTCAATGGCCTGATTAGGGGGCGCATTGGGATTATCTAAGATGAGGTCCCCCTTTTCAAGCATGTCTTGGATTATGTTCTTAAAGGTTTTGCAGTTTTCCATGTCATGTCCCTTAACACGGTGGAAGCTGCAGAAGTCTTGTTCCCTATACCACGCAGGGATGGCATGTGAGGGATCAAATTGTGGAGGAGGTCGGGCTTGAGGGAGATTGAGGACCCCCTGCTTAACAAGCTTTTCCAGCACAGACGCGTATGATTTTCTGAGAGGAGTATACCGTCATTGTACATATCTCTGCTGGAATTGGCAAGTGGCGCTCTGAGATGTGGATGGCTCAGGCTGATTGGTTGAAGAAGATGAAGGTCTAACAACTACGGCATTAGCTGAAGCCTTGGATTTAGAATTGGATGATGATGGCTTAGCAGAAGAAGAGTCATTGGTCTTAGAGCTGGGATTCTTGCTCCGCAACTTGACTTTATTCTCCTTGATGGCACGCAACTCAAGTTTGCGGGCCATTATGAAGGCTTCGTCAAAGGTGCGGAAGGTTTGAACCCTCAGGGTGGAAGAAATATGTCTGGCACAAGCTTGGGAGAAGAGTTCAATAAGCTCGGCCTGGGGTAAGGAAAAGGAGAGTTGATTGATGAGGCCTCTCCATCGAGCAACGAAGTCGGCTATGGACTCGTCCTCGAATTGCCGGATAGAATAGAGGTCCGTGATCGAGACCTTCTTGGTGATGTTGATGGAAAAGTGATCGAAGAAGAGCTGGGCCAATTGTGTGAATGAGAAGAGGGAATGGCTGGGAAGGGAGCTGTACTAGTCAAGCGCAGCACCCGAGAGAGACATAGGAAATGTGCGTAAAAACAATGCATCGTCATGGGCAATGAGGTAACAGGCATGTCTGAATGCCCGCAAGTGTTGCTGCGGGTCTTCCTTGCTTTGAAAGCAAGAAAACTTCGAAAGCTCCCACTGGCTAGGATATGGTCTGATTGGGATAGAAGGATGAATGGGCTCGTTGTAGATTTGCTCGTATGAGAGAGCGTTGCGTGAGCCAAAAACAGAGGTCTCTAGACTGGTCATCTTGTCCATTAGCATTTTGATGATATCTGCCGACGGATTGACGAGTGGCGCGCCCCCTAAGTTGTAGGGTGCTTAGAAGAGGCTAGGGGAGGCATACGACGTAGTTGGTTGCCCCTGTAAAGGTGCAACGTAGGGATAACTAGTCGTAGGGATAGATGAAGAGGCTAAAGGTGGTTGGGTAGAAGGCATAGCTAGGCCTGATGTTGTCACGAGGGGTTGGATTGTGGTAACGGGGGCCAAGGGATAAGAAGCCACCCTAGTGTTGATAGGGGCCAGGGTAGGCGGAATAGAGACGATAAGGTTTTAAAAAGGAGTGGATAGCGGTTGAGTGGGTTGATGTTGATAGGGGGCCGAGACCCCGGTGGAAGTGGGCCCAAAGATAGAGGGAGAGGCCACACCTAGAGAATTGGTCAAATTCTGGTCAGTGGTTGAAACGATGGCTTGAGTGTCCAAGGGTTGAACTATGGATGCCATCGATACAACCGTAGTCGTGGCAAGAGAGGTTGGCATTCCATAGATTGGATTGCCCAAGGAGTCTCGCATTCGGCTATGCACGAGATAGTGTTGCAAGGCCTTGATGTTGAGGTCCAAGAATCGTTCGAAATCTTGGTCCCCTTCTTGGACAATAGGAGTCTGCGGCGGGGTTGGACGAATAGGAGATATTTCGGTCTCCGAGTTGAACTCCATTGTAGGCTTGGTCACGGATGGGGTAGACGGAAGTGGTTGACGGCTAGCGTGGTTGGCAAGAGCCTTGGCTTGGCTACGAGTCAAAACCATGCAAGGCAAAGAAGGTTCAGGTTTTAGAAACTGTGTTTTTCTATTTCAAAAAACTAGGATGGAGTTTTTTGACAGAGAAGGGACAGGTTTTAGGCTGCTGGTTTTGAAAAAAAAGGAAAAAAGACAGAGACCGACGTCGGTTGAGAAACCGATGTCGGTAAGAAATATGGCCAACGTTGGTGGCAGAACCGATGCCGGTAAGAGAGGAAAGCTGACGTCAGTGGCAGAACCGATGTCGGTGACTGTGTTTTCCAGAGAACCAAAAGATTTTAAGATTCTTGGAAAAACAATGAAGAAAGCGTCCTCACTCACTCAAACAAACAGATGAGAAGAGAAGAACTGAGAGAGACAAACAAGCCTAAGCGATAAATCCTAGGAATTAACCTTAGAATCTTGTGGCTTATGCCTTAGATGAATGTTTGGGGAGATTGGCTATAAGAAGGGTCCTAGAAGAGGCAATTTAGAGCTAGTTTCAGGTCTTGTTTTAGGTGCTCAAAAATCTGTGTTAGGTCTGGTACGTGGCCTGGTGCTAAGGAGCAAGCTCCCCTCACTTCATGATTCCAGTGGTTAGCTGGTCTCGCTTAGCCAAGATATACCTCGCCTAGAGTTTATCCTCCACCAGAGAACGGAGTGGGCTTCCCCCTTGGTGATGAAATCCAAGTAGGGTCACAGGGACGGGTAAGGTATCCGCTGGGGGATGAAATCCCAGTCGGGCTTTGTCTCAAGTAAGTTTTATGTTTGTTTTAGTGCATGTGGTTTGGTAGTGTAACATCAAGTGTCTACGATTTATTCAATATGCTTTTTACTAATTACTAGGTGAAGACTAATGCAAGCACAAGCAGAAATGCAATGCAGTATGTTTTTAAGCCCAAGTCGAAAATATGAAGTTTGGATGAAGACAAGTTTGAGAAAGGGTTTGAGAGTATGATGTTTAGACTAGTCTAGAAATGCAAGGAAGAAAGATTCGTTTTAGTCCTGCTTATAGTGTCATTTGGAATAGAAGAAAGAGACAAGAAGGAAGAAGCCTAAATGCACCTAAATGAATGAAAGGAAGAGGAACCTGAGGAAGAACCTAAGGTCCCACCGGGCGTGCCAGAATGTTTCTATCACTAATTCGCTTTCTACATTCAAAAGATGAATAAAGAAACTAAAGAAACGGACAAGGCTAGAAGTACCTGGATAAAGATTGCGCACCGTAATCCAGACGTTTGTGGGCACCCCTCTTTGGCTGTGGAGGAATGACACTGCAAAAGAAAAGAAACTTGGACAAGAAAATGTTAGATGGATAGGCAGTGGGTTGCCAAGTGAAAGCTTGTTCCCGGAAGTGTGAAAACTTCCTCAAGGGAGGTCAACCCACTGATAACAGACAGATAAAAGACTAAGTAAATACAGAATGCCAAAATATAGGAGTGATAAACAAATTAGAAATGAAAGAAAAGATCAATGATTACCTGAAAGGAGTTGTCAGGCTAATGACAGTCGCCGAGGTCGGGAATGTTGCCGGCGTCGGTTTTCTGGTCTGCCGACTTTGGTTATCCTACCGACGTCGGACGGGGCAGTAACCGGTGTCGGTCGGGGAAGTGGCCTGTAGTCAGGTCTGGTCAGGTTTCTGGACTGTGGATAGGTCTGGTTTGTGAACAGGGTCGAGATAGAGTTCAGGGATGACTTTGAATGGACTGGGGAATGGTCTGGTTCTGATTAGGTGCCCTGTACAGGGTCTTTGTTGGGCAGAAAGGATGAGGGAGTTGTCTGAGATTGTACTGAAAGGATGACAGGTGAAAGGGAGATGGACAGAGGACAAGGCCTGAGAAGGCTTTTCAGCCTCTCAGGGGGTAGGACAGAGGGAGTGGGAGAGCTGTTGTTGAGACCACAGAAGACTTTGCAAGAGGAAATCTCTGCTCAAGAATCCCTGCACCTGTTGCTACTGTTGCATGAGGTCCAGAGGGAGAAGAAATGAATGCCAAAATGCCAAGAGAAATTAGTTTGCGAGCTCAAGGGGTCAGGGGCTGGAATGGATGTAGAAAGGAGTCTTGAAGGCTGCCGACGCCGGCAGTATCGCCGATGTTGGCAGTGGCAGAATGGGGACAGAGACTAAAGATAGCCTCTGCCCATTCTTGCACGCCGCCGGGCGAGGGATTGTGGGAAGAACGATCATGAGGATGCTTAAATGGGCGTGGGAGGAAGATAATGAGAAGATTTGGCATAATAAAGGCTAAGAGGAAGGTGGAGGGATCCAAGGGAGGATTCAAGGTGGCAAGGGTGAGGTGGAAAGGGGGCCACTTAATTGAAATATTTAAGTTATTTTAATCAAATGAGTGGAGGGGACTAAGGCCAAGGGTTAGGATATGGGTTTGAGGTGGACAAGGGGGGAGAACCAAGGTGCAGACACATTTGTGGTGTCTACATTGGGCTCCCCTTCGGCCAAGGATAATGAATGTTGAACCAGACCCAGTGATGAACTATGTTGAACCAACGACTCTGACGAAGGATGAACCAAGTGTTGAGGAACTGTGCCCTTTGAAATTGAACTTACTGAACTCACCAACTAATGAATTAGGCTGAGCCAATGCTTGAAATGAAACTGTCAAACCCTGAAGATGGACCTCGCAACCCAAAATTAATTGGCCATGCAAAGCAAGTGTAGAAAGTGACCGAGATTTCACCTATGGGCAAAATTGGTCAACAAATTGGTGACTCACAGGGGAAGCTTGCCTGCTATGCTTAGGACCCAGTTGCCTTTGAATATCTATTGGTTGTGGAGTCAGATGGTAACTTTGAAGAGAGTTCACAACAGCCTTCAAGATCCCAAAATCACACCAAAACTTTCACCCCCATACGTAAAAGGAAACACACAAGGCTAAAAACAACTTATTGTGCAAACTGCACTTAGGGAAAATAGGAAACAAAACAAGGGAAACTATGTACAGTCGAACCAAAAATTTAGTGGCAATGCTTCAGATGTATCCCATTAACTGGGATACGCAATTTTTTGCTGTCCAACTTGGAAAGTTGGAATGCATTATGCTGCTTGCATTGAGTGATCATGTAAGGACCACTCCACAGGGCATCAAATTTTGCATGCTTTCTAGGTTTAGCTCTGTCTTCATCCCATTTCAAAACAATGTCTCCTTTAGAGAAATCTTTTGACAAAGATTTCTTATCAAAGTGTATTTTTATTTCCTGTTGGTGACTAGACATAGCAGCCATGGCACTGTCCCTTATCTCTTGGAGCTCCATTAGCTCACACAGTCTAACTTCCATGCTGGTTCCTTCTTCTAACTGTCACTGATGAGCGAGGTCTAGTGTTGGAAATTTGAGTGAGATGGGAAGCCTTCCTTCCCTTCCATACACAAGCATATATGGATAATTTTTTATTTCTCTCTTCGGAGTGATTCGATCGGCCCATAGAGCTATTTTCAACTTGGCATGCCAAGTTTTTTAATTTTCTTCCATGGTCCTCTTTATAATCTTGATCAGATTTTTGTTGGTGGACTTAGCCAGCCCATTCCCCTGCGGGTAGTAATTTGATGAAGTGATAAGGTATATGCCATACTTCAGCACCCATTCACTGGTTTTGATTCCCAAAAAAGCCAAGGCGTTATCTGAGATTATGGTGGCTGGGACTCCAAATCTTGTTACTAGATCTTCATAAAACTCCAAGACTGCACTCTCATTTGCCTCCTTCAAAGCGACTGCCTCTACCCACCTGGTGAAATAATCCATGGCAGTCAATACCCACTTATGCCCAACACTAGAGGGAGGATTAATCATCCCTATAAAATCTAGGCCCCATTGCATAAATGGTTGCTCAACTTGAATGGGCTGTAGGGGCATGGTACCTAGTCACTATTTTCCATCAAAAAGTGCACACGTCTGGCACTTTCTCACCCAGGCATGAGTGTCTTTGAAAAGAGTAGGCCAAAAATAGGTAACTCTCATTATCTTTGTTGTTGTAGCTCTAGGGGCGAAATGGTCGCCTACTGGCCCATCGTGAAACTTAGCCAATACCTTATCAGCCTGACTGGGGTCAATGCATCTTAGGAGAACCCCAGAGAGATCCTTCCTAAATAATACTCCATCAATCAAAACATAAGGAAGGGATTGAAGTTTAAAATACCTTCTTTCGGCCCTATTGAGACCCTATGGACATTCACCCATAAAAAGGAAACACCTCATTCCAGTGTCCAATCTCTTATGATAGCTAGTTCTTCTACAGTGGCTATGCCATGGATCATCAAGCTGTCTTCACCCTTTTGTCTCAAATCTGTAGCTAGCTATTCACACAGGCCCCTTCCTCTCACCAACTTGGCAATTTTGATGTCTATGTCATACTCCATCACTTTGGTGATCCATCCCACTCTTTTCTTGTTTAAGTCTCGATTGGTCAAGAAATCCTTGATGCCAGGATGTGGAACCATGAGATGGATCCTGCTATTTGATAACATATATTTGAATTTCTTCAGGCTACACACTACTACCAGGACTTGCTTCTCTATGTAGGTGTACCTAGTTTTGAAGTCCTCTAACCCTTGGCTGAAGAAGGCGAGTGGTTTCTCGAGGTCATCACTATTTGCTTGAGTAAGCATAGCAAATATCACTTCTCCATTACTGAAGGTATAGAGATTGAGGTCTTTATTTAAGTTGGGACTGATTAGAGTGGGAGCCTGGGTTAAATCCTATTTGATGGCTTCAAAGCTGTCTTTTCTTGGCATTGTCCATTTGAATTCTTCACCCTTCCTCAGCATAGAGGTTAGGGGTTTAACTATCTCAACAAAATTTGGAATGAACCTCTGAATGAAATTTATCCAACCAAAGAAACTCTGTAGGCCTTTCTTGTGCTTTGGTAGGGACATCTCCAGAATGGAGCGGACTCTCTCGGGGTCAATAGACAAACCTTCCTTGGACATAATGTGGCCAAGAAGTTTCCCCTCATGAATAACAAATACACATTTATTTGGATTTAGAGAGATGCCAAATTCCCTACACCTCTCAAAAATCTGCTTGAGGTGTTTTATGTGCTGGCCCACCTCTTTGGAGAATACCATTATATCATCGAGATATACCAGCATGTTGTTATTTATCAAGCCATTAAAATCCATGTCCATGGCTCGTTGGAATGTAGCACCAGCATTAGATATCCCAAAAGGCATCTTCTGGTAGGCGAATGTCCCCCATTTAGTGGTGAAGGCTATTTTGTATTGGTCGCAACCTCATACCAAAATTTGATTATATCTCGAATAACCGTCCAGGAGGGAGAAATGTTTGAAGCTAGTTACCTTTTGGAGGATTTGCTCCATGTTTAGAAGGGGATAATGATCCTTTAAAGAGACTTTATTAAGGTCTCTGAAGTCGATGCACAACCTGATCTCCCCATTTTTCTTTTTAACTGGAACCAAATTGGCCAACCATGAGGAATGTTTGATCAGAAATATAATGCCAGACTCAATCAACTTGACCAATTCTTTATGCATAAGGAGTTTAATCATTAGATTAACAGGCCTCTATTTTTGTGTGACTAGTTTTGCACCTTCCTCTAATTCAATGGTGTGCTGGGCGAGTCTTGGATCAAAGCCTTTCAAGTCACTATAATTCTAGGCAAAGACGTCAACAAACTCCTGACACAGCAGAATGAAAGCTTGCCTTTCTTGAAACGTGCAAACCTTACCAAGTGCTAGCAACTTGTCCTTGAAGATTTCAACTTTTTCATAATTCTCCTCTCTGGTAGTGATGCATGCTTTGTCATCTCTTAGTTGGTCATCTCCATTGAAAATACTTTCAAGTGTGACTAGACCCTTAGGGAGTTTATTGTTCTTCAATTAAACAATCTGATTTTTGTATTGCTGCTGCAATTTTGCTTTATTGTGGACTGCAAACTCAGATTCTTCTTGCAGGAAGAGAGCTATTTGCTGGTCACTTTCGAAGACCTGCTAATTTGTAATATTGTCTAGAATTGAAGACCAAACCACCACTTTTAAATGGCATGAACCACAATCCCTGCTTATCTCTTTTGAAACATCAAATTGGGCACCAACAACTACTAGCCTGTTGGCTTGCTTACTCTATTCCCTGGGAATCGAGGTAATGTTAAGAGCAAGGAAATCCTCCATCAAGTCCCAGACTCTGTGCTTGTAAGACCTCAACAAGGAGTTCTTGGTTAGGTTCAGGCCTCTTATTTGGTTCACGATTAGTTCACTGTCCCCCAGGATTTACAACTTTTTGATCCCTCTCTTTCTTGCCCACTCAAGTCCATGGATCAAAGACCCATATTCTACAACATTACATGTGCAAGAGAATTGGAAACAAAAAGTTGAAAAGTACCTTTCTTTAGAAGGGGAAACTAACATTGCCCCACCACTAGCACCCAGTTTACTTCTAGAACCATCGAAGTATAGCTGCCACAGGCCAAGGTCTTCTTTATTTTCCTTCATTATATTGGGCATGACGGTGCCTTCTTCATGCAAGCAATAGACACCAAGGTCTTCCTCCTCAATAAACTTATAAGGATCGTGCTCAAAGTTATCACTTCCCCACTCATCCAAGAGTAGATCTGTGACTCCTTCAAGAGTAGAAGATGAAGATTGGTCCATCTGAGACTCTTCTAGATCGATGATAGTGTAACTGACATTCGCTACCTTAGGTGAATAGGGATCTAGGTGGTCTTTGTAGAGTGGCTCAAATTTGATTTTCACTTTGGTCCCGTACTTGGTTCTAAAAACTAGATATGACCAATTCGCTACTAAATAGCCACCTATCTTGGATGTAAAGTCCCTAGACAAATAGATTGCAAAATATGGAAGAACATCCGCTACCAGTATATCATGGGGAATTGAGAATGTCAGGCAGGCATGCAATGTTAAACTCAATCCCTTCAGGATTCTAAATGTCTTTGCAGGCATCCCATCTAGTTGTAAGACTCCTTTGTTCATTGCTTCATACTTTAATCCCATCTTATTAGCAATGCACTTGGGCATCACTGAAGTGCTGGCCCCACTGTCGATTATGCAATTGTGTACTAAGAAATCCCCTATGATCAAAGATACATAAAAGGTGGGAGTCCTTTCTTCTTTCTTTACCTAACCTGAAGTAGAAAGCTACCCATTCATCATTAGGATGTTATTCGTGTTTGCTGGGATGGCCTATCGATCTAGCTCATGCAATTCTTTCTTCAATACAGCCCTTTGTCTTAGAAGAGACAATGAATCCCATAGATAAATGCCCACATGTAATTCCTTCATTTGATCAACTATATTAACTTAGGGGCTGATTCCCTTCATGCTTTCCTTTGGGCTGATCCCAGCTGGAGCTGTAGACTGAGGGGCTGGAGGTGCAGACAATTATTTGGAAATTAGGGCCCTTTGAAATGGGTGTGATGGAGGATTCATTGCTGCCTGAGGGGAAGCTTGCGCTTCTCCAACTGCTCTTCTTTTAAACCTTGTGTTAGCTACAACACAATCAGCCTGATTGTTCACAGTGCCCCCATGATTAATTTCATAGAGCTCGCCCTCTTCATGATTTATCAGGGTAGAATCCAGCTGAGTTTGATTGTTACTCGTGTTGGGATGAGCTGGAAACTCAAAAAATTGGGAATGATCAGCAGCCTAGTTTTCTAAATTCTGAAAAAAATTCATCATTTCATTCATATGGACAACTTGCTCTTAACCATGTCCCATGTTCAAATAGCTAGGCTGTTCTTATACAAGGTTATTTTGAACTGGCACCATGGCTTTAGATGACGAGAAGAGGCCAACATTGTGATTCTAAAAAGGCCTGGTTATTGTGAGCTGCCCTTGACCTTGATTATAATTTTGAAAGGGGGTTCTAGGGCCTTGACCATAATTTTGGTAACCTAGATTTGACTTGTTATTTTGAGCTTGTTGACTTTTAAGAGTGACAAGTTCATTTGACATGTTTTGTAATAGGCTTTTAACCTCATGTAGTTCATTTGACAGAATAGTAGCTGGCTTCTCAATGTTAGGCACAGGGGCTAATGTGGGTGCAACAGTTTGGATAGGGGGCAACATCTCTGGGAAAAGCGACATGTTAGGCCTAGGAGTGATCTTTCCAGCTTGTACCAAGCAATTTTTAGTTGTTATGGTGATGTCGTAAGCAGCTAGCAGTATATGTCCTCCCATAGATTGGATCATCACTGCAATGTCACTATTTAATGCTTTTAAATAGTATAAGAAAGCGTAGCTGGGAGTTGGCCTTACCAGGATGGGAATTCTATCCCAAGTCTTTTAAAACCACGTGTTGAAGTTCTGTATATACTCATGTGGAGCTCTCTTTATAGTCGTCAGTTGCTTAGCAAGAGAGAGGCCATCACTTTTTTCCCCAAAATGATCAGTTAAATGGGTGCCCAATTCATTCCAAGAATGTATTGAATTCACAGGTAGGGTTTCGTACCAATCAAGAGCCTTGCCTTTAAGGGATAGCACCAACAATCTGATGGCAATATTTTCCTCTGTTATATTGTGAATATTGCAAAGGTTGGTAATATTCTTGATATGGTCAACAACTATAATTGTCCCCACTCCATCAAAAGAAGGCACATTTTTTAGAGTTGTTCCTAAAATCGGATCATAGCGTGGGAGGTTTAAGGGGCTCTCACCGCGAAAAGCTGCAATAGGCAATGCCATGGCTGAAATGGGCTGTAACTGTGGCTGAGCTGGGTTGGTGTTCCTAGCAACAAGTCTAGGAGGATTTACTAATGGATAAGGGCAAGTTCTTTCAAACCTAAGCCTTTTAGCAGAGTTTAAAGGTAGCTCAATGAATTCAAAAGGGACCCCTCTTGAAGCTGACCTTGTGGTAACCTTTGGCATACAAGTTTAAGTGATTGGTCTTAAAATAAAGAACTAAGCTCTTACCAGTGGAGTCACCAGATGCTGGAAATATTTGAAATGACTGTAGCAGGACCAACATCAATCCTGAAATACTACTGCATTGGAAACAGATAAAATTATGGTCCCATCAAGCGTGCCAAAAATGTTGATGCTATATATTGCACCTAGTGGCAGGAAAACAATTTTTTGCCTTCTCCTCGCAACATGGAAACTCCTCTCTCACCTGTGGGATGGTGAAATAGGAGAGGACAGTCTCTAGATATGGGCTAGTTCCCTCTGATGTATCTTGTTTGTTTTAGATAGTGCAAAAATACGTATCGGCATATATATATATATATATACATATATATATATATATATACAACTATGTGTTCATCCTTTTAGCCTCTCCTAAGGACAAAAACCACAATATTGAATATTTATAATAGAGAATTATTGAGATTTAAACTGGGGGGATGAAAAGGGAAGAAAGTGTAAGAAAGCAAATAGCCTACTCTAAAGAGGTGATACACCAAAGTAAAGGTTTGACCCTCCCACATCCACACTCAGAATTAGACCAAATAATATGACATGCACTTCAGGATTGGCAAAGAAACCAGTTTACAAGGAAATACAAGGAAAGGTCCTCAGAAAAAATAGAGATAGAGACTCACCAAGGTGTTGTACTACACACACTGTAAGTGACTTCCCTTGTCTTACTTCTCAAAAGAACTCTTCTCCTATGAATTGCAAATTGGAGCCCTATAGATGGCTGGTCTATTGGCATTAACCTGTGAAAGCATCAAAGATAATGACTAAACACAAATAATACTCATAACATACGCAGAAAATCTATCCAAGATCGAGGCAAAAACTGTATTTTATTGATTCAGGTGGAAAATTTGTAGAGCTGTGCTCTTTACAAAAGTGGGAGATCCTTAAAATGACCAAGTCCACCAGTTTATATGGAAAATCCAAGAGGAGACTCATTGGCACTTTGCTTGAAAGTGGCTGCTCGAGTCTCCATTGGAAAGGGAAAAACACTATAGCTGACGTCAAAAATTTTGTTGGGACCATGCTTGTTGCCTTATCCTTTTCTACATTTTGTCTTATCTGGTCTACAGCCATCTTCCTCACTTTCCACGTGGCCTACTCCTTTGCTAGCTAGTCGGGCTTTCAAATGGGCTCTGTAGACTGTTGTTCACGATAATTTTATTGGTCACATGCTTTTTTCATTGGTGGGCACTTCCTGTTAGTGGGCATTTCCTGCGGCCTGCTAACTTCTTCGTGGCACCCTTATTAGCCTTCGCTGCCTGCCAATTCCTTCTTCATAGCATGCTTACCCATCTGCTAGTCAGCCTGCGTGGACTGCACGCAGTTTGCTTGGATGACCTGCAGCTTAAAAGTTTACGTCGGGCTTGTGTGTGTTCCCATGGGCTCTGTGCACCTTGTGTTTTTGTGAGTTATTTCCCCACAGACCTTTGTCCACCACTCAATGTTGTTCACGACAATTCCACTACTGACTACTATCGCTGACTTCCATGCATGGTGAAATCACTACTGACTGTTATCGTTGACTATCGTGCACAGTGAAATCACTGCTGACTATTACCACTGACTACCATGCACGGTAATTTCATTGCACTTTGCATGTTGGCAGGCATTTCCTATTTTGTGCATGGACTACCTGACAAGCTTTTTGAAACATTTTCCATGGAGTTTTGAAAGCCCCGCAGACTTTGTGGGGGATTTGTATTTTGGTTAACCCACAGACTTTTGTCTGTGGGCATTTCTCGTGGACAAAAAGTCCACAGAAATTCTGCCTGGGTCTTTACCTTAGTTTTTTAGTGTGCCTAAACTTAGACATTTTTTTGAATGAATCGAACCCTTTAAACAATTTGAAGACCTACCCAAATTTCTTTGCTTGAAACCCCTATCCTCCACCAGGCATTTGAACTATGGCTCCCCTTCAGCCAAGGATAATGAACGTTGAACCAGACCCACTGATGAACTATGTTGAACCAATGACTCTGATAAAGGATGAACCAAGTGTCAAGGAACCATGCCCTTTTAAATTGAACTTACTGAACTCACCAACTAATGAATTAGGCCGAGCCAATGCTTGAAATGAAACTGTCAAACCCTGAAGATGGACCTCGCAACCCAAAATTAACTGGCCATGCAAAGCAAGTGTAGAAGGTGACCGAGATTTTGCCTGTGGGCAAAATTGGTCAACACTAATTATATAATAAGATATCATGGTCACATAAATACATCTCGAAGCCATATATATATATATATATATATATATATGTATATATATATATATATATATATATATATATATATATATATGGCTTTGAGATGTATTTATGTGACCGTGTTATCTTATTATGTCTGGATTATTGAATGAAATTTACTTGTTTCATCATGGTTTTGGGTCTCGATCCTAGTATGTCATTCAATTGGGTTATGATATGAAACAATATAATCAGGTCAATAATAATCATAACCTAATTGAATGACATACCAGGGTCGAGACCCAAAACCATGATGAAGGAAGTTAATTCTATTCAATAATCTAGACATAATAAGATATCACGGTCACATAATTACATCTCGAAGCCATAACATAGTCAACCCATGACATAAACAATGAGAATATTGTAATCTAGCTCAAATAAACAATGGTTATAAAGGGCAAGGGAAATAAATGGATTAATAGCTTTTCCCAAACAAAACTCAAAATTCAACAGTTCATATATATTGTGAAATATAAATGCAGTCAAAGATTACAAGGTCAATATAACATAGAACATAGTCAGATAACCAAGAGTCCAAAAGGTTAATAACCATAATCAAGACATGTATGCATATTTAAAACAAAACATGATTAAAACATCACACAAAATGATATAATGAAGTACCATTTTAATAAAAAACCATTTATATCCTCAAGATTTCATCAAAATGATGGAATAAATATTATCCAAAAAGGTAGTGACCATAAGGTGGTCCAAAATAACATAGTCTAAATAAAACCCATTTAGCCTTTAGTAAAAGCTCGAGTCACAAAATGCATAATGGATTTACCTAGACAAGGATATCATGCAGTCAAAAACCATAATGAAAATTAGGGAAAAATAATCATGACTTCCTCAATAAACCATTGGTTTGTCATATTCAAGAAAGAACAGAGGCATAACTAAAAAGAATGCAAGTAACCTTGTTAACAATTGCACACATCTTTTTAAGAAACCATGATTATGTCAAAATAACCTAGCCATTATTTGAAATAGAACCCAATCATATCTATATAAAAACTAGATGATATTTAAATAAAAACACCATCAATTCTTATCTAAAAATGTAATGACATACATTTTTAAGAACATAGTTACCCATATAACACAAATTTACTATATTAACAAACACATTTACCTTTATAACAACACAATCATTCATACATATGAAACATAGTCAGCTTTATTTAATAAAACATAGTAAACACAAAAAATATTCTTCAAGTCTTTTCATGCAGATGCCACCCATTGAATAGATAACTATCTTAACCCACATAAATTGGTGTATATTTGGATTTAACCAAAAATCCACACAATTACATGGCCAGTCATATGACAAGTAAACCAACAAAAAACACATTTAAAGATGAGTCATAAAACAAAATCAAGGATTCAAACCAGTCATTCATATATCCATTACAATTTTATATGAAATGATATATCATTATATCATTATATGGGGTCTACGTATGCACCTAAAAGTCCTAAGACTTCCATCTACATAATTAGACTCTTAACATTATTCTAATTTAATCATTGTCAACAAAAATGAAGCCAAAATTAGACTCTATTTTTTAACCCTTAGATTCTTAACATTATTCTCATTTAATCATGCTATATTCTAGGATAAAAATAGAGTTTTTTCAGCTCATGCATCATTTTTTAACCCTTGGATGAGCATAATATTATGTTGTATACACTTCATTAAGCACAAAATTTCTCAAGTTACTTAAACTAGGTACATAAATTTTGCTTTTATGCCTTATTAGGCCATCTTTTACAATAAAAAATTTAGTAAATATTTTTTCTATAGACTCATCATCCAAACCTACTCTTACATTATGACAAAATACATCAATAAGTTATTCCAAAATAGTACTTCTAAAATTTCCTTGTAACACCAATAAGGTAGTAAGGTATGTGCATTTGTTGAGTGCATCATCCATATGATTGTCCTTGCCCTTGACATATAATATATTCATGTTAAAGTTGCTTAAAAATGACATCTACCTATGCTAGCATGCATTTAAATCCTTTTGAGAGAATAAATACTCAAGACTTCGATGATCAGATTTCACCTAGAAAGGCTTTCCTATTGGGAAATGTTTCCACTATTTGAGTACATGAATAATTGAATCAAGCTCCATGTCATGCATAAGGTAGTTCTTTTCATTCTCTTTCAATTTTCATGACTCATAAGCCACGACCTTACCATCTTGAGTCAAGATACCTCCATAGCCTTCTTTAAAAGTATCATCCCAAGCTTTAAAGTTACCGTTTGGGTCTGGTATGATAAGAATAGGAATTGTTGTAAGAATCCATTTTAGTTTATTAAATTTTTCCTCACACTGAGCATTCCATACAAACTTCTTTCCTTTATGTTACAAGGACGTGAGGGGATAGGCCACACTATAAAAACTCTCAACAAAATGCTGGTAATAACCAACCAAACCCATGAAGCTCCATACTTTGTGCATATTGGAAGGAGTAGGCCAATATTGAATAGATTTGATCTTAGTGGGGTCAAGATCAATGCCTTCTTTAGAAATAATATGTCCTAAGTAATTAATTTCTAATTAATAAAATGCACATTTGGATAATTTTACATAAAGCTTATGTTGTTTTAGTCTTTGCAAGACTAGATGAAGGTAATGATCATGATAAATCTCATTTTTGGAATAGATAAGAATGTCATCAAGAAAAACTAGCAAAAAAATATCCAAAAAGTCTCTAAATATGTTGTTCATAAGATTCATGAAAATGGTAGGTGCATTGGCCAAGTTGAAAGGCAGAACTATGAAATCATAATATCCATAATGAGTTCTAAAGGTAGTTTTATGTATATTCTCTTCATTGACTCACACCTGATAATAACTAGAACTCAAGTCAATCTTAGAAAATATTGCACCACCCTTCATTTGGTCACAAAATTCATTGATTCTAGGCAAAGGATAATGGTTTTTTATTGTTACCTTAATATCCAATAATCAATGCAAAGCTTTAGTGTACCATCTTTTTTCTTCATAAAGACTATCAAAGCACCCGAAGGAGACATACTTGGCTAGATGTTCCCTCTATATAAAATTTCTTGAATCTAAACTTTTAACTCTTATAGATCAGGCAAAGATTAGGATTGTTTAGGGCTTACTTATATTTAATAAGGATCTAAATGGTGAATGTGAGGGGAAAGTAGACATTTTTTATTAACTATAAGTAAATAATGAAATGGAGGAGATTAGTATTGTTTAGCACTTACTTATATTCAATAGGGACCCAAATGGTGAATGTGAGAGGAAAGCATACATTTTTATTAACTTTAAGAAAATAATGAAATGGTCGAGATAATGAAATGGTGGAGATTAGGATTGTTTAATGCTTGCTTGTATTCAATAGGGACCCAAATGGTAAATGTGAGGGGGAACCAATTTTTTTTAACTATAATAAAATAATAATAGTAAAAAGGGTCATGATGCGAGAGGGTTTCAATAGTTCCATTTTCTTTATATCATCGCGTCCTTCATCTATTGGCTTTGTTCAAGATATTGTGAATTGTTTCTATTTAGACTGAGTTGAAAAGTCATTTTTAGCATGTTCTAGGTTATTATTATTTGAGTTGAATTGTTTCCATTTTATATTTATTTAAAAATTCATTTTTTTGGGTGTCAAAATTTTCCCTCATGCTACATCATAAACTTTAATGAATGAATGATTGAATAACACCTAGCATTATTATTTGGGGTGGCAAAATTTTCCCTTGGTATTTGATATTATTGGGTAGAGGGGTCCCATGCATCATTATATATGAAAAAAATGATTATAAAATATTTTCAACTATTATATAAGAGAAACTATTATTTAGGGAGAAGTTTTTGAGGGGTGGGAAGTAATAGGGGGCTGAAGATTTATATGGCTGCTCATTTTTTTTGGTTTCTATCTATAATTTGCATCCAATCATTTTTTTAGTTTTTTCAAATATTTTTTTTGTATTACACATAATGTTTTTAATATTTGGAGCACATCTACATATCTTCAAAGCATTAGGTGCATGTCTTATAATTACCTTATACATATCTTTTGAGCATTCATGGACTTCTTTGAAGCATCCTGTGTATGTCTTCAAAGCACAACTAGAGTATATTTGGAGAAATTTTGGAGTGTCTTCAGAGTGTTCAATCATCAGATATCACTTACCAAATCCTCAAAATTTTATCTGAAAGAGTTGTAAAAATTGTGCATTGCCTTCTTAAAATTAGCCTACCATTGGGATGTTTTGTTGTACTCAAAATTACTCCATCCTTGGGATGTTTTCCTGTAATTAAAATTACCCCATCTATGTGATGTGATGTTGTACTAAAAAATGTGTTATTCATCCAATTTAGACACAATAAAAAGGTAAAGAATCATTACTAAGTTACATATAAACAATGAAAAATTGCATTCATATCCTACTTGGATCAGACTTTAAATATTAAATGTAATACCCTATATAACCAAATGCAACACTTTAGGGATAGTTTATATAACTATGATGAGATATATGAAATTCTCATCATTTATCCCCCAAAATTTAAATTTTACAATTCATCTTGTAAAGAAGTGGGATGATTGATACTTAATCCAAATTTATTGATTAAAACATCTGACTCAGATCATAAACTTCAAAATAGTGGCCCTAGTCATGGTGGCCCCTTTGCAAGAATCCAAGATCTCTGACAATTGTATGCACCCAAGCTTCAAATTTAACTTTTGATTGAAAATTCCAACACCACCATGGAGATAAAGGACACATAATGATAGGATACCTAAACCTCATTCCAATCTAAAAATATGAACCTATTTCCTCTAAGCATCAAGTGATTATCTATAAAAATGATTGGGCTCTTCTTATAGTCCATTTAATATTGGTGGTGTTGAGGACTTCTCTATGATTCAAAGCAATAGGTAATGTCTCTCACCTAGCGAGACTTGAATTGAAACCATATGCATAATGGTGGTTTATAAAAACTTAAAAATTAGTAATATTAGATCTCAATAACTCATGATACTTGATCTTCATATGTATATGATACAATGGTTGAAAAGAAGAAATAAGTTTCTTTGGTTTTAGAAATTGTGGTCTCATGCATAACCTAGTAGTGCTTTGCAATTATATAAATCTATTATTGGCATATTGGCATGCCATTTGGTTCCTTAGAGTGTAGAGAAAGGCATGAAATTATGTCTCTCCAACAAATAAATTTATCACAAAACTAGATTGATATCCTGACAACAAATTGAAAGTATAGAACTCACAAATGGCTTCTTGCCTTTCTTCAATGCTCTTTAGAAAAATGTTCATAAATACATGTTCATCTTCAATGATATGTGAAAAATCAATGTAAATTAAATAAATCTATCATTAATAAAATTTCTCATGTAAGAAAATAACATAAAATGATTAAGGCTACCTGCATGCTAATAGTTTCTCAGAAATAGCACAAATGTGATGGATAGAAGCTTGTGCTTTCTACAATTATAGTTAGGATTCTATCAATTACTTCGGAGATTCCTCCTTAATTTTGGAATTTTCATCTTTAAATTTTCAATTTTTTTTGGGTGATATACTAAGAAGAGATCATTTGATGTAATAAAATAGGGAAAGAGGGTAAAAATCTAGTTGGGCCCTTTGTCTAAACTGTGACCTCTCATGTTTCTCTTCACATGGCCTTAATAGAGGCATATAACTCAAATTTTCAAGTGGTGAGCTCTATTATTCTATTAGTATGTCAGGTAATTATTGTATTTCTATAATAAGTACTTTCTCTCATATTATTAATTAGATTACACTTATCAACATTGACATTTTGCAAATCAATAATCTAAGAGTCCTGCAAAAAAAATCTATAAATCAGTAATCTAAGTGTCCTTGATATAAAAATAATTTGATAAATTACCCAATTATTGGGTCTATAAAAACATTACATTATGGAACCTAGTCTATTTAACTTGTATTCCTTGAAGAATATTTCTTTTTCACTAATTCTAGTAATAGATTCTTCCCACCTTTGTTTCAAATTAGCAATCATCAAGTCCTTACCTTTCAAATTTTAATGGAGAATATCTAACTCTATTTGTTGTAGTCTAATTATTTCCTCATGGTCTAATAAATCCATGGCATGCTACAATTCTTTTTATTCATTGATAGAATGTGGAGAAGATGGATCTTCTTCAATCAAGGGTGCATTACCCTTATCATCAATAGAGGGAACAAGACACTCTACTTCTTGGGGTACAAATTCTTTTGCTAAGGTTCCTTTTGCAAATACAACTTCTATGGCCTACACATCTTATTATTATTATTCTTTCTAGATAAGTCAATGAATGTGCCCGAGTTTAGTTGGAGGAGGATGAGGGGTGTCTAAATAAATTCCAATTTGTTAGTTTGATCTTTGGCATAGTATCATTGGAACCAATGGTAGACGAGATGGCCATTCTAAAATTTTAAGTATGGGTTATTCAATATGGATTTTAGTGGAAGGAGGAGTGGTAGGACGTAGTGTATTTTTTGTAGGAACTAGAGAAAAATTTTGAAGGAAAGAGGACCAAGCCTTTTCATCCCTTGGTTTACTAATAAAATAATATCTATAAATGAGTGTAACCAAACCATGATGGTAGGTAGAACATTACCTCATCTTATCTTCTAAGAAACATTAATCATAGAATTGTGAAGGAAAGAGGGAAGATATATCTTATATTCTTCTCAAACAGATCCTTTCCTCAACTAAATAAAAAGTATAATAACATCTCCACCCACTAGTATAAACTGACCATCACAAGTGATATATTTCATTATCCAAAAAACAATATTTTTCCAAGGTTGAGGAAGATTTTCTCTCAAAATTCCCTTGGCCACTCTTTAGGGGGATTTGGCTAGTATGGGTTGTGGCTCATTTATTTCAACAAACAAATAAATTAGGTCAAAAAAAAATTGATCTTTTCAATGTCAACTACTCCATCATTAGGAATCCTAGATAGAGTATTGATTACAAAGGGATTTACTGGAATGTTCTTCCATTTGATAATAGCATGATCTTTATCAAAATTATCATAGAATTCTTGCAAAATTTCTTCATGGAATCCCCGAAACATTTTTAATAAATTCAACCAACCTTGTATTTCAAAGATGTCTCTAGATGCTTTATCTTGTAGCAATGCATCAGAGGAATTTGGTTCAATTTTTTATTTTTCTCACCTATCTTCAGAGAAAATATTGTTTAATTATAAATTTGACTATACTGTAAAAACATAGAGCTTGAATTCACACATGGAATAGGGGAATCAAGAGATTAGAGATACAACATAATAATTACGGGTAGTGACAATGCAAAAAGTGAATAGCAAAATAGCTTATATGATGTGATTATGACAAGAATGACAATGATAGTTATTATTATCTCTTTGAAGCATGTGAGATATAATGGGAAGGTGATTTATCCGATTAAGTGGTAATGATGTGTCATAAAGGTCATTATTGGTAGTACTGGGATCAATAATCACAATTAATTATGTGTCATAGCAAATATTTTGAAATACCCTCTATTTAAAACATAGTTACATCAATATTATTTGAAAAGATTGTTTAGAAACATCATCATAAAATACTATCACATCAATTATTATGGAGATATTTTGAAAACACTGTCACATCAAATTATGGATTATGGCATTATTGATCTAATGGAATTGTTTTGATTCTCAATGATGGATGTCGATTCTTCCCATTCATAATTTTTCATTTTAGGAGCATAGCTATTGGTCTACAGAGCGTAGCTTCTAGTCTTTAGAGCTAAGTCACTAGTCTTCAGAGCTAAACCTTCAGACTTCGGAGCAAAATTGTAGTCAATTAAAAATTTGTTTATATATATATATATATAAATCACCTAATTTATTATAAAAACCTTATCTATATTTATCACCTTATATATAAATAAACAACCTTATAAATATGGTGTTGTTTGTATGTATTTATAGCCAATTGCATATACTTAATCCATGTCTTATTTGAAGAACCACTTGGGGACTCTATTGATGGAGGCAATGGTTGAGCTGGAGTTAGCCCTTAGAAGGTAAACATCTAGGGTAGAAACCTCTCCACATGATAGAATAAGTCATTTTAATGTTTATCATCTATTGCCAATGTAATGGTATTGAATTGGTGTCTTAGAAGACTATGCTTATCCCATATGAATAAAGAAATAGTACTTATTATGACTTGATAATTCTAGAAATTCATGTTTTGGCCATGGATTTAAATTTTTTATTGATGATATAATATGTTTTATTAATGTGGGATGAATGCACATAAGACCTTTTGGCAATCTTGATTAATGCAATGTTGATGGTGATCCCGGTTCATGCCACATTAATAGACAAGCTTGTCAAACTTCAAACTATTACTTTTAGAAATTAATTTCTCCATAATTCAATTTATCTTTAGTTTAAATTTGGTTTACCATTATTATTAGCTTTAAAGATAAATATTTCCACGTTCAGACATGTGGCTACCACCTTGGATATAGCTAAGTACTCACGTGGCTTGAATATGATTAAGTTGTCTAGTTGGCTTGAAATTCATACATGTGGCACCTTTTGGTTGCCTCAAAAATTCTTAGAATGTAGATTTTCATGATGACTCACCTATTTATCACCACTTGGAAACCCTAAATTCATAGTGGGCTCTTAGGTGGTGCCTTTTAATTCTAATACCTTGAATGGGGAATCCACTCTTGTGCATGTTTGAAAGGTATCTCTTAGGAGATACATTGATGGGGAAATACAATTTTGTACATGTTTTAAAGGTATCTCCTAGGAGATAAATTTAAGGTATTATAGGGGCCTTTAAAATATCACCCAATAGTGCCTTATATGTAAAGGAAAATTTCACTTGTTCCTTGAAAGAGAAATCCTCTCTTGTGACTATGTAAAAGGTATCTCCTAAGAGATACCTTAAAGAAGAAATCCAATTTTGTGAATGTTTGAAAGGTATATCCTAAAATCAACCTTATAGGTATTACAAAGGCCTTCAAAATGTCACCCAATAGTGCCTTCTTGATAAAGGAAAATTTCACTTGTTCCTTGAAGTAAAAATCCACTCTATAAGTTATGTTAGCACAAGTAAAAATCCACTCTTGTGCTTGTTTGAAAGGTATCTCCTAGGAGATAACTTAAAGGTGAAATACAATCTTGTGCATGTTTTAAAGGTATATATTAAGAGATACCTTTAAGGTATTATAAAGGCCTTCAAAATATCATCCAATAGTGCCTTCCATGTAAATGAAAATTCCACTTATTTCTTGAATGAGAAATCCACTCTTGTGCTTGTTTGAAAGGCATCTCCTAGGAGATACCTTGAAGGGGAAATATAATATTGTGAATGTTTTAAAGGTATTTCCTAGGAGATACCTTGGATTTATTATAAGGGCCTTCAAAATGTCACCTAGTAGTGCCTTCCATGTAAAGAAAAATTGGACTTGTTCCTTGAATGGAAAATCCACTTTTGTTCCTATTTGAAATGTATCTCCTAAGAGATAACTTAAAGGGTAAATACAACCTTGTGCATGTTTTAAATTTATCTAATAAGACATACCTTGAATTTATTACAAATTATTTCAAAATATCACTTAGTAGTGTGTTTTGTGTAAAGGAAAATTCCACTTATTCTTTGAAGGAGAAATCCACTCTTGTGCCTATTTGAAGGGTATCTCTTACAAGATACCTTGAAGGGGAAATAAAATATTGTAAATATTTGAAAGGAGGTATTACAAATACCTTTAAAATATCACCTTTTAGTGCCTTCCATGTAAAGGAAAATTCCACTTGTTCCTTGAAGGAGAAATCCACTCTTGTACCTATTTGAAAGGTATCTCCTAGGAGATACCTTGAATGGGGAAATCCAATATTATGAATGTTTGAGAGGTATATCATAGGAGATAAACTGATGGTATTAAAATGGCCTTAAAAATATCACCCAATAGTGCCTTCCATGTAAAGTAAAATTGCACTTGTTCTTTGAAGGATAAATCCACTCTTATCCCTATTTGAAATGTATCTCCTAGGAGATACCTTGAAGGGGAAATATACTATTATGCATGTTTGAAAGATATATTATTTAATTTATCATCTCCAATAATGTATGTTATCATAATTTCACTTATATTTTCCATATACCCTTGCCCTAGCCCTCCTAGGTTTTAAAAGCATTCCCCCAAAGATAGTTATCAACTCACCTCTCTCATCATTAATTTTAGAATATAAGTACCCATAGGGAAGATTATTATGATGAGCTTGCCTAGGGGCATTAGAGTATAAATACCCCTCTCTAAATTTGGACAAATACTTAAACACACTGAGATCTCGATAACATTAAGTAATTATAGAGAGCATAAAGAGCAGAGAGAGATGAGTCAAGAATTATGAGAATTTATTACTAGGGATTGTTAATATAGTACCTTCAGTAAGATAGAGAGTGGTTTTAAGAATAATTATTGATGGATACTTCTTGATATTCATCAACACTAACATAATTATGGGTAACACCCATTTGAGGGTGAAGATTAGTGTAGATGAACAAACCTGAAGGCTTTATCTAATTATTACCCATAAGAGAATGGGTTGGCATAGTTTACTAATAAAGATATAATCAGACTAATCAAGAGAATGTGTGATGACAAGTAGGAGTGGCACCTTCACTTGAATATATCCCTATGGTTGGATCACATCACCTTTAAACAAGTTCTGAATACTTCCCCATATGAGCTTGTATGTGGAAAGGAAATAAATATGATAGTATCATCAAAAATACCCACACAACTCTTGAAGGCTATTGAAATTGAAGAAAATGGAGCAATAGAGGTTAAACTTATTAAAAAAGGTAATGGAATAGGAAATTAATGTGAATCTCATTTGACAATAAGTGATTAAGCAATGATTTGATATAAAGTTGTTAGACATAATATTTAAACATGGAGACTTAATTCTCAAATATAATCAATGAGCCAAAAAGCCAGGACAACATGCAAAGTTTGATTCTCTTTAGATAGGATCATTTCACATCATTAATGATAGGTGGGAGAATGATTCTGAATTAAAATATCAATATGGAAATGCATTAGATATCCCCATCAATGGAATTGATTTGAAGCATTGCAAATGATTTACCCATCTTCCCCCTTATGCATAATTAGTTAGTTTCCTTTTTTGTTGTGTGTTTTCTTTTTGTTTTTGTTATTTCCCCTTGATTAATTTTCATTCTTGTTGTTGTTTCCTTTTCAAATAAGTGTTGTTGGCATAAGTGAGTCTTATATTCACCACACATCCCCTCCCTAGTCCTCATAAATATTTTAAAAGCATTATCTAAAATATGGTTATCTACCCACCTTACCTACCATTAATGATAAACACCCATTTTGATGTGAATCCCCATAATAATCATCACAAATATCTCATGAGTTTTCCATTGAGTGTGTGCATCACCCTTATCATTTATGGGGGTGCTTGATTTTAAAAAATTTCATCATGGGCCTGCCTAGTGGTGTCAATGTATGAATACACTCACCTCATCTAGGTTAACCATTTGACACATTGAGAGCATCAAGAACATTAAGTAAATTAAGAGAAGTAGGAAGGGATGAGTCTACAGTTGTAAGTAGAAAAGTAGAGAACCATTAATCTAGACCTTCAATAAAAAAGAGAGTGGTTTCAGAGCAAAATCCTCACTAATGGAAGCTTCCACATCTTCATTAACAAGTAACCAACATACCATTAGAAAAAAACCTATGGGTCAAGTAGTGGGGGGACCTTTCCCTCAAAAATGAAATATCAAATCAAATGCTTCCACCCCTATTTAAATAAAATAAAATGTGCCCAACACCAAAAAATCATCTAAGGGGGACTGAAGGGACCAAAAATTGGTCACCAACTTTATGAACAATCTCTTTGACGCAAAATTGGATAATAACCCCAAGAGTCTGAGAGAGGGTGATTACACTTGAATGATCATAAAGGCTAGTAAATATTAATGTGGCTCATTCATTTTTAGGTTATGGGAATGCAAACTAGCACATTTCATGTGCCTTATGCTCATCCCTACTCAAATATCATCACCCTCTGTGTTTAAAGATATGATGCCTACTCTAGCATAATTAATGGTAACACCCATTTAAGGGTAAAAATTGGCACATATAACATTATGGAGTTGCTCTAGCTCCCCATTCATCTAGAGGCTAAAATTTTTAGCATAGATAACCTTTAGATTATTTAGGATTACCAGGTTTGATAAAAGGGAGACTTCTTTGCCTTTTACTCAAAATAAAAATTATAGAGATGCCTCCTATGCCCATTTTCCTCAATAGATTTCCCACATAACACCTAATAGATACTCTATACATGTTGGCATTCATCTTTGGAATATAATCTAATGCCAATGTTGATGACTTCCAATTAGGGTAACTCTTCCTCATAACCTTGGCATAGAACGGACAAACTTTTAGGTTGGATTTTGCAGAATCCATTGCTACCTCCATAAGAGATGAGCTATAAAAATTTTCAATAGTGGGTACCTTCTGATACTTGTCCTTCCTTTTACATCTCATTATGTCCTAAAATTCCTAGTTCTTCTCCACATACCTCAACCTTCACTCCTCTAAAATAGATGTCATCCCCAACATGGTGAACGTGGTCACTATATGGACCCATATCGTGTCTATCACTAGGGACTAATACAAGTTTTTAGATATTTTTATTGCTCTAGTTCTCATTGGCCTCAACATAGATCCCCTTAAATTCATAATGACTGAAACACATCCAATGTGGCCTACTAAGAGTAAGGCTCCAATTGATTGGTTCTGGGGAGCCCACTTCTCATTACTTCAAGTGCACATTTTCTATAGAGAACCCTTCTAGTTTCTACACATGCTAATAGATCAAAATCTGGACTTAGAGTTAACTCACCAACTCATCATGGTAGATTTTTTCTATGATGTAAGGAAGAAGAAGAAGAAAGGCATATATGATGTCCCCTTCATAAAAGGAGGCATTATAGTTTTCAAAAGGCACCATGAACACCTGTCATAGCCAAGCTAGTGGAGCTTGGCCTAGACCTAATAGAAACAAATAGAACTATGATCAAACTTGATTAATAGAAAACTTGAAGACTACCAACACCCTTAGGAATTAAGCTTGATCTTACCTAGAGTAGAGCAACTTGCCCCTGGAAGATAGTCCCCAAAATTATGTGGACCTGGCTCATATCTCAATAAATTCCCTTAAACCATGGGAGTCCTTCTATGAGAAGGTCTAGGATCACAACCCAACAAATAAATTATTAAAATAGATGAAGAGGCATCAAATCTAATTAGGATGGAATAATTATAAAAATTCTACCTTTACAAAATATAAATATGAGATCAACCTATGCTACATCAAGATCAATGAGGAAGATGAAGATGGAATGTTTGATAATATTTTTAATGAGCATCATTAAGAGGAGGGCTTAGTAGAAGAAGAATCCTCCACTAAAATAATGATAGGAGGAGAAGGAGAAGAAGAGGAGGAAGATACTCCTAGGTTTGTATCAAGAGTCACACTACTATAGAAAGAGGTTGAGGTATTAGAGGTTCAAGAGCTTTCCTCATAGCTATCTCTCCTATACTCATGCTCCATAGCTTTGTAATAACAATAGTCTCCCTTTAGGCACCTCATGAATGGTTTATCCTAGTATAAGTGGCTTGAGACACTCAAATCTATCCCTCCACTTGAGCCCACATAGAAGAAAATCCACTTCTTAGTTCCCCACCTTTCTACCTCTACCTATCTTATCACATCCATAATTCCATCCACCATCGTGACATAGGTTATAGTAGTATTTACTACTCATCCAAGAACCACCTTAGACCCTCTCTCATCTTATTCCACCCAATCCTCCATTGATATCGCATTTCTTTCTTCTACAGTCCTAATCTCCTCCTACATGCATTTAGTCACCCCACCACCTTCATCTTTGGCATCATCTTCTATCATGGTGCTCTTTCCATTCCACTCATTCTATAGGCTCCCACCATTCTCTCCTACCAACCTCACCCTACATCTAACTTCCTCCAAATGAATGGTACCCACTACTTCACAATAGTAAGTAACTATTCCATTCACACTACCATAGGGAATCACCTTCGTGGGGGAGAAAATTTAATGACTAGATCAATATCAATAGCAAGTAAATATAAGAAGATTAATTTGAGAGGCTTGAATGGAAAAAAGGAGATGGAATCAAGCCAAATATTATGCTCAAACTCACATGTGGTCAGTTTATTAACCTACACAAGAATCCCTTATGGTTGTTCATTTGACCCCCTAAGTAGTCAAGCCCCAAGGATAGATGTAGCTAGGGGACTATGTTATTTAAGATGTCGAGCTCAACCTTAGCTAGGCTAGGCCCATTGATAGAGTTGATTTTATGAAAGAGACATAAAATTTTATTACCATAGACTACCTTAAGGTGACTTGACAACTAGAAAAGACCAAGTTGGAGCTTACAAGAGTGAAATCTATGGTCGAATGCCTCTATGTTGAGGCTAAGGCTAAATATGTAGATCTCAAAAAAGCAAGGTCTGAACTATAGATCTTCATCTCTAATAAGATATTACAAGTGAAATTTAACCTATGAGTTTCCTCTAAAAATTATCTACAAGAGAAGGAGACTAAACTTGCTTGAATCTACTAGGAGCTCTCCAATTTGTATCAATCATATCAATAATCATAGTAAAAGGCATAATAGTAATCCTTGATCAAGGCCTAAGAAATTAAAAATCTAATGAATGAACTTGACACCCATTCATAAGCCTCAAAAATACTCTCTATGGTGTAGCAAATGTATAATTCCTATTTGTAAAGGATCAAGGTCATGGTGGCAATCCTAAAGATTATGTTGAATTTCATTGTAGATGCATAAAAGTTAGCCTCTCAAGTGAGCACATATGTTGATTAGGTGATCACATTCATCTCCCCCAAGGTATCAATGTTAGAGAGCCTCATATAAAATCTCTACACCACTTCTCATGAGATGTTATAAATAATAAGGGTGATCGACCAGAGGTAGGTAGTGGTGAAGGTCATCGAGTTTCCATGTTTTAGTAAGGCAACCAATAAGTAAAAGGCATTCCTTAATGACTTAGAGCATGTGGTCTAAGATAGGTAGGGATGTATTGAGAAATTAGTCTAGTTGGGAATTCCCTCCCCTTTCTTAGTAGATAACAATATCCTCCTTGAGGACCAGATCAAGGCACTACTTTATCAAAAGTAAAATGACTAGACCATCTTCATGGCTATTAATCAAATGCTTGATGTCTCTAAGGTAGAGAAAACTTTGCTCCTACTCACTTAGCTAGAGTTCTAGACATTAATGGTGGTCAAAGGCTTGGCAAACATCTCTTTCAAGGAGATAATAGATCTAGATAGAGCCTTTGAGGATCTAAAAAAATAAACCCAACCAAACGAAGAATAATGGGAACCTTTGTAGGTGGCCCTTAAAAAATTGTAGGTATCTACACCTTCCTCCCATTTTAAATTTTTTTCTTCAACTAGTCTTAGTACAAGAGTTTTGGGTTCTCTCATCAACAGGTAGATTCTATTATGAGTCACCACAAACTATGAACTAGAAATCCATGTTTGTCAATTTTGGAGTAGCTCATCTTTGGACTTGGGCTTGTTTGATAGTTAGTAGTTCCTTGGTACCTTTCAACAGTTCCCATTTTAGTCCCATCCTTCTTTAGGGCCCCTTTTCAATTTTTACCTAAGTACTAGCCTTCATTAACTTTTGACATGTGGTGCCCCTACACTCAATCCCACCAAATAAGTCCCAAATCCCTCTATAAAATTACTAGCTTGACACATGTCATCTTCACACTTGTCTGGGTATGGTATCAGTTTACCAAAACTTAAAGGACTGTCATTAGATGAGATTGTGGGTCACTCCTTTTTTTATTTTTTTTGAAACACTTGAATCCCAACTTAAAGTGTAATATAATGATTTTAAAGGGGACCAAAGCCATTAAATGTAGCATAGGCAGGATAGATCTTGAAGTATACACATGGTACCATCTCACTTGTCCTAAACATAGTTGTCATATAAGAATAATAAAATTACACCATAACTAGGATCTAGAGGCTAAATGCACTCATGAGCTCAATACCCTCTTTCAATTTCAATAGCACCATCATGGGTGAAAATGGTAGAATCTTTAGGTGTCATTTCCCTAGGGTATCACCTCACCTATATATTCTAGGGTCTTCCATTTTATAGGGGGCTAGTTATTATTTCTTGATAGTTATCATATTTTGTATTCTTGAATTTTTTATCCATTTTAATAGACAAGGATAGCAGCAGTTAGATTTTTTCTATTCTGCAACCTTAATAGGTACACCTCACAGATGTGATTGGATGCTTTGTATGTGCCTTTTGTGGCCTTATATATTCTATTCTCCATATATGATGAAGAGGATGTGATGTTCTATGTTATTTGAAGTAGATAATTATCTCTTTCTATTATTTCTTTTCTTTTTCTTCTATAGTTTGGGTCTTTGCTTACATAATAGACTATAGCTCATACTCTATGCTACTTCATGGTCTATAATGCTTAATGATCTAATCTATTTGATGCAATTATAGATTAATGTTTCAAATATCTCAATTCATTGCCTTATGATAAATTTATTTTAAATGTTATTTGTTTTTATTTATTCAAACTTAAATGAAGAGACAAATTCTAAAATCTTAGAGGTTGCTTTACAGACCATAATTTGGTCCCACACCTTTTGCCTTTCATATAAAGGAAAACGACACTTGTTCCTTGAAGGAGAAATAAAGTCTTGTTCCTATTTGAAATGTATCTCATAGGAGATACCTTAAAAGGGAAATCCACTCCTGTGCACATTTCAAAGGTATCTCTTAGGAGAAACATTGAAGGTATTACAGGGTCCTTCAAAATATCACCCAGTAGTGCCTTCCATGTAAAGGAAAATTTCCTTGCTCCTTAGAAGTAAAAATCCACTCTTGTGCCTATTTGAAAGGTATCTCTTAGGAGATACCTTGAAGGGGAAATACACTCTTTTTCATGATTGAAAGGTATCTCTTAGGAGATACCTGGAAGGTATTACAATGGCCTTCAAAATATCACCCAATAGTGCCAAAATAGGAGATTCCACTTGTTGACCACTTTTTTATATAACTACTACTAGTGATTTATGTGTAAAGGAAAATTACACTTGTTCCTTGAAGGATAAATCCACTCTTGTGCCTATTTGAAAGGTGTCTACTAGGAAATGGATTCAAAGGGAAATCTACTCTTATGCATGTTTGACCTTGAAAGTACTACAAAGGACTTCAAAATATCACCTAGTAATGCCTTACATGTAAAGGAAAATTACACTTATTCCTTGAAGGAGAAATCCACTCTTATCCCTATTTGAAATGTATCTCCTAGGAGATACCTTGAAGGAAAAATCCATTATTATGCATGTTTTAAAGGTATCTCCTAAGAGATACATTGAAGGTATTATAGGGGCCTTAAAAATATAAGATAGTGATGCCTTCTATGTAAAAGAAAATTCCACTTGTACCTTGAAGGATAAATCCATAAAATAGACTCTAGGCAACACAAGCAATAATTCATAGCAACATTGGAAGGGATAAAACCATGATCATCTAAAAACATGTCCATTAGTCCATATGATAGTTAGGAATAATTCACAACCAAAAAAGACCTTAAGCATGTTCATTTCTAAAAAAAATATATATTAAACCTACAATATAAAAACACAAGTAACAATTAATAGCAATATTGGAAGGGGTAAAACCATGGTTAGCTGAAAACATGTTGATTAATCCAAATGAGAGTCAGGAATAATGTATAATCAAAATAGGCATGGATGATCTCCAAATTGGAAAATGTCACTTGGAAGTGAGAAAGATTGGTTCCTATAGATAATATAAAATATTAAAGTTAGGTCTTGGGAACATATAAAAGCTTAAACCAAGTGACATAGATTAAAGTTTTCAACACGATAAAATGACTGCATCACAAAAAAGTTTGAGGAAATCATTGTCTCAAGGAAATTGTCTTGGGTGAATTTTTTCATAGTCCAAAGTAACAATGATAAAAATACTAAAGGTTATTTTCAAAAAAGGCCAAAGGGCACTTTAAAAAGGTCTGAAGGGTAGTTCTCATCAGGGAAAGGTTTGGGACTAAAGTATCAAAGGGGAAGTCTAGAGGGTAAAGGGATATTCCAAAAAGGTTGAAGGGTACTTTCAAAACACCTGAAGGGTACTTTCAAAAAACTTGAAGGGTAATTTCAAAGATATAAAAGGGTATTTTCAAAAATATTGAAGGGTAATTTCAAAAATATTGAAGGTTACTTTTAGAAGGTTTAAAGGGAATTTCTCATCAGGGAAAGGGTCTGAGATAAAAGTCTTGAAGGGTAAGTTTGGAGGGCAAAGGGCGATTCAAAAAATGCTAAAGGGTAATCACAAAAGGAAAAGGGACATTTAAAAAAGGATGGAAGGCAATTATCTAGGGAAATTGTCCTTTCCAAAACTCCCAAAGGGTAAGTTGCACAAATCCTTAAGGGTATGTGCCCTTGGATTCATTAATTTGATAAAATTGCATTGGCAATATTGCTTCGAGGAATTGTTTCAGGATTTTTGAGTCAAACAAAATCCCCAATAATAAAAGTTTAAAGGGTCATTTTGAAAGGGAAAATTGACAAAATGCCAAAGGGTATTTCCAAAAAATCCCTTAGGCTAATTTCAAAAACCCTGAAGGGTACTTTAAAAAATCTTGAAGAGTACTCGTTGAATCTTATGAAGTCTATAATTTTGATGGTTTCATATTGAATCTTGGAATTAAGACACCTTTACCCCTTGATAAGATATAGAATACCTTATACACAATAATCAATGTATTGCTAAATACCTTCTTTAATTAAAACACTTATTTACTCATTGAATCCTTTATACACCACAATAATGATGGGTAAGTTCCACTTTGAGTTATTTTACTATAAGACTCCTTCAAGCACCTTGTAATACCTTGATGGGTGAGTTGAAATTATCTCCTTGAGGGTAACATGAAGGTATCTTAATGGGTGACTTGAAATTATCTCATTTAGAAAGTTTCACTTTAGGAAGCTTCTAAAATAATGGGAAGGGTAGAGAAGAAAAGAAAGTCCCTATGGTTTCAAGATTTACATTTGAAGATGGATTCTTCATGGGAAAGTGTTTTTAGAACCAATGTTTGTTACAAGTGTTACACACACATAGACAAACATAATCAAGTAGTCTCAAAAAGTTTGATATAGGAAAACTCAGAGATTTGGGCCAAATGTTTCTCCTAAAAGAACCTTGAAGAAGAAATCTAATATTATGCCTATTTGAAAGGTATATCATTGGTATATCATTGAATCACTTATAGACCTCTATAACATTGGAAAAGTTAAACCTTGAGGCATCTATGGATTGTAATCCATGTTTTGAAGTTTTGGGTCAGTTAGCCTTTTCATCATCAACATGCTCAACAAAGTTCAGTGGGTGGTTTATCATCCTCCTCTCTCTTGAGTTCCCCTTATTAATTTTTTGGCTAAGTCCTGATCCCTTCTACTGATGACACATGTCATCATGGTGATACTTAGGAAAGAAGGGTGTTCTTCTTTAAAGTAAAAGTGTGTCATTGGTTGAGGGAAGTGGGCCCCATTTCTAATAAGAATTCTAGAGGTAGTTCAGAGGGAGAAACACATCACCATAGTAATTCTTCTAAGCATCGTGGGAATCCTGAAGGTTGTTTTACATATCACAATTTCATCCCACATTTTTAAAGCTTTCCATAAAAAACTATTAACCAAGAGCGTGATTTTTATGCATCAATAGTATCCACTAGAATATTCCTCCATAGGTAACTTAAATTTATCTCCTAGGAGATACCTTGAAGATATTACAAACCTCAATAACACTGGGAAAGTTCAATCTTGAGGTATCCAATTGGAGATTCCTTTGAGGGACTTGTAATACCTTCATGGGTAACTTGAAGTTATCTCCTAAGAGATACCTTGAAGATATTAAAAAGCCATCAAGGTAAAGGAAAATTTTAGAGATATAAAAAGATAATTATTTAGATCTAAAACTATTAACATAATAGGGAAATTTATTAAATTGGATTGAGGTGGAAAGAGCATGTGCAGAGGAGGACCTAAAATACACACTCTCCCAAGTATTATAAGGCCCTTCAAGTTATCAAGTTATCAACCAATAATGCTTTCAAGGTGAAGGAAAGTTCTACTGGGAGATCCATTCAAGTTGAAATAAAGTGATTTTGAGGTATCCACTAGGAGATTCCTTCAAGGGCTTTGAAGTACACTTGTAATACCATAATGGTTAACTTGATGATATCTCCTATGAGATGTTTTGTAAAAAAAATTCACTCTTGTACATGATTGAAAGGTATCTCATAAGAGATACCTTGAAGGTACTTATTGATGGGCATTTTGACACATATTATAAACATACTTCCCCTCATGTTTTTCCTTTGAAATAAATGTTTGTGGATTCCTTTGCCCATTAGATTATATTGGTTGGTACACATAATTTATTTTCATTTTGGTCATACCTTATTATTTTGAGTTTGATTTATTGTATATATTACAAATATTTAATATGTATTTTGTATTATATTTTAGAATTAATATATATATTGATATACATTTAATCACTACTCAAACACAAAAAAAATCATTAACCAATGCAATATGAAACTTGCATTTTACAAAATATCAATATTTAAATCATTTCAATTACTTTGTGGAATATCTTTAGGTGAAAAACAAATTCCCACACTTAAAAGGTAGAATAAGGCCTCACTTGAAGAGAATTTAGATAAAAGGCAGAAGAATGCCTCATTCCAAGAGAATTTAGATAGAGTACCATTTAGAATACCAAAACTAAAATTAAATCCACATCAACATCTTCCATTTTATGGTGGTGACAAAATTTCTCTTGTTGATTGGTATTTTGAATTGTTTAGTACAAAACATGCATGCAAATATATACTTGTTTAGCACTACATCAAGAAAAGAATCTTCTTCGATTGGAATTACCCTTGACTATGATAAGGATGAACTTGAAGATGATATTCAATTACAACTAGAAGTATGTAATGGAGAAGAGGTAATTCTCCATGAGGCTATAGCTAATTTCAGTAAATTTAACCCAGTAAAATGGATTTGACAAAAATATTTTTTCTCCTTCTTGTGAAACATTTAGGTTTCATTTGAATAGCTATGAAAACCTTCAAATATCTGGGTTAATAGACAAAAATAATTTTATCATTAGAATATAACATATGTTGAAATAAAAACATGAATAAGGGGGAATTTTTTTTCTACTTGCCATCATGTAAACATGTATTTAAGATACCCTACAATCATGACATAAAAAACATTCAAGAAAACAAGGCAAGCAAGGGAAACATATTTGTATGTAGATTTGAAAGAGGCCATACAAGTACTCACACTAGTGGAGAAAAATATATTGAACAGAAGGTTGGAACACTTTTTTTGACATGAACTTTTGATGAGACACATAGTGAATTCTCTACATGGTATATTTTCTCTAGAAATTAAGCCTTGAACATTCCTGTAGGGCTTTGTGAATTAGAGGAAACTAATGTCAAAATAAGAAATTTGAATTAAAGAGGGGTGAATGATATAATTCATTCAGTTGTAAAACATAATGAGGTTCCAATGAAGGATGGTTTGTTAATTCTTTTTTATCCAAGCAACCCTGAATGTATTATTGAATCAAAGGAAGTCCTACTAGATATGATGGAGAAAAAATCGTAAGGTTCAAAATTGTAGATGGACAACACACAATTACAACACAATAGAGAATTAGTTTGGATGAGGAATATAATTCATAATCATTGAGAAATAAATATTTTATTAGAAGGGCAAGATTTTTAAAAACTTGTACTCCATTCCATATTGTGCATAAAATATGTAACTAATATAATGAAGCCAATGAAATAATTTATAAGGATTAATTTGTATAAAGAGTTAAATTTGCATGTGACCTTCTCAAACTGAGAGGTTGGAAGAATCTTGAAATAGGAAAGAAAAATATGGAAGAAAAACATGAACAAGATAGACACATGTTTACATAAATGAACTCTTCATCACAACAACTGTAGGACAGAAAATGAATTCTTTTCATGGAATAGCTCATTTGGGATTGTTTTGATAAGTGTTTGATTTTTTTAAAGTGGTACTTTACCTATTTTAGATAAACAATATTTAAATTTGATTGGTACAATAGTACTTAAATTTTCAAGGGATTTTAGACAAGTAAAAAATAGAATTAACAGATTTGTTGGAAAAAGGGTCTACTTTCTTCTTGAAAACCTTTAAGTATAACAACATGGATAATTGGTTCAAAAGTATGAAGTTGGAAAGTAAAATATTATTAAAAAATGTAGATTATTTTAGAAACCATGATATGACACTACCATCAGACCAACCAATCATACCTGAAGAGGTAATGGAGCATTATAAAAATTTTATGAAAGGGTTTGATGATTTGTGTGTCCTAAATGAAGGTAATTCAAAAAAATAAAGAAGGTTAGCAAGCATTATCTAAAAATTTATTAAGCATATTGAAAAATTATCTACATAATGATGGAGGTTAGCTTCTTAGGATAGATATAGGAAGATTTAGCTACCATTATGGGCCCCCATGTCTTTGGCCATTCATTTTAGAAGATTTTGGTGAAATGTTCATTCTTGGTCTTGACACTGATTTGATAATTATTGATACTTTAAATCTCAATGAAGTTTTCAAGGAAGAAAATATTCACCTATTTCTTCAAGCATTGACTTAAAAAATTATTTTTGAGGCCTTAAATGTATTCATCATCCACAAATTATAATATTATTCTGTCATTCAGAACTCTCTCAAGAATCTGCGTGTTGGTGATTTTGATTACATGAAAGATATGGTTTTCATACTATGGGGTCCAGATGGTTATGGATTCGATTGAACACCTATTATAGGTATCAATTTTTGTAAGTATCCCAGTCATTTTTATTTGCAAGGTTTTAGCCTCAATTCATAATAAAGTAGATTAAAAGAAGGTTTTGACATCTATAAAGATGTACCAACATTTCAAATGATTGGTTCACACAAAATATAAAGGACATTCAAAAATGAACTAGATAACATATTTTGGGAGAAACTTATCTCTACTTTCAATGATTTGGATGCATGTGATGTGATAGGGATATATACAAGAGCTAGATTGGTGCATGCTGGTATAAAATTATAAATAAATTTATCTTGCATTAAAAAAATTGAATAAAAACCAATTTTTAATGTCTAATTTTTAAAAAAATTGACAAATTTAGAGCAACCCATACAACAATAACCGCTTTGATCAAGACTAGGTGTATAACATTTGTAATTTATTTTATAATTATGCTTCATTTTCTAAATATAACATATTAACAATATTTCAATGTGTATGATTTTTTTTCAAACCTAACAACTTAGTAATCTTTTAGTGTGTTTAACTAATGGCATTGCATGCAAGTGAAGAAAAAATAATAACAGAAGATCATATCAATAAACATGACACATCATAAGTTTAAGAAGATAACATAAGATCATGCATATGTTTTCAATTATATAATTTATTATTTATCAATGATTCATAATATTGATAGAATATTTCTTCATCTGTTTATGTCTCAATTAAAACAATTTACAATGTATCTCTAGAAATTTGTGTCTCCAACACAACCACCAATTACACAACTCTACAGGTTGGTGCTTCCACAAAAATAACACAAGGTAAAATTATACAATAAGACACATTTTTAAAATACAAATATAAAATTAGTTGATAATGAGAATTTTTAGTTACTGCATTATATAATACCTTGTAGAATATAAAGAACCAAAGTTTCAACATAAGAGTGCACCCATACAAACAACAAAAAGTCAAAAAAAAAGTGAAAACCCCTTTCAATAAATGTATAATTATATAATTTCATACAAGTATAGAATATATTAATTATATTCATTTATTTAAACACATTATAATTGAATTTTTCTTCATTGATAGGAGATTGTAAAAGATAATAAAATATAGACTTGCATCATCTTGGGATTTGGAAGTGTGGGTTTATTTTATTATTGTGTATATTTGAATGGGGTTGTATTTACCCATTAAAATGTTGTTTACATGTTTAATTTATCCATTAAAATGTTGTTTACATGTATAATTTACCCAATTAAAAATAACATAATATGTGTTATACTATGTCTTAAATACAATAAATTTTGATGTAGAGTATCCATGTGTTCTTTATCAATAACAAAGCAATAAAGTATATTGTTCTAGAAACAATTATATTGCTATTGATTTAAATAGTTTTTAATTTGATGTGTCTTATTGGAAGTATATGAAGGGGTTTCAACTATTAAGGTGTATATTCATTTGAATTTAGTGATAGTGAACTACAACTTAGAAGAGTAAATCCTATTTTGTTTGCTTTGATGGGCTGCATAAACATATTAAAATTTATTTGTATACATAAGAACAAATGATACTTTCATTACTATAAGAATATATATTTTGGTTGATCAATGTTAAATTCTTATCAACATCTATGATAAATGATTTATGGCAAAAAGGCACTATTTCAAAATATGATAAAGTCATGGTAAAGTTATAAGGATTCAATATGAACTTTTATATGCATATGTATGTTACAAAACTAGCAATAGAAACGATACATCCATGTATAATGAGTATTATAGTTAAAAAAAGCTTGAGTATGTATTTATTTTTATATGTGTTTATATGAATCTTTATAATATTTAAAGAAATGCAAAAAAAAATGAATAAAATGAAATGCTTTATGTTTTTATGTTACAATAAGAAATTCAAATCAAAATCATATCAACAACCAATCTAGTAACATGTAAAACATTTTCTTATAAAATTTTCATGTTATATTTATTATAATATAATATTGTTAATAAATTATTCATTTCCTTTTTAACAAATTACAGACATTTCAAAGGAGGAGCCGAAACCAACTGCTAAAAAACTATTGATTTTGGGGTTGGATGACTTAATATTATTTGTTGTGCATAAAACAAAAGATTTTCAAATGAATGAAATGGAAAAAAAATAACATTATAAAATATAAATTATGCCATGCTACATTTGAGATCATTTCAAAGAAATTTTGAAGGTGGCACTGCAGTCTTTTTCTCAGTTGGCATTTGGTCAATGATAGAGGATACTCATTCAAGGCATTGGTTACACAAGTTCAAATTTCATGTTTATATTGAGGAAAAGATATTCTAATCCTTTCAATATAAACATAGATAAATTGGATGAATTTATTTTTAAAGGGACATTCAGAGACAATTTTTCAATTGCCAATATGTTATTCATTGATTGTAATTCTCAGAATGATGTTAAAAATCAAAAATTGAAAATGAGTTATGTTATGTCAAGTAGATATATTGGAAATGGAAGTCAAAAATATGAAAAGGATTTGAGAATAAAAATTATGTCAATCATTGCATTCTTGGGAGAAATAAAAAATCCATGCTAGTAGTTGTGAACCACTGTTTAGAAATATGTAACTTCACCTTATTATTTCAAGTGTATTTATTGATTATAAACTATAATTATAGTAATAAACATTATCATCAATTTCATACAAATAAATTATAAATTATTTCAAATATAGTTATATTAACTCCAAAATAATAATTTCTAATTTAGAATTACTTTGATCTGGTTAAGTGCAATTTTATTTATAGTTGGAGATTCCTTGAAATTATTGAATTAGTATATTGACACTTGCTCATGAAGATCTTCCCAGTGAACAACAAAAAATTGTTAAGATATTTTATTATGTAGATGAAATAGATTGCTTAATATGTTTTCATCCATAATTTGGCTAGTTAAATAGTTCCATGTGTCCCAACAATGGAAGCTACTACAAAAGATCAATGATTAGTATGAAGTCCCAGAAGGGTGCCACAAGTTTGAAACATTCCAATCTATTCAAAAGGATTTGATCCCAAATGGTTTGAAATAATTAAATTTATTGAAATATATAAAACATATTTATGAATAAAATATTCTCCACAATTATTTAAAATATCCCAATTTAATCAAAATGATCTATGCTCAAATGGTTTGAAACAGTCTAATTTATTTGGAATAAACAAAATTTATTTTTGGAGAAAATCTTCTTCTCTCCATTTTATAGGTATAAGTCTAAATTATTCAAAATAACCCTATTTATTCAAAATAATCTATTTCCAAATGCTTTGAAATAGTCCAATTTATTTCAAATATAACAAATTATTTTTGAAGGAAATTCTCTTCACTCCACTTTAGTGGGTATAAGTCCATTTTATTTAAAATAACCCAATTTATTTGAAATGATCTATGCCCAAATGGTTTTAAACACTCCAATTTATTTATTTGGAATATAGGAAATTTATTTTTTGGAGAAAATTTTCTCTACTTCACTTTAGTGAGTATAAGTCCAAATTATTCAAAATAGTCTAATTCATTTAAAATGATCTATGTCCAAATGGTTTGAAATAGTCCAATTTATTTGGAACATAAGAAAATTATTTTTGGAGAAATTTTTTTCCACTCCACTTTAGTGGGTATAAGTCCAAATTAATCAAAATAGTCCTTTATTACACATGAGGATACATCATTACATGGGTATATGAATAGTGATTTAGATGGTTATATTATAACAACATACGGTCATAATTCAGATTTAGAGTCATCTATAGCTTGCACTTATTTTTTATATGGAGTCACCCCATATAATGAAATTGTGTATACTATATGCATACCCTTGATGAAATCCTTATTGGATAGAACCTTCTACTTCCTCCTAATGTATTGATTGGGCTAAGTCTCTTGATTGGTTACTTACACACTTTCCTTTGTACGTAGATTCTATGTTTTTTACTCATTGTTAATTCTTTTATCCCTTATCTAAACATTCTTATATCCCTTGGATTTATTTTCCACTTTTTTGTATTTTCTTTCTTGATTTTCAAACTAATTCGAATAATCCAAAACAATTATCTTACCATATCTTAATACACATTATTTATGAAAATCCTCTTACTTACTTTTGCATATCCATCATATTATGATTTCCATTACACTTACATGATCATATATATCTACCTAAATTTTCCATGAGCACACATATATTCTTGTCCATTAGGTACATGAACATCCCTATCTACATTGATATAATTCTTTTTGAAGATAAATTAGGGGTACATAGTTTCCCTTTGTTCTTATCATACTATGTTTTAATACATTGTTTCATATTTTTTGAATCCCTCCCTTTCCATAATTTTCAAATCCTTTATTTTTATAACCTTTTCAAATATTTTAATTTTGAATATTTCAACAAATTAAAAAAAAACTCATAAATGCAAAAATTTAAAAAATCAAAATATTTTCAAGAATTCAAAATTAGGACCTTCTACCTCCTCTTCCCACCCCCGCCTCTCAGAGAATACTCAAGCCCTTACTTAAAAGAGCGCTTATTTTCTACCTTAGGTAGCCCCCCCTTCTACTCCCCCCTCAGAGAACACCCCTTCCCCTTCGTCCCTCTTTCCCCCTTTGTTGATAATGAAGTGGGACAATGTTCTAATCCCCTTTCTCCTACCCATGACAGTCCTCAAAATGAAGGGCTTATTATTTATCCTAGATCCAAAATAGTTAGGAAAAAATCCAACCTTGGGGTTACTCCTAAATTGGTTGGAAGATCTCTAAGAATTTTAACTAAAAATTTGGAAACTGTAAAAGAGATTGCTAATGGTTCTCAACAAACTCTTAAGGTCTAATGGGATAAGAAATGAAAGTGCTCTCATGGAACATCAGGAGTTTAAATAATCACAATAAACAAAAGACATTTTGTAATACTATAAAAAGGGTTAACCCCTCCATTTTTCTTATTTAGCAAATAAAAATGTTTGATTCCACTCTTAAAATTAGTGTGGCATGGATTTGAAAAAATACCATGTTCTCTCCTCAGAATCAATAGGTGCTTTAGGAGGTTTGGATATGTTTTGTAATCTTGATGCTCCAAAAGGAGACTTGATTTAGAAATATTCTAACCAAATCTCTATCTTATTCACTAAAATTGCAAGCAAGGATAAATGTATTCTCACCAATGTTTATGCCCCCAGCTCCAAATCTGCTAGGAATCTTTTATGGAAGGCACTAGTAGATTTCTAGAAGAATTGTACCATCTAGAAGTAGATTATGGTGGGTGATTTCAACAATCCCCTCACCTTGAGAGATAAAAAGGTGGTATCATCAACCTTACTAAGAGAATGTTGAAATTTAATGACTTCATTATAAATGCAAGTTTAGTGGATGTGGAACCCAATGAAATCCCCTTTAATTAATCTAACTAAAGGTTGGGGGAAAAGCTGATCCAGGTCCACCTTGATATATTTCTAGTCTCTTTAAATTAGGATATCCTTTTTTCTTTTAGGCTTTCTTCTCTACCTAGAATTGGGTCTGACCATAACCCATTAATTTTTAAAGCAAATAAAATCTCTAAGCCCAAATTTTACCCTTTCAAATTTGAAAATATGTGGAGACATCACCCTAAATTCACTGACTCCTTGAAATTATGGTGTTAAGAACATTTTTTGGGATCAAACATGTTCATTCTAAAAAAAAAAGCTCAATTTATTGAAAAACAAGCTAAAAATCTTAAACAAGGAAGTCTTTATAAACATTTTTCTACAGAAAAAGGCCCTTAAAGTGGATCTTTTTATTATCAAAGAAATCAGTGCCTCTGCTGATTTAAATGAATGCATGGATACTAAGGAAAAAGACCTCCTCATCAATTTCATAACTTGGATTCAAAAGAAGAGGTTTATTGGAAATAAAAAACTAGATGTCTATGGCTGAAGGAAGGAGATATGAATATAAAATTCTTCCATCATTTAGTCTTTAGACATAGGAGCACTAAAAAGATCCCCCATCTATAAATGGAAGATGGAACCATGAGAAAGGATGAGGATGGCATATCCTGATGTATTATTAACTTCTTCAATAACCTTCTCTCAGAGGATGGTAAACTAGATAACTTACTGGTTTCTTCTACTCTTTCTAACTTCGACAAGGTCTTCTCAGCTATGGACAATGCTTCCATCATCCTAATCCATTCTGACAAGGAAATCAATGTGTTGTCTTCCTCATGGATGACCTTAAGGCACCTAGACTAGATGGGTTCCCTCCTATTTTTTCAAAATTTATGGGACATTATTCACCTAGAGGTTGAAGGAGATATTAAATAATTCTTTCACTCCAAATCCATTCTTAAAGAAATCAACAATACTTTCTTGGTCCTAATCTCTAAAAAATAAGGAGCCTCCAACATTTAAGACTTTTGGATAATTAGATTATACAATACCACATACAAGATCTACTCCTCTATCTTAGTCAAATGCATGCAATCCCTCCTTGACACAATCATCGAGGAATAATAGGGGGATTTTGTTGCTAGTAGGTAAATATTTGATGACATTGTCATAACTCATGAAGCTATTCAATCCATCACCAAATCCTCTATATATGGTATGTTACTTAAAATAGTTATGTCAAAGGATTATGATTATGTTTCCTAGCACTTTCCATTGTAGATTCTAGAAAAATTTGAGGCAAACCATGACACCTAGAAAATCATATATCATTATATTGCCGCCCCTAAGTACTCCATCATTATAAATGGTCCCCCTAAAGTCTTTTTATTTTCCTTAAGAGGTTTAAGATAGGGATAACTTCTCTCTCCATACTTATTCATCATCTTATTTGAAACTTTGGGGAAAATTTTGAGATGAACCTACAACCAGAGTTTGATAAAGGGGGTTTTGGATCCTATCACCCACCAACAGTTCAATGATGACACTATCATTTTAGGAGGTGCTTTGACTAGGGAAGTTAAGAGCCTCAAATCTATTCTTAAAATTTATGAAAAGTGTGCAGCCAATACATCAACTTTTAAAAAAAATTCTCTTCTTTATCAATACACCTCTCTCTCAATAGAGAAGAATTTCTAAAATTTTAAACTACCAAATGGGTAACTTATTGGCTAATCCCTTGTGAATTCTTCTATTTTTTGGTAAAATGGGTTCCAAACTTTAGAACCCTCTGATTGATTGTTTTCAAAGGAAATTAGAGGGATAGAAGGGTCACCTCCTTATGTAGGTAGGGAAACACCATCTCCTCAAGGTATCCATTCAAAGTATCCCTATCTACCTAATGTCATTCTTCAAAATTCCATCTAATGTGGCCTCTAAAATTGAACAAATTAAAATAAAATAAAATAAAATAAGAGGCACTAAAGAAAGATTCAAATTCAATTTGGTTTCTTGGGAAAAAGTTTGTCTCCCTAAAGCTAACATAGGTCTCATGCTGAGAAACATAAAAACTATGAACAGAGCTTTATTGGCTAAAATGGGATGGCACCTAAAGAAGGATAATGGTGAATGGACAAGAATTCCTATGTCCAAATATTTGGAAGGAGGGGAAGGGGATGACTACCCGTGGGAAGAGGGTCCAATTGATGGATCCACCTTTTGGAAGGCTATATCTAGTTGTAAAGACCTTTTGAAGACAATCATTATTTGGAAAATTGGAAATGGTTAGAAAATTTATTTTTTGGAAGACGTTTAGATATTCCTTACCCCCCTCTCAGCCCAAAAGATATGGGCTGGGTGGTATGGATAGCTTAAAAAATTATGGGGTTCCAAGTTAAAGGATTAATAGGAAATAAAGGAAGGAACTAAATATTGGAAGGTCATAACCAATGAACATCTTCCCTTAGAATAAACTCAATCCATCCATAACCTCAATTGGGTTTTAAATCAAACTCACATTCCCTCCAATCAGAAGGAGGATCATTTTATCTAGAGACTAGAAGATAATGGCTCATATTCAATATCCTTAAACCATGCCATTGAACTCAATTTGGAAATCAACTAGGACCATTGGAAAAACTTCAAGGTAAAGTACCTAATCCCCAAAGTCAACATATTCTATTAGATAATAGCATAGAAAATAATTCTATGGAATATTCCCTCTCTAGTCTTCCTTTCACAGCTCACCCTCCCTCATTAGTTCTAGTGCATTTAAAAATATTGAAATGACTGCTTATTTCATAACAAAAGGGTTCAACTGAAGAGATTATTCCTCTACCTCTGTTAGTCCATTTCTAAAAATTTGAAGTATTTCTCTCCCAAAGATAAAGAGCCTACCCTCCTCAGCTTAGCTCATTCATAATAATTAGGACATTGAACAAGTTATTTAATCTTCTAACAAAGACTTAATTTTCAAACAAACTAGATGGAAGGTCTCCCCTGAGGGGTGGGTAAAAATAAATTTTGATGGAGCCTCAAAAGGAATCCTAGGTCCTATAGGTATAGGAGGCATCATAAGGAAATATAAAGGAGAAATGTTGGTGGCTTATGTAGGTCCCATGAATAAGCAAACAAACCTCCTTGCTAAGGCCAAGACAACCTTTTGGGGTATCCAACTAGAATTTAACGCCAACTAGAATATAATCATTATAGAGGAGGATTCGCTAAATAGCCTAAATAACTTGGAAGGAAAAACTATTCCTTCACACACTATCAAGGGGATAATTGATGATGTGAAGCTCATTTTACAAAGCATACCACAATTTCAACTCACACACACTTATATAGAAAGAAATGGGGTGGTTGACCTCCTCACTAATACTAAAGTGGATGTCCACTATTTAAATAACTATTATGATGAAGGAAACATCCCCTTAAGGTGTATAGTGTCATTTGCACTGAAGGTACTAATGTAACTTAAAACTATTATCCCCTCGTACGTGTTGCCCCTCAACTCAATGGGCCGAATCTTGATTATACATATTTGTATTCATTTCAAGGTAAGGGGATGTAATTATGATTATGTGGCTTTGGTGAGCACCCTCTATCATTCAATCCCTAGCCATTTAGACTACAACCAAAACTATCAGTTCTCCATTTCTGTCTCTACACTTACAACAATCTTGGGTGGTGATAGATATTGATTGGAATCCACATCCTGTAAAAAATTTTAAGAATAGAAGGTCTAGAATAAACTCAAAAATGAGGGGCTTATGGAGTTTATAGAATGCATTACCAAACATAATTCCATGGTAGTTCATGACTTTGTCATTGCATAAATAAAAAGGAAGGTCACCATATAGGGCATCTCTATAAACATCTTAAATGAGTTTATTGGTGATGCCACAGGTATGTCTTGAGCTGGCACTAATGAATTCAAAAAATATTCTCAAAAAAAAGAATCCCTATAGTGATTATTTATAATGAATTACTTTATAAAAATAGATATAAAGGATTTCCTCCTGCTAACCTACCATTCTAATATCTCGATGTCTACCTTCAAGTCATGAGGTACATGACTCTAGAACATAAGTACACCTTTATATTTTCACACCATTTCCTACTTCTTGATCAATTCATTCACTTTAAAATTATTCTTCCTTATTTCCTCCTCAAGTCTTTGGAAATCATTATCCTACTTCATTAGGTTAATAATACTAACCCCATTCTCCATCAACACATTATCCTTCTACTTTTAAAACATGGCTAGACCCTTCTAGGTTGGAATGCTCCCCTAAGAGGATCCTATTTTGAGGAGGAATCTCAGGAGTACTCACCAGAAGAGGACCCTATGGAGGGATCCCACCCACCTCCTGAATGCTCCCCCCAAAATAGTTTATCCCAATCTCCCCCTGACAACCTACGTCTAAATCTAGTATTCATCCCCAAGCCCAAACCCATTGAATTTGGGTCTCCCACGACCTCTACTTGGAAGGATAAGGACATTATAAGGGAAGAATTAGATAAAAACAAAAAAATAATGGAAGATTTCAATTTGAGGGTTTAATAGGCTAGATACGGCCTAATAAATCTTATCAAGGACTAAAATGAGCTTCACCAAGTAGAAAATGCTATTGTTCAATATTTTATGCATTATACCTAGCCCCCTAACCAATCCCCTATTATGAAATCTACTAAGGTCATAAAATACTCCCCCTAGGTTGCCCCAGGGAGGTCCCCCCTAAGCAAACTAATTTGCAGGTGAAAGGTAGGAAGTGGCCTAGGATGATATTCCTAGGGGAAGTAGCTAAGGGTGCTTAGAATCACACTCATATGAAGGTCTCAAAAGATAAACCCATTTTAATTACAAGGGATAGTTATGATACTAAATACACTTATGAGGGTCCCTCCACCTAAATCTATTTTATTTTTTGGTTTCTCATTTTTCTTTTTTCTCATTCGCCCCTGGAGTGCCTATTAAAACTATTGTATTCACTCTCATGGTTTTATATCCCTATAAAACCTAGTTTTACCCTATCAAATAAAATAAATCAAGACCTAAATATAATTTTCAAATGTTTCTAGCTTGCTTATTTTCTTATTTTATTTATGTCATATAAATAAATAACATATTCCATATTTCAAAACACACTACTTTTCATGAGGTATTTGAGTGTGATACAAGACATAATTTTAAATAGTTTTTAGATGTCAGACTTCCATATATCATTACCCAAAAACCTTTCTAAATTTAGGTAATCTCTTCAATCTCCATGAACACTTCAATAGCTTGTCTCTATCCACAACCTTTATACCTTGATGAGTTATATATCATAAATGTTTTTACTGATCACTCATAATTTACATTATGTTATATCGAAATGATATTTTCTAACACTTCCATTAATACATAAGATGATTTAGACTAGTCTCATTTTATTCATGTTTCTTTCTTTCTTTACTACATGATAAATTATTACTTATTTGATTATTATTTATAACCTTTGACCTTATGTATGCAATATATATAGGTTTTTTATTGAATGGTATTCTCACATCATTTTTGTGTGGCCTTTAGCCTTATGTGTTTATGTGACATTTACATGACCCTTATATGTGAACTTTGGGCCTTATGTGTGATAGTATACAACATTAATTGTATGATCATTACTTTTTTCTATGTTTTCATGATTCATATCATGCATTAATTCTACCTTCTACTCTTAATTTGGTGACATGATACATATAATTCACATGTTTCTTATTGTAATCATCTAAAAGTGATAATTAGATGCTATGAAAGTGGCTTGAGTTACCCTATTCCTAGCTTATTCGTGTGCCTATCCTAGAGCCTTAGACATACTTTTCTAGTAATTGAGTAGACCATGGTCACCTACAGTCAACCAAAAACACAGTCCTAGAACTATATTCTCAGATCAGTAGTCTACCAAGTGGACATTAATGCCAAATTTGGGACATTATAACCACATGGATCTAGTGTCCCCAACTAGTAAATACTATCTTTAGCCTTAAATCTTACTAATGGATACCTTTTCAAATTTGTGCCCCTCTTGAGGTCATCCTAAGAACATTTTTTATCTACATAAGCTACAAAACCCTACAAATATAATTTTAACTGACCTCTATTTACTAGATGGAAAATAGATGCAAAATCACATTAAAACGAAAGAAGAGTTAAGCAATATTAAGTTATTTGATCCATATTCTTACCTATTTCTACATACTACCATCTACAATAGTCCTAAGCCTAGTTTTCAAATATTTCAAATCTCAAACACATTTAAGACATCCAATTACACTATCATTATAGCATTCATTTGAACTTGCATCAAACACTAGGTGGGATAACTACATCGGGTTTGATCCCTCTTTAGTGTATTGGTATGTTGACAACTCTCTTCATAGTGGGGTGTTGAGGATGTCTAGTCTATCCTACAAATGAACACATAATTATTGTGCATGCCATAATTTTAATGAAAATTAGGGCTTAGACATTAAATTAGGTTTTCTAGGCACAACACATAGCTCTAGGTTTCATGCATGTAAGAACAAGATGTAAAACCATAGGTGTAGGTGCTCCAAAAAAATAGGAATAGTCCCACAAAGGGGACACGACCACTACCTGTAGGACACTACATAAGCATGAAACTACTATCTATATCAGGTGCTACTGCCTAGTGAGTAAACATACTCCAAAATCATGTTGATGACACTTAGAACTATCAAAAACCTAGTTTCAAAACCCATATCACCATGAGAGTCATTCTCCAAATAAGTCTTTATTTATGCTTGTTTTCCTATCTTCAGAAAGTTAAAGGAAGTCAAATGCCATAACAAATTAGTGCTTAATTATTTCAATTTATTTAACTAATTTAGACATCTTAGATTTTAAAACTAAACATATCATTTACATAGTAAAACCCTAAAATTTTAAATCATTTGGTGAACTTGTCTTACTTTAAATATTTCATAAAACCCTAGTTTGCATTAATTCTATTTTTTTTGATAAAATTAGGGTTTCATACTTCTAATTTTATATTTTTTTTATACAACCTAGCTAATTAAATCAATCACATATTAGGGTTTCGATTTATTTAAATATAATTTAAATTTATTGCAAAGAAACTCTAGATTTCAAAAACCCTAGCCCTAGACAATATAAAATAGGGTTATAAATTATTATTTTTTATTTGTTTGTGCATAACCTAGCCCATATAATCATTACCACATTAGGGTGCCATTTATTTAAATTTTGTTTAAATATTTTCTTAACTTACCCTGGTTCACAACCCTTAAAATATAAAACCCTAGGGTATACACTTCTAGAATTTAAATTTTGGATTCATATTTCTTCTCTAATCATGATCCTAATGAAAAAAATAAATTAGTCACTTTTTTTTCAAAGTTTAATAATTTAATTTTCATGCATATTCCATTTAATTCATAATAAATTCATAAAATACATCAATACATGTATAGATGATGCTTATTATCAAATGCAATATCTATACTCCTTCATATCATGTTATCTTTATTCTTTGTGAAAAATAATTAAGAAATTATTATTTAATCACATAGACATGTATACATGATGATTCTTATCAAATAGAATTATTTTCATGTTGCATTTTTCCTTTCACATGCTACGTTTCTTATATGTACCAAATAATTAAGATATTATTATTTAATCACATAGACAGGTATACATGATGCTTCATATCAACTAAAATTCTTTTCATATTGCATTTTTTTCACATATTATCTTTCTTCTATGTGAAAAATAATTAAGACATTATTCTTTAATCACATAGACATATGTATACATGATGCTTCATATCAACTAAAATAATTTTCATTTTGCATTATTTCTTTCACACGTTATCATTCTTTTATGAGCAAAATAATTAAGATATAATTCTTTAATCACATAGACATATGTATACATGATTCTTCATATCAAATAAAATGCTTTTCATGTTGAATTATTTATTTCACATGTTATCTTTATTCTATATGTAATACACTCAAGATAATGTTCTAACACATAGATAACTTGTTAAATCAAATAATAGTTATACTGCCCAAAATCAATCAATCTCCCTTACATGAATTTTTCTATTTGGCTCATTCTCACTCTTTTCCCATCATTCCTAGATATATTGGAACATCATTGGTCTCACTTATCCCTCCTTATTATCTATCACAAACATCCAATCAGCATCCTACATCTACCTTTAGCTCTATGCTCTTGATAGACCCTACAGTCTAGGTTATGATGTCTTCATGTGATCTTGAAGCTCGACAAGTTTGAAACACCTATGAATATAAATTTATAGATTGGAGAAATATTACTTTGAGTATAATTTCCATTTAAAAGTTTTATAGCATTCCAACACATACAAAGATATTTTTTTATGTGACACTTATAAATACTCAAGTACCTTAAGCACCTGATCCTACCTATGTGGCTTATATTATCAACACTATGAAATGGATAGAAGAACATATTTATTTCAAGAGAGAGGTCCTTCCACATTAACACATCATAGATCTACACCTATCTCTCTATATTGCTTTATGAATTAATAAGGTAGGTGTAAAATAAGTTCTAGTTGACAATGGATCAGGGTTGAACATATGCAACATTTATTTTCTATGATATCTTAACATCCATGCTATATATTTTGATCCTTTTGATATGAAAATATAAGGGTTTGAAAACATTCTAAATTTTTTTTTGTATCAAATCACATTAAACCTTACCCTCAAACCCTGAACAAGGAATCCTAAATCTCATTAAAGCATATGATCAATAGGAAAAACAAGGACTTGGATATATAAATGATACATCTAATGCCAAATCCTCTCACAATACCTATAAACACATCACATTTTTTTCACTTTTTCTATGAGCATTTGATATAGTGAACCATGTTTATACACTTTAGTCATATACCCTGACCTCATTAATGATACAGTTTCACCATTTCTTAATGAGTTTGCTAATGATGAAGCTCTCTTAGAATTCTTTGGTGAATATGAGGATCTCCCTTCCTTCTATCATAAGAATAGGTTTCCTTATTCCACAAGTGCCTAATAATAATTTGGTGAACATTTAGATTATTTGTATCATATGTTACCTGACATAGATGATACAATCCCTATCAGACCATATCCTTTAGATTGATATACATTGATCAATGAAGAAATAATCAAATTTAATTATGGTATTTAAACCAATCCTTGCATCATAATTTTGGCTACCACATTACATAAATCAAAAGATAGATGTTCATCAGATTTTATTTGATTTTCTTGACGTATTCATATAGGTTTATTATGATATTTTTCACATTAATCCCTCATTTACAATACATAGAATTACATTATATCTTGATACCAAACCAATAAATTAAAATAAGCTCTATTCATAATTAAACAATTATAATATTCATCAATGTCCCATGTGAAATATATTACTCTAACAGTCCTAGTTACCACATGTAGTTTAACACCATCTAAATGGTTCTATAATATATATATAACTTTTTGAATAGATATATTGCACTAGATACTTTAAAAATAACAAAAAGAAAAAATTTCAATGAAATTCTCTTCAATATGTCATCATTGGTAGTGATTTATTCAAAATATATTTTGATTGACACTTAATCTAATGTTTAACAGTTGAAGAAGCTAAACTATCTATTCAAAAGATACATGAAAATGAATGTGTTGGTCATTTCAATGGTAAATCAATGTCCCACACGTTAGTCAAATAAGGTTACTATTATCTAACCATAGACAAATAATGCCAATAATATGCAAAATTCTACAACAAATGTCAATGCAATGAAAACTTACATTATGTACTTTTAGATCAGATTCAATCTATCATATCATCATGGACATAAATCCAAAATCACTAGGATTCCACAAGTTCACTATAACAATAATAAAATATGTTACAAAGTGGGTAAAATAAATCCCATTACAAGCAACAAATGTGGAGGATATTTGTCAGTTTCTCATGACCAATATTATTTCACATTTCAGCCTCCAAACAACTATAATTATAGATAATAAAACCTATTTCAATAAAAAAAATAGTGAAAAAGTTATTGATAAAATATAAAATTTGACACATACTCTCTACAACATACTACCCACAAGGTAATGATCAAGCAGAGGTAATGAATAAGATGCTCAATAACATTATTAGAAAAATAATTACCAAATTTGATGATGACTAGCACAATCAACTTGTCTATACACCTTGGGCTTACTACACCAGTATACATATACCAACATGAGATACTCCTTATTCACTCATATATGGCATATAATCTATTATTCTATTGGAATTATAAATCCCATCTTTATGGGTATTTTTAAAATGAATCAACACAAATGAAATGTACAAATAGTGATGTCTTCATGAACTAGATATGTTGGATCTTATCAGAAGTGAATCCATAGAACTTACAATAATAGAGTCCACAACAGGGAATTTGAAATCAAGATCTAGTATTGAAAGAGAATCTCAAAAATGTTAACTCCAATGAAGAAAACAAAGGAAAGTTTAAACCAAATTGGCTCAAACCATACATCATCATAGAAAATATTATTCTCAAAGTCTATCATCTAGCTTCACTCGATGGAAAGGTAGTTAAAAATCCACTGAACATCATGCATCTAAGGAGATTCTACATATAAAAAAATCAAATCTTTATTTTCATTATACACACTTATTTCTCTCTCTTACTCATTATACATAACTTATTTTCATTTTCTTTTACATAGATTATACTCAAAAAACACAAAAATAATATAATATGTCAACATACAAAAACATTAAAATATCTCAAAAACATTAAATTTACAAATTGTATGCATTGATATCTTTACATTTCTACTAATTTCTAGATATTAAATATTGTTAGCTATCCTAGTATAGTTATTTTTATAATACACATATGCTTCACTTATTATTTCCAAATTCTTCTAGATTCCAGATAGGACTCTGGTCCACTACACTGATCCAAACCAATTATCATCTTCCCATCAAGGGAATTTACACCAACCTAGGTTTATACATTTGATACATCTACACATTAGGGGAATATCCTACATAGTTGTTATAACCAGGTTTTATCTTTACATACTATACATTCTAGTTTGTGCATATATATATATATATCATTACTCCTCATTGCTCAGATTTTCTATCACTAGTTAGACTTGGTATATATGCATCCTAACATCTATATAGATTTGTACTATATAGTTTTACATGCTTTCATTTCTAGTATTCCTAGATTAGAGTTGATTATGTTTCTATGCTTATTCCATCTTTGAGGGCATTTGAATATGTCATTGTCATTTAGCTCTATGCCACTTATCTATTTGTATGCTTGGACATGTGCCCATGTCCCTTATTTGTGCTTTCCTAACTCTATATGTAGACATTTAAACATGTCTTTCTATGTGGATCTAAGCCAAATTTCTTTTTTACTTATGTATGTGGACATTTGAACATGTCCATGTATGTCTTCATTCTCATATTTAGTGACATGTGCCCATGTCCCTTATATTATAGCCTATCTTTTACATGCCTCATATGCTTGAATGTATGCTTCCTTGTATGATTTTACACCATGACACTTGTATTTGCTTATATCACACACACACACACACACACACACACTCACACACTCACACACACACACACACACACACACACACACACACACACACACACACACACACACACACACACACATGTTTTTGATGCCATGGGAATCTCATGCATCTACCCTTCCTACTTGGGATCCGTGATGGAGATCATACCCCATCCTCCTAGGTATTTCCTTAGATTCTCTACTATACACATTGATTACATATATATTTACACCCTTATGCAATTATATATTATAAATTACATCTTACATTACTTACTCATGCTCAGATACTTTTACAATCTGATGTTATGTTTTTACATTGTATTAGAATATCATGCACATGCTCTAGATAACACATTTTGTATACCTACTTATTTATAGGGAAGTTATTATGAATATTTCACAACTACCTAAAAATAAGGGTCATTTATAAGGGTTTGTCATAGAGATAAAACTCCTACATTATTATTCATATATACATTTCAACACATAAGCTCAATTTCTAACATCAGACAAAGAACAGACACAAAATAAAACAAAGACTCAAAAGTTAGTTTAGATCACTCAAAAATCAGACTATGTAGACATTAGAATCTAGATTGGGACACTAGTGCCAAAGGGCACTACTATCCATTATAGGGTGTTATTATCTAATAACCCCTACTTTAAGATAGTCCAAATTTACTAGACCAACACACTAGGTATAGTATAAATTTAGATAGATATAGTTAAAAGTTTGATAGTTATATTAAAATTTAGCATAGATACATTTGCATTAAATTAGATTCATATAAGTTTCTCAAATTTGGGGGAATCATGTGTGTCATGATCACTCACACATTCAGTTTAGTCACATAGATATAGTTATTACATACTCAGTTTAAAATTAGTATTCTCAAATATCAGATTAGGGGTATGTGTATGGCATAGTTTCCATTTAATTAACTATACATAGGTTGATTAAATGGAATGGAAAAATCCATATCATTCTCTATGTTGTATATACTTACTATCACATTCTAGGTTTCACTAGATTCATGCCTTACTCCACATATAGTGGTTGACATTCTTGTGTGGCCTAGACCTGCTTAATATACCTAAGTGGGTGTGGAGATGACATACATAGTTAAATTTAATCAATAAGATAATTTTAGTACTTTACATAGTTTAGTTAAAAATGAATCTACATCACACAAGTGGAAAATAATGGAGTCTTTTCTTACTTGAGTTATTAAAACACCCACATGAGAGGGTTAGACACACTTAAAGTCTTATACAAACTATTAATAGATTAGGATCCACCAAGTAGGGGTGGGCAATAATGGAGTCAAAAATGGATTGAGTTCTTGAGCCACCCATATGAGGATTAAGCAAGCCATTAGCTGAGTCCAAGATATTCAATGATTCGATCAATATATAACACTCACACACATAGGTTGTCACCAAGTTTATGTATTGGTTTACATATACAATGAGGTGTATTCATTCCTTTCCTCTCTCTTTACTCAACTTTACTGAGTTACATTATTTTAGCATAGTCTTTTTCTTTTGATCATCTCTTAAGTAAGGACTAGTTTTTGCATGTTTCATTTTAAGACTTTGATTTGGATCATTTTACACATACTTAGACCCAAATTTTCATATAAACTCATCTACACAAGATTCACTTCCAAGGTAAGTCTAGGTATGCTTCCTTTTCCTTTATACTAGTCATTTCACTTTGTTGCATTGCTAACATAAAGGTGTGGAGGGGGGGCGCAAATGTAATCACCTAAAAGTGGTAATTAGATTCTAAAAATTTTACATAAGTTATCATATTCCTAGATTATTCCTAAGAACACTTATAGTGACATTAGTGGAAGTTAGTGCCACATTTGGGACACTACATGTACATATCACTAGTACCCCTAATTGGGTGCTACTATCCTGAACCCTAATATTCCTAATGGATACTTTTTCAAATGTGTGATCCTCCTAAGTTTGGCTTAAGCACATTTTATTATTTGTATAACATACAAAACCTTATAAATACAAGTATAATTGACATCTATTTACTAGATGGAAAAGAAATGCAAAATCACATTCAAACTAAAGACAAGTTGATCAAAATTAAGGTATTTGATCCCTACTATGTCATACTTATACATACTACCATATAAAATATCCCTAAGCCCATATTTCAAATATTTTAGATATCAAGCACATTCAAGGCCTTCAATTTGACTCTCATTCTAGCATTCACTTGCACTTGCATCGAGTACTAGGTGGGATAACTACATTAAGATTGATCCCTATTTAGAGTATTGGTATGTAGGTAACCCTTTACAATAGGGTGTTGAGGATGTTCAGCCTATCCTAATAATGAACATATAATTATTACTCATGCCATACTTACAAGGAATATTAGGTTTTTCACATTAAATCAAGTTTTCTAGGCATAATATAGAGCTTCAGGTTTCATGCATGCAAGAACAAGACATAAAAACATAGGCACATGTGCTCCCAAAAAATAGGAACAATCCTATAAATGGGACACTAGCACTACTTGGAGGACACTACATAATCATGATGTAATTGTTCAGTGAGGATAAACTCTAGAATCTTATTGAGGACACCTAGAATTGTCCAAAACCCAATTTTTAGAACCCATATCATTCACAATAGTCATTTTATAGATAAGTCTTTATTTATGCCTATTTTTTTAATTTTTAGAAAGTCAAAGGAATACAAATTCCATAAAAAATTAGTGCTTAATTACTTTAATTTATTTAATTGATTTAGACATCTCATCCCTTTAATCTAAACATATGATTTATATAGTAAAATCCTAAAAGGTTAAATCACTTGTGTGATTCAATGATATATCTCTTTAACACATGTTTCACATGCAACTTTAATTTTATATTCAATAATATGATGCAATATAATTAATTTTTTTTAAGTTATACCACATGATTATATCTTTAAAAAATGTTTTATTTTGAGATAATTGATTTTCAAGCTACGTCTTTCATCTCAAAAAGGGGGCATCAGAATGCAATTATCTTGAGAATTCAAGCCTCATGCCAATTATTTGTTCATATTTATGATAGTACATAATTTTAAAATTGTAATATGATTTAACATTTTTATATTATGAGGGCATTAGACATATATGTGCACTCATTATTAAAGTTAATCCAATATAAATTTACATATATGCGATGCATATGCATGGGCATGTGTAAAAAAGGTTTTAAAAAATTACAAGTTATAGTTTTTAAATAGTTAAAAAGTTTAAATGGCATTCAATATCAATTTAGTATAGTATAGGGGGCATGATATCCGTACATGTTCAAGTTACTATATGGAAATTTATATTTTATCATTTTTAAAAGTTACAAAGTTTGTAATAGAATCTAATGACACTCGACATCTATGGTTTAAATTTTTCAATGTAATGAGCCATATTTTATGGTTTCATCCATTAAATTATTTTATATATTAATTTACACAATTAAATGAGAGTTGGAGCATACAATCTTTCCAATTTTTCAAATTGAGACTTGATCACTCTCAATTTTCCATAAGTTCAACATTTTTCTACATGCCTCAACAAAGGGGCATGCACTTCTCTATTTCAAAGTTACACGGAAATTATATTGCATGATTTTTAATGTATATACTTTCCTTACTCTCCTTAAAAATTTCAAATTTCATATTTCATATTTTCACTTTTCAAATATGGATAGTAACTACTTTTAATGGCATTGTTGTAGGTTTTGAATTAAGGTATCTTGTACAATCAAGATTCATAACAATATATAAACTATATATCTACACTTATGTTCAAATATAGTTTCATCTATTAAATTATATTCATTTCATCACTAGATTAAATTAGGGGTAAATATAGACACATAAATTCAATCACTAAGTTCTTGACAATGTTTAAACTTGGCATGTTTACTTTGCTTGGCCCAATTACCATTTCATTAACTTGTAGTCTATGTAGAAGCATTCACTATATTTATTTTGATTATGGACTCTTGTCAAATTATTTTCAACAATCTTTGTCCTATTAAGATAAGATTGTGTTAGGTAAGATAGGGCTACATTGCGACCTTATCCATTAGCATGGCCTTGTCCCCCATACCCCAAAGGTAAATTTATAAGTTTAAAATGTTTAATTTTACAGCTATTGATTTTTTATTAGATTTTATTAGCATAAAAATTCACAATATTCCCATATATAAGCACATCAAGGCCTCTCAAATCATATCTATAAATTGCCTGGCAATTGTATTACACATTGAGGAAAAGAACATTATTTCTTCAAATTCTAATGTTGAAAAATTATAAAATTCATAGGCTAAGTTTTAATATATTTTATTTTAGGTCAATGGAATTGATTGTAAATCATCCAAATCAAGCTATCTAGTTACATTCATCTAGCAAAGTGAAGATTCACACAATCTTTCTAGAAGGGAAAACTACATCGGGCTAAGGCCCTTTTGGGTTAAGGAAACTCTTAGATTAGGTGGAGTTTTATAAGGGTATCATAGTTATTCCAATATCATATTCCCCATTTTTATAATTTGATATCTATTATGTATATTGTGTAGGAGATATGATTTTTTATTTTGTTGGGTTTTTGTGTGTCAAAATAACAAAAATCAGTAAACCCTCACAAATAGGCACACATACCTAGATCATAAAATAAGTGGAATGGTTAAAAAATATGTGTCCATATTAAAAATAAAATGCCATATTACATCTCTATCTTCATATCATGGACTTTTCCAAACACAATTTAAAATTTTGTTTTTAGGTGCAACATAGTTCGTAGGTCTTCTTAGTCAGATTCCATTCACAGACAACATAAAATAATTTTGAGGGAGGTTTACATATCTATTGATTAATTTAATATTTTTTTATCTCATTTCAAATCAGTAAATTATGTATTTTAAATTCATAAGTGTATATTCATTGTATTCAATTTCAATAGTTTAGATCTATTTATTTGAGTTATTTCAATTCAAAATAGATTAAAAAAAACACATGTGCAAAGATATGTTATTTAATAAATTTACAATGTGTTAAGAGGACACTTTTAATATAAACATATTGATCCCTAAGTATTGTATTGGTATTACATTTTATGTGTTTTATTTTCAAATAAATTAAGATTTAGTACAAAATACAATTTGCCATTTAATGAAAAAAAATTAGATAAGGATAAATCTAATCTAATTAATAGAAATAAATTTTATGATAAATCTCAAGTAATACTATCTCCCCTTTTTTGATGAAACTAGGTGGAATTAATAATGGTTAATGGAATGCTTCATGGTATTTTTCTATTGAAATGATGGGATATTTACATTAAGAATTTTCATGACTATATTTATTGAATTCACAATTTTATTGAATTATTAATGGTAGGATTAGAGTCATTGAAAACAAGACCTTTGTTGAAAAGATTTTATGATTTCACCTTTAGGTTGTTATGTTTTATTATGATTGAGAATTCAAAGATTTAGTATTGATAATTATATTCTTTTAATTTTATAATTGCATCAACTATTAAATATGCCCCCTCTTTATATGGATATAGATATAATGAATTGATTGGATTCAATGTTATTTAAAAATGTGTATCTAAAAAACATAGTGTGTTTTTCATCATGGCCATCTACTATTAATGTTGATATTCATTTTTTATTATGAATTTCCTACAAATTGAAATTAAATATGTTATATTTTATTGCCTTTACATTTATTATAGTTAATACTATTTAGATTACATGATATAATAATTTATTATTCATGTTGGATAGCATGTAAACTAATTCAGAGGATCCACTCAAAAAGTTTCAACTTGTAACTCTTTACCAAACACACTAGGCTTCTTAACCTTCCTTCTAACCCTATTGACCCTATTATCTTATTAGAACATAAAAATTACAATTATATTTGACTTAAAAATAATTAATTATCCTTTTTATTTTCAATACACACTTGTGTGTCAAATTTGGTGGGCTAATTATTTCTCTAAATCCACTTTCCAATTTTTAGCCTTCTCAATTAGCCCTCTCTAGGCCTAGTTCCCTTGGACTACTCAAATTATGTAACACACTATCCATACACTACTTAAACATTGTAAATATGTTATATAATCACAAATGGGCTCAGATTACAAAAATTGGTTAATTTATTATGATTTAAACTTCAGATATTGATACAACCCTAATTTAGGGCTTGTAAGGGCCCGAGATAACTCGAGAGTGCTTAAAATTCAATTGTGGGTTCTTGAATAGGTTTTAAAGGTTAAAATAAAGTATTTAAGGTATTTATATACCTATATAAACTTTCCAAATCGTTATAATTCATTGATCAATCCACTTTCTATATTAACCAACTCAAAATGTGCTTGATTGTGTGCAAATTAAGATACTCTACAGGCTTATGTTATGGGAAAGTGAATAATTCATAAATTTATAGAAACAAAAGGATAAATAAACCATTACAAAAATTTAAAATAATTAATTTTATTCCATAAAACTCTTGTAAAGAAATGCAAAGTTTGTTCTCCTCCAAATGAACACACAGTCTCCAAACATTAAGTCTGCTACAGGTGATAGGGGTTTTGTCATAGTTTACAAACCTATCAAAGTATCCTTATATTTTCTTGGAACAAAAACTCTTTACACTTTGTCCAAATTCTGAGGATGTGTTTTTAACATAATGCTAATCAATATAATGACTTTTCATTAATAAGAACAAACACATAGTCTAAGTTACAGTGACTGATCCAAGAAACAAAGAATTTGCTTATACAGATATCATACACCAAAAATATTTTTTGTTATTTATTTCAAATTTATAAACTCAAATAAATTTATTAAAACCTTTAATAATATATTAAACAATCCTCAAATGTCTTTGTTCCTTTGTTTGATAAGATATAGTTTGCTAATTAATCATAAATGATCAAAACAGGGTTTGTGCCTCTCTTGAATAGGGATTATATTTTCTTGTATTCCTTAGAAGTCTTGAATAATTATAAACATGAAAAATTGTATTAAATTATAAAATATTACATTTTATATGAAGACAACCATTTGGTAACTAAATTGGAGGAGGTTGTCAACATTAAAATGACACTTTTAAAAAAGGTGACCAATACCAAAGTTGATTTTTAAAACATATACCACCTTGGACCATTGGGAATGATTATATGGGTATATAATAACATTTTAAACATTTTAAAAATATTATTAAAAATTTTCCACACCCCTATAAGTCCTAAAAACATAATAAAAATTCAAATTTTTGAACCTACTAGTTCTGACAGGAAAACAAAATTTTAAATTTTAAAAAACCTAAATGCACTTATAAACTACCAGATGGAAACATAATAATTATTTGTAACTTATAAGTCCATCCAAGGTGTTATTAAACCTAATTGAATTCATCAAACAAAAAATTGACAAAATTTGTTCCCTAAGAGTGATGCTCCTACATCATACTCCTATGGAAAGGAAAAGAGAACTCATGGGTTGCTACCCATGAGTGCTTTCAGAGTAATCCCTCACTTTTTTATTTCATGATTAGCCATATAAATGGCATACTCTACTGTATTATTCTTCCATTTGACCAAATATTTGAAATACTACTTGTCTCTAGTCCACTTGATCAAGTGTTTGTCCAATATGCATTCCATCTCCTCTATCTTGGCTTTAGGAAACTACCTTGCCAAATTTGGGCATAATTTATCTTCATCATATATTTTTTTCCTCCTTCATCTCCTTTTATATAGTGGTACAATTATACAACATTAATATAGGTTAAATTCCAACTCCACTGGGTAATTCTAATTTGTAGGCATTGTTTGTAAACTTTTTGAGAATCTTTCAAGGACCTATATTCTTCATCTTCAAATTGTTGGATTCACCCCTTGGGTACCTTTATTTCATAAAAATGATCTAATAATAAGTCCCCAACCTATAAATTCACTTATCTTCTACTCAAATATGTATGTTTCTTATACTTGTTAACGCTAGACTCCAGATGTTTTCTCACCTATTCATGAACTTATTTCATTTCCATTACAAACTCCTCACCTTCATCACTTATCTTATCCATATATATGATGTATATAACCTCAAATATACCTCTTGTATTCATTCCATAGATCACCTATAATGGACTCATACCAATGATCATGTTGGTAGAATCATTGTAAGTAAATTATGCTTGAGGCAACATAAGATCCCACTATTTGGGATGGTCTTTGGATAAAAATCTCAACAAGTTCCCTAAGCTCCTATTCACCACCTCAGTTTTACCATTTGTTTGAGGATGGTAATCTGAACTAAAACTCAACTTTGTGCCTAGATTCTTCCACAATGTCCTCCAAAAGTGACCAAGAAACTTGGTGTCCCTGTCAGAAAAAATGTTCATGGGCAATCTATGAAGACTCACTACCTCCTTGAAAAATAAATTAGCCACATGTGTTACATAATTAGTAGTTCTACATGGGATTAAATGTGCCATTTTAGAGAATCTATCAACAACTACAAAAATGGAATCAAAACCCCTTTGTGTCCTAGGCAATCCCATCACAAAGTCCATAATTATGGATTCCCAAGGCCTATTTGGGACTGGTAGGGGCTGATACAAACTTGTATTAGTGACCTTACCCTTGGCTAATTGACAAATTTTTCATCTCTCTGCATACCTCTATACTTGTGTTTATATTCTAGGCCAACAGTAGTGCCTAGTGAGGAACTCCAATGTCTTATCAAGTCTAAAATGGCCTGTCATGCTTCCATTGTGCTTCTTTTGGATTGGATTTCCTCTTATAGAGATTTTGAGTACACACAACTATACGCCTTTGAACATCAATCCATCTTTAAGTAAATAATCCAACCATGTCTCCTTTTTAAGTGTACTTGGGTTCTCTCATGCATGGTATACTTCCTTAAAGTTTTAATCATCCTCATACAAACATTTGAGTGCCTCAATGCCAACACTCTCTAACTAAATCTCATGCACCAATAAGACTCTCCTGATCAATGCATATGTAACCTTATTGCTTTGTACTTGTTTATATTTAATGGTGAAAGTGAAATTTTGCATGTACTCCACCAATTTGACATGTATTTGGTTCAACTTAGGCTGATTAGATATGAACTAAAGTGAATGATTATCTATGTATACTATGAACTCCTTTGGAATGAGATAGTGCCTCTATTTCTTCAATGCTTGCACCATTGCATAAAACTCCAAGTCATATGATCAGTACTTCTGAGCATAATTCAAATTTTCAGTAAAATAGGCTATAGGTATGCCCTCTTGGCTTAGAACAACCCCTATGGATACACCAATTGTATCACACTCTATCTAGAACACCTTATTAAAATCTAACAATGCTAGTATGGGTTGTTCCATGATTTTTTCCTTCAAGTATTGAAAACTCTTTTCCTCCTTATCATTCCACACAATGTTTTTCTTGTCTCCCTTATTGGTGTCAATGATGAGAGCACATATTCCACTAAAATTTCTTATAAACTTTCTATAAAAACTTGCCAAACCATGAAAACTCCTTACCTCTCTTGTTTTCCTAAGTGTTGGCCATTCCATGATTGCCTTCACCTTGTTCTTGTCCATTTTAAGCATGCCTTGTGATATGAAAAATCCAAGGTACATCATCTCTCTTTTCATTAAATCACACTTCTTGAGGTTGATCAATAACCTCTCTTCTTGTAGCCTCCTTATAACCAACTCCAAATGATGAAGATGTTCCTCCTTGATTTGACTATAGATTAGTATATCATCAAAGCAAACCACTACAAACTTGCCTATGAAATTATTTAGAACCTTATTCATTAATATCATGAAAGTGATAGGTGAATTAGTCAAAAAAATGGTATGACCATACATTCATATAAAATTTCATTCATCTTGAAAGCAATCTTCCATTCATCACCTTCCCTGATTCTTATCTGATAATATCCACTCTTGAGGTCTATCTTGTAAACATAAATTGCTCCACTCAATCAATCCATAAAATCTTCCATCATAGGAAGCATAAATCTATACCTTATGGTGATCTTATTGATGTCTATAATCAATGAAAATCCTCCACTTACCTTCCTTCTTTGGCACCAACACTGTGGGCACTACATATAGACTCAATCTCTTTTTTATGAGACCTTTGTCAAGTAAATCCTACACTTGTATTTTGATCTCAATAATATCTTTTATGGTATTATTTTATGAATCCTTGTTTGGTAAACTATCTCTAGGTACAAATTCTATATGGTGTGTTATGCTCCTCATAGGTGGCAATGTGTTGGGCAACTCATCAATAACTATATCAACATACTTCTCCAACATTTATTGAATCTCTATGGGTAGCTCATTGATATTAATGGATGTCATAATAGTCCTAGGACTAATTACCAAATCAAATCCCATCTCTTCTTCATGTATGGTATTTAAAAACTCTTTTCCACTTACCAACATCACATTTGAACCACCCTGTTGATCACTCTCCTCATCTTTCAGGGGAAAAAAAGTGTGACTAACTCCATCCTTGATCAAGGTATACATATTCCTTCTTCCAACATGAGTAGTTTTATTATCATATTGATAAGGTCTTCTAAGAAGTACATGGCACACATCCATGGGAATGAAATCATAAAGCACCTTGTATTTATAGCTTCCAATTTGGAACTCTACCCAAATTTTTTCACTCACCAAAAATTTTTGTCCCTTATTCAACCATGACACCTTGTATGGAGTGGGGTGAGGTAACTTATTCAGTCCAAGATTGTTAACCATTTCTACTAAAACAAGATTATCCATACTTCTTGAATCAATGACAATTTTTGTAACACTTACCTTGGCATTTGTAGGATGTCCTGAAGAGAGTCTTCCTTTGTGGTGGCTCCTCCTCCTTGGGTGGTTTGATCAACACCATCTTAATGATTGTTTCTATTCAAAATTTTGCTTTTTCAGATTCAAGAGAGAGAAGAAACTAAAGAAATAATGGACAAGGCATGTGAAGTACCTGGATGAAGATCGCGCACCGTAATCCAGATGCTTGTGAGCACCCCTCTTTGGCTGTGGAGGAATGACACCTGAAAGGAGCAGTCGGGCTGATGACAGTCGCCAAGGTCAGAAATGTTGCCGCTGTCGGTTATCGGGTCTATCGATGTCGGTTAGTCTGCCGACGTCGGTGGGGGTAATGACCGACGTCGGTCGGGGTTGTGGCCTGTGGTCGGGTCTGGGTTGGTTTCAGGGGAGTTTGGACAGAGTCTGGGCCGGGCTTGGTCTGTGGATGGGTCTGAATGGTCTGAGAGAGTTTGGTTTTAGGATGGTCTTAGTCAGTTAGGGGGTCAAAAGGATAGAGAGGGATAGAGAGAGGAAGATGCACAGAGGACTGAGAAGGCTTTTTAGCCTCTCAGGGAGAAGAATGGAGGGAGCAGGAAACAGCAAGTATACCAGATGACTGGAAGCTAACAAAATGAAATAAAGACTGTGCTTACCTTTTTGTTTGCCGTATGAAGAGTGGGAGAGCCGTTGTTGGAGCCATAAAATGCTTGTTGCAAGAAGAGATTCCTGGTCTAGAGCCTTTGCACCTGTTGCTGCTGTTGCACGAGGTCCAAATGGAGAAGAGACGAATGCCAAAACGCCAAGAGAATGCTGTTTTCAAGCTCAAGGGTCCAGGTCGCTGCAACGGATGCAGAAAGGGGTAATGAAGGCTATCGACGCCGGCAGTTTTGCCGACATTGGCCGAAGGGTCACCGACGTCGGCGGTCGCAGAATGGGGACAGAGGCTAAAAATAGCCTCTGCCCATTCTTGCACGCCGCCGAGCGAGGGGGTGTGGGAAGAACGGTTATGGAGACACTTAAATGGGCATGGGGGGAAAGATAATGAGGGGATTTGTCATAATAAATGCTAGGGGGAAGGTAGAGGGATTCAAGGGAGGATCCAAGGTGGCAAGGGTGAGGTGGAAAGGGGGCCACTCAATTAAAAATACTTAAGTTATTTTAATCAAATGGGGGGGACCAAGGCCAAAGGTTAGGATAGGGGTTTAAGGCGAACAAGGGGGAGGACCAAGGTGCAGACACGTTTGCAGTGTCTACATTTGCCCCTTTTTGTCTTGTTGGTTGTTCTTGACGAACTGCAAGACAAAAATAGGAGTTGGTTGCCCTAGGAAAAGGATGAGGTGTTCCCCCCTCAAAGCGATAGTCGAGAGAAGGGAACCAAAGATCGAGTGTCGATTTGACAGAGAAATGGATAGAAGAGAGTGAGTGAAAACGCTGCAGTAGTCGTGATTGCGCGTAGTCCACTTCACGGGATAGTCGGGTCAAATTGTCGCATGGTCAAGGGTCAAGGAGTGCCAAAATTGAGGTAACTGGGCCCCAGCATTTAGTCGTCTACTGATCGGGTCACTCAATCTAAGCTGAAGCTCCAAATGGTCGTTGTGTTCCAGGTATCCCAGGCTCAGGAAGTGCTCCCAGAGACACGAAAAAGCCACAAGTAGTAGGGAGCAACTAGCTCGCGATCCTATACTTGCGAAGGGTCAAAAATAGGGTCTGCGAACAATTATGCTAACCAGCCATGAGGTAGCACACACGCAAGAACAACCAAGGCAACATTGGCTTGGAAGTAGTCAAAGGTCGAAGGAGATATGCATGATCTCCAATGGTCACTGGTCAAGGGGATGGATGGACGAAAGGATGTGGCCGAGCTAACCTCAGAAAACGTCATGTGATCTGAGTGCTGCCAACATAGCCCTTGTGTGAAGGGCCTCAGGCCAATGTAGTTCTCCCTAAAAGGGAGGAAGGGTCAAAGAGACTGATTGGTCTTGGTCAAAGGAAATGATTGGTCTTGGTCAAAGAGAATGATTGGTCTTGGTCGAAGAAAATGATTGGTCTTGGTCAAAGAAAATGATTGGTCTTGGTCAAAGAGAATGATTGGTCTTGGTCAAAGAAAATGATTGGTCTTGGTCAAAGTTGATTGATTGGTCTTGGTCAAAGAGAATGATTGGTCTTGGTCGAAGAAAATGATTGGTCTTGGTCAAAGTTGTCGATAGACTGGTCGTGGTCAAGGTCAAGGTCGCAGAAGAGAAGGTTTGTCCATCAAAGAGACGAACAAACGGGGGTGGTCGAGCTAACCTCAGAGGATGTGTTATCTGAGTGCTGCCTACATAGCCCTGGTCATAAGGCCTCAGACCAATGTAGTTCAGACTAAAGGTCTGATTGATCAATGATTGGATGTGGTCAAGTGTCAAAATGATGAGGGCAAGATGATGCTATAGATGTCACATGGGCCGAGGGGCTTTCATCCCTAGCAAGTTTCTGTAGTCGTGATGGATATATGCTAAAAATGAATGGAAGTCTATTTATGCTTCAGCAAGTATTGGTTTATGCTTAACATAAATTGGGTCTGGTCGGTAATTTCCATGTGTATTGGTGTCCATAAAAACTATGTGAAATAGACTAGGATGATGTCAGCTGAAAATGATGAAAATGGCTTGGTTAAAGATGAGTCGACAATTGATGCGGTTAAATGTGACCAAAGCAAAAAAGATAAAAGGCAAATTGCTCTTTCATTGACAAGGACCAGAAAGGAAGCATAGATAGAGGGTTACTAGAACTAAATCCCCGTTCATGCATTACGTCGGTGACCAGTGTTGTGTTCGAATGGTAATCGAATCACTTTGACATTAAAGTGAGCTCAAAGTCCCTTGAGCAGGTGAGAGGAAGAGGATAGGGTAACCCAATCTAAGAGCCAGAATAACCTTGCCCCTTTTTATAGGAGACCCTGAGACAACTACAAGCCAAGTCCATGACCCGTTTTTTTTTTTTTTTTTTTTTTGGTGCGGGCTGATCGATGCGGGAAGCCTACATAGAGATGTCTTTTGATGTAGTGGTCATGTTGCGAAGCTGATCAATGCGGGAAGCTTCTAAGAAAGGTTGCTGTTTGTAGCAAGATTTAGTCATAGCCATCCTTCGAGGGAGTGGTCTATATTTTTGCTTTATAATGTTTGATAAGTTGGCCTAGCTGTCCTTCGAGGGATCAGTCTAGTAATACAACAATGATAGTACAGCTGTCCTTCAAGGGAGCAGTCTGTCTTTTTGATTGACTTTGTGACCTTGGATATGTTTTGACATCTTGATATATTTTTTGATTTTTTGATTAGAGTCATGGACAAGGCTGTAGAAGTTCTAGGACTCCCCTTTTATTAGGACAAAGCATCCATGCATCATAAAAGGGTTGTAGAGGACTTGTTAAAGGGGAATAGGGTTGAAAGGGATGAGGATCAAGAGGATGAGGATTGCTCAGGGGACGAGCTCAAGTTACGCATCAAGTAGGTGAGTACTTGACTAACAGAAGAAAGGTTGAAGATGCAACGCATTAAGAGGCTCAGGTTTTGGCCATCCGTCGAAGGAGGATAGACGATAAGTCCCTGACCCATACTTGTGCGTGATGATAAAAGGTCCAAGCCAATTGGGGGCAAATTTGCCTCGTTTACTTCACTCCATATTGGTCACGTGCTGATTCTCTTTGAGGACGAGGTCTCTGATGTTGAAGTCTTGTTCTCACAGATTTTTGTCGTAGGCCCGCTTTATGCGACTTTGGTAGACATGGAGGTGATTGAGGGCAGCAAGACGGCACTCGTCAAGTAACTCAAGTTGAGCTAAGCGATCTTGACAAAAGTCGTCATTGGAGAGAATGTCATGCAGGGAGATGCGGAGAGACGAGATCTGTACTTTGAGAGGTAAGACAGCCTCTGTTCCGTACATGAGGGAGAAGGGAGTAGCACTCGTAGAGGTTCAGATGCTGGTGCGGTAGGCCCACAAAGCGAAGGGAATATGAATGTGCCAATCCCTTCCTGTATCGTTGACCACCTTCATGAGAATTTTGGTGAGAATTTTGTTGGAAGCCTCTGCCTGCCCATTTACTTGTGGGTAGTAAGGCGAAGAAAAGCTGAGTTTGATGCCAAATGAGTCGCATAGTTTTTGGACAGTCTTGTTTTTAAGGGACTTGCCGTTGTCGGTAATGATTTTGTGAGGGACACCGAAATGATAGATGATGTGGCTACTGATGAAGTCGGCAATTTTGTCAGCTTTTGTGGAGACAAGAGGAATGGCTTCCACCCACTTGGTGAAATACTCAGTGGCAGTGATGATGGACTGATGACGAAGAGACAAGTGAGGGTTGATCTCACTGATGAGATCCAAGCCCCACTGAGAGAAAGGCCAAAAATCCTGAGTGACTTGCAAGGCATGGCTGGGGAGATGAAGCAGGTTAGAGTACTGCTGACACTTGATGCAACGTCGAACATAGTCGCTACAGTCTTGATGAAGGGTGGGCCAATAATAACCCAGGTGAAGGATGCACTTGGCAACCGAGTTTCCACTGAAGTGTCCACCACAAATCCCATCATGGACTTGCTTTATGGCTTGAGAAGCTTCAGTGGAGGTTAGACAGCGAAGAAGGAGGCCGTCGAAGCCTTGTTTATAGAGAAGACCCCCTAGCATGGTATAGCGAGCTGTGCGCTTGATGAAAGCTCGCCACGCATTGCTAGAGAGGTTGGGAGGAGTGACAGAAAGAGACAAGTAGTCTACAAGTTGCTTATACCAGTCATCTCATGGTCTAGAATTGATAGTGTTGATATGGTCGATGTGAGGAGAGATGTATGAAGGCAAAGGTACACGATGCACTGTGACAAAAAGGCGAGATGATGATGATGAAGACGGGATATGCGAAGCAAGAGAAGCCATGGTGTCGGCAAACTTGTTCGTAGAGCGTGGAACAGTCTGCAAGAGGTGATGGTCGAAAGATGCTAAAAGAAAGTCAACACAATTCTTATACCTCTGTAAAACTTTGTTTTTATAGAGATATGAACTGTTAACTTGATTAACGACGAGCTGCGAGTCACCGAAGATGTTGATAGACTTGATGTGGAGAGAAAGGGCGGTCTGAAGTCCCAAAATTAAGGCCTCGTATTCAGCCATATTATTGGTACAATCAAATTCAAGCTTGAAAGATAGAGGCATGGGCTCCCCTTCAAGTGGGATGAGGATGACCCCCGCACCCCCACCGAGTTGACATTTGGAGCCGTCAAAGAACATGGTCATTTGGTAGACGGTGTCATCGGCGGAAAGGGTAGCGATAGACTCGTCAGGAAACTCATAGTGTGAAGGTTGGTTGTCGGAAAGAGGGGCATCTACCAGTTGGTCAGTGATGGTTTGCCCCTTGATAGATTTCTGCTGGATGAATTCGAGGTCAAACTCTGCAAGCAGCATGAGCCACCGAGCCATACGTTGATTCTGATATGGCTTGGAGTGCATGTACTTGAGAGGGTCGGTGTGAGTGACGACAAAGGTTTTGTGGTTGAGAAGATAGTGGCAGAGCTTGGTGGCAGAAAAGACTAATGCCAAACAGAGTTTCTCAGTATGAGTATACTGAGTTTCATAGTCGACCAGTGTTCAGCTAATGTAGTAAACCGCTTGCTCACGATGATGCTCGTCTCGGTGCACGATCATGGCACCTAACGAATGGTTGGTAGCAGATATATAAAGGTAGAAGGGTTGGTCGTCTTTAGGTGGAATGAGGACTGGTGGAGAGACCAGATAGCTTTTGAGGGCTTCAAAAGCCTCTTGACAGTCCTTATCCCATTTAAAGGAGACGTCCTTCTTAAGGAGGTGATGGAAAGGTTGGCAGCGGTCTGAAAGCTGAGAGATGAAATGGCGAATGGACTGGAGCTTCCCTTGTAGACTATGAAGCTGCTTGAGATTGGTCGGGGGTGGCATTTCGAGGATAGCGCGGATCTTGGCGAGATCTATCTCGATACCACGGAAGGAAACGATGAAGCCGAGAAGTTTGCCTGAGAGGACCCCAAAGACACACTTCTTGGGGTTGAGGCAGACATTGTATTGAAGAAGGCGAGAGAAGATGATTGTGAGAATGGTCAAGTGGTCGTGGCGAAGTTTGGACTTGCCGAGAAGGTCATCCACATAGTCCTCCATGATCTTGTGGAGGAGATCATGGAAAATGTAGGTCATGGCGTGCTGATAGGTGGCACCAGCATTTTTCAAGCCGAAAGGCATGACTCGATAGCAGAAAGTCCCCCATGGGGTGATAAAGGTAGTCTTGTGCTGGTCTTCTGGTGCGATCAGGATTTGATTATATCCTAAAAACCTATCCATGAGAGATAGCATCTCATGGCCAGCCGTGAGATCAACAAGCTAGTCAATGTTAGGAAGAGGAAAGTCATCTTTGGGACAGGCTAGGTTAAGGTCACGATAGTCCGTGCAGATCCAAATCCCCCCAGTTGCTTTAGTAACTGGGACGATGTTAGAGACCCATTGTGGATAATCGATGGGTTGGATGAAAGAGACAGAAAGAAGGAGTTGAAGTTCCTCTTTGACAAGGAGTGCAATGCGAGGATGCATCTTTCGAAGCTTTTGCCTAACAGGCTTAGCCTCTAGTTTGGTGACAATGTTATGGGTAGCAATGGTGGGGTCGATGCCAGGCATGTCGCTGTAAGTCCAGGCAAAGGCCTTGCTATGGTTGGAAAGGAACTGGGCATAGTCAAGCTGCTCTTGAGCGTCTAAAGATTGGCCAATCTTTAAGACGTGAGGAACAACAGAAGAAGAAGGGAGGTTGATGTCAATGGTGGATTCATTTAACATAACCTGGGTCTCGGAAGGGAGGAAACGCTGGATGAAAGAGTCATCGGCACCCATGTAGGAAAGGATGGCGTCATCGTCAACGCAGTGGACAGTGTGAATGGTTACCGACTCATCTTCTACCATGTTAGGAAAAATGAGAGGGAGAGACCTGGACACCCCATTGAGCTGATAGGTCAGGGGTTCCAGGCGGACGGTGTTTATGGAAAAAAAACTAGGAGGGATGGAAACCACCGACTCCGTAGGTGACGAAGGAGAAATGGGCGAGTCTGGAGGAGATTGGTCGATGGTTGGCTCAGGACAGAGGTCGGAAGGAGCCTGAGTGGGGTCATGATATCCCAGGCCATACCGTTTCTTGACATCGTGATCATTGAGCGGCTCGATGGGCTGATGGGAGCCCTGCTCATAACGTCCGAAACCGAAACCCTTCCATGCACACCTGTGAAGGTAAGTGTATGCAAAGGCGGGGTTGCCAAGAAATGAGAAATCAGATGTGAAAGGTTGGGGTGAAGAAAGGGAATTGGCATTGGTAGGAGCTTGATTAAGCCCCCCATAGACAAAGTTGGTTTGAGAGTGAGGAGGACCATAAGGTACGACCATCCCGATCCACTGGTCGTAATTGGGACTGAGGTGAAGGCGTCCATACTCTTGCGGAGTTTGGAACATGTCTAGGGTCAACAAGCGATATTCCCCAAGTGATAGTCGTTGGAAGATGTCTTCTATGGGGTCTTTGGTCGGCGCTTGAAGAGGAGGGGTGAGGGCGACCACCGATTGTGAATTGGTCGAAGCTTCCACAGATGGAGGCGGTGCCAGAGTTGACAGTTTGATGGGAATGAGGACATCATTGGGACGGTAGGTGGTGTTGCAAGTCTTGAAGGGTGAAGGGTCAGCAGGAATGGTATGGACTTGCCCATCATGCTCAAACTTCACACAATGGTGCAGGGTGGAGGGTATACAGGCCATGGCACGGATCCAAGGTCGGCCTAGTAGAAGGTTGTATTGAAACTCTCCTTCGATGATATAGAAGAGCTCTGGGACTATGCGTGGACCAACGCAAATGTGAAGGATGACTATGCCAATGGTCGTGGTGGTGGTGTCATTGAAAGAGCGTAAGATCACGTCAGTTTTGGAGACACAATTCTTGGGAAGAGACAGCTGATCAAAGGCATGGGTAGAGATAATGTTGATGCTAGCACCGCCGTCGATCATAACGCATTTGATGCGTGTTCGATCAACATAGGCAGTGATGAAGAGGGCGGCGTCTTGATCTTCCGTGTTAGATGTGGGAATCTCAGAATCACTGAATGTGATGGAGTTGACAGGAGATAAAGAATGGACGAGGGCAGCGAGTGGTTGGGGGTCCTCGGGTTGGACCTCCGCTACCTGTAAGGCTTGGATAAGGGCTTGACGGTGCTGAGGTGAGGTTTGGATAAGGTCATAAAGAGACATCTTCACAGGTGTCTGATGAAGCTGCTTCAGCATGGAGTCGTGAATTGGCCCAAAAGAGGAAGACGAAGAAGGTTGGGACACGCCAAGGATAGAAATTTTAGGCTTGGGCGCAAGAGGTGGCTTGACGAAGGGATAGGTCCAAGGAATGGCAGCTTTTTCTTTCACCTTGTCCTTCTACGACCTAGTGGTTATACGAATAGCATTGATTTCAAAAATAGGAGGTGAGGAAGGGGTCATGTCTTGCTGGTGAGATGTTGACGTGTTTGAAGAGAAAGGAGTCGGGGTCTGGTCGAGAGTGTCCTCAAAGAGAAGAGTGTCTTTCTCCATATGGCAGCAGATGACGGCCTTGAGGGCACAACAAGTCTCGGTGTCATGTCCTGGTGTACGATGATATAAGCAAATTTTCGTATCGTCGAACCAGGAGGGCTTGGACCTGAGAGGTTGGAAAGGCTTGATGGGCGAAAGGGTTATGTCGGAGGTCTGCAGAAGTCGGCGCAATATCAACGAGTATGAGCCCAATAGAGGGTCCATGCTATTTGATATGCGCGAGGTTGGTGACTTTTGCTTAGGCGAGGCTAGAAGAGGTTTCTGTACCACCTTATGGGTTGATGGCGCTGTGACAAATGGAGACGGCTCTTTTTTGGTGATTGGTACCGCCTTTTTGGGAGAGGGACGGTTGGAGGTAGGCAGAGGAAGCAAAGGAGGCAACGAGTTTTGTTTGAAGGCCAGAGTGGGAAGGATGCTGGTCAAGGTCGAAGGATGAGGGCCCAAAATGGATGGCAATGGTGACGGAGAAGGAGGCATTCGTTTCTGTGGTCTGGCAGTCCTCTTCGACTTGGTTGGAAGAGTACTGTTGGTCGAGGTCTGGCCTAGGTCCACCTTCACTTGCGGGTGAGTGAGGGTGGAGACAGGACGAATGCCAAATGACTTGATGGGTTTAGACGAGGTAGATGCAGGTTTCGGTTTGGACAGGTTTGGTTGAGGTTTGAGAGTCTGGTCTTTGTCAAGAGTCTGACGAGATTCTGCCTTGGGAGGATTAGCAGCATGTGATGAGAGGGCGCAGGTATGTTGAAGGGCTTTAAGACGCTCCCACAACACCTGAGGCGTCACTTTCCTTGGAGGGAGAAGCGTGATTTTCTCCACTAACCAGGAAAATGGCTGAGAAGAAGATGTTGATGGTTGCGAGGTTGAAGACGAGATGGGTGTAGTGGTCTTAGACGCATGGTGTGATGAAGTCATGACAGATTTAGATGAAGACGAAGGGGAGATAGGTTCTTCCCTGGGTGGAGAAGAATCCGAAAAGTGAGGCTCCCCGAGCGGGTAAAGGGCAGGGATGATGGTGCCCTCCACTTGCGGCTGAGGAGTAGGAAGGGTCGGGTCTTCCATAGGTAGTAGAACGGAGGATGGCGAGACCGGTGGTGCTGGTAACGCCGAGGTGTCCTCTAAGATGAGAGAGGTCGACGGAGAACTAGCCGGGGAGAGAAGTTCGTCCACATGTGACAGACTAATTGATGGACTAACCTCTTGAGGTTGATTGGGGACGAAGGGAGAGACCGTATTGACTGTTCGAACGTTGTGCTCATGATTGTCATCAATTAAGGTCTAGACGTTGTTTTGAGTTGGCGGATGATTGGGGAAAGGTTGTTTGAAGATGTCAATGGCCTGATTAGGGGGTGCATTTGGATTGTCTAAGATGAGATCCCCCTTTTCAAGCATGTCTTGGATTATGTTCTTAAAGGTTTTGCAGTTTTCTGTGTCATGGCCCTTAACACGGTGGAAGCTGCAGAAGTCATGCTCCCTATACCATGCGGGGATAGCATGTGAGGGATCGAATTGCGAAGGAGGTCGGGCTTGAGGGAGATTGAGAGCCCCCTGTTTAACAAGCTTGTCCAGCACAGACGCATATGATTCTCTGAGAGGAGTATATTGCCGTTGTACGTATCTTTGCTGGAACTGGCGAGTGGCACTCTGAGATGTGGGTGGCTCAGGCTGATTGGTCGAAGAGGAGGAAGGTCTAACAACCACGGCATTAGCTGAAGCCTTGGATTTAGAATTGGATGATGATGGCTTGGTAGAGGAAGAGTCATTGGTCTTAGAGCTGGGATTCTTGTTCCGCAACTTGACTTTATTCTCCTCGATGGCAAGCAACTCAAGTTTGTGAGCCATCGTGAAGGCTTCATCAAAAGTGCAGAAGGTTTGAACCCTCAGGGTGGAAGAGATATGTCTGGCGCAGGCTTGGGAAAAGAGTTCAATAAGCTCAGCCTGGGGTAAGGAAAAGGAGAGTTGATTGATGAGGCCTCTCCATCGAGCAACGAAGTCGGCTATAGACTCGTCCTCGAATTACCGGATAGAATAGAGGTCCGTGATTGAGACCTTCTTGGTTATGTTGATGGAAAAGTGATCGAGAAAGAGCTGAGCCAATTGTGTGAATGAGAAGAGAGAATGGCTAGGAAGGGAGCTGTACCAGTCGAGCGCAGCACCCGAGAGAGACATAGGAAACGTGCGTAGGAGCAACGCATCGTCATGGCCAATGAGGTAGCAGGCATGTCTGAATGCCCGCAAGTGTTGCTGTGGGTCTTCCTTGTTTTGAAAGCGAGAAAACTTCGGAAGCTCCCACTGGCTAGGATATGGTTTGATTGGGACAGAGGGGTGAATGGGCTCGTTGCAGATCTGCTCATATGAGAGAGCATTGCGTGAGCCAGAAATAGAGGTTTCTAGACTGGTCATCTTGTCTATCAGCATTTTGATGATGTCTGCTGACGGATTGACGGGTGGCGTGCCCCCTAAGTTGTAGGGCGCTTGGAAGAGGCTAGGGGAGGTATGCGACATAGTCGGTTGTATAATGTACGGATGACTAGTCGCAGGGGCAGAAGTGGAGGCTAAAGGTGGTTGAGTAGAAGACATAGCTAGGCTCGATGTTGCCATGAGAGGTTGAACTGTGGTAACGGGGGCCAATGGATATGAGGCCACCCTGGTGTTGATAGGGGCCAGGGTAGGCGGAATAGAGACGATAAGGTTTTAAAATGGAGTGGATAGCGGTTGAGCGGGTTGGGGTTGACAGGGGGCTGGAACCCCAGTGGAAGTGGGCCCAATGATAGAGGGAGAGGCCACACCTGGAGGATTGGTCAAAGTCTGAGTCTGGTCAGTGGTCGAAATGATGGCTCGAGTGTCCAAAGGTTGAACTACGGATGCTGTCGATATAGCCATAGTTGCAGCAAGGGAGGTTGGCATTCCATAGATTGGATTGCCCAAGGAGTCTCGCATTCGGCTATGCGCGAGATAGTGTTGCAAGGCCTTGACGTTGAGGTCCAAGAATCATTCGAAATCTTGGTCCCCTTCTTGGACAATGGGAGTCTGCGGTGGGGTTGGACGAATGGGAGTTCTTTCGGTCTCTGAGTTGAACTCCATTGTAGGCTTGGTCACGGATGGGGTAAACGGAAGTGGTTGACGGCTAGCGTGGTTGACAAGAGCCTTGGCTTGGCTACGAGTCAAAACCATGCAAGGCAAAGAAGGTTCAGGTTTCAGGAACTGTGTTGTTTAATTCCAAAAAACCAGGATGGAGTCTTTGGCAGAGAAGGGATAGGTTTTAGGCTGCTGGTTTTGAAAAAAAAAGGACAGTGACAGAGACCGACGTCGGTTTAAAAACCGATGTCGGTTAGGAAGATGGCCGATGTCGGTCAGATAACTGATACCGGTAATATAGGAAAACTGACATCGGTAAAAGAACCGATGTCGGTGACAGGGAAAAGCCGACGTCGGTGGCAGAACCGATGCCGGTGACTGTGTTTTCTAGAGAACTAAAAGATTTGAAGATTCTTGGAAAAACAATGAAGAAAGCGTCCTCACTCACTCAAACAAACAGATGAGAAGAGGAAAATAGAGAGAGACAGACAAGCCTAAGCGATAAATCCTAGGAATTAACTCTAGAAGCTGTGGCTTATGCCTTAGATGAATGTTTGGGGAGATTGGCTGCAAGAAGGGTCCTAGAAGAAGGCAGTCTAAAGATGGTTTCAGGTGTTGTTTTAGGTGCTCAAAAATCTGTGTTAGGGTCTGGTATGTGGCCTGGTGCTAAGGAGCAAGCTCCCCTCACATCACGATTCCAGTGGTTAGCTGGTCTCGCTTAGCCAAGATATACCTCGCCTAGAGTTTATCCTCCGCCAGAGAACGGAGTGGGCTTCCCCCTTGGTGATGAAATCCAAGTAGGGTCACCGGGACAGGTAAGGTATCCACTGGGGGATGAAATCCCAGTCGGGCCTTGTCTCAAGTAAGTTTTATGTTCGTTTTAGTGCATGTGGTTTGGTAGTGTAACATCAAGTGTCTACGGTTCATTCAATATGCATCTAAGTTACTAGATGTGGACTAAGAAGATGCAAGCACAAGTAGAAATGAATGCAAAGTGTTTTAATGCCCAAGTCGAAATGTGATGTTTGTTATGAAGACAAGTTTGAGAAAGGGTTGAGAGTATGATGTTTAGACTAGTCTAGAAATGCAAGGAAGAAAGATTCGTTTTAGTCCTGCTTATAGTGTCATTGAGAAGAAAATAAGGAGGAGAAAAGGTAAGAACCTAATGCTCCTAAATGAATGAAGAAGAAAAAGGAACCCAGGAGGAACCTAGGGTCCCACCGGGCGTGCCAGAATGTTTCTATTCAAAATTTTGCTTTTTCAGATTCAAGAGAGAGAAGAAACTAAAGAAATAATGGACAAGGCATGTGAAGTACCTGGATGAAGATCGTGCACCGTAATCCAGACGCTTGTGATCACCCCTCTTTGGCTATGGAGGAATGACACCTGAAAGGAGCAGTCAGGCTGATGACAGTCGCCGAGGTCAGAAATGTTGCCGCTGTCGGTTATCGGGTCTGTCGATGTCGGTTAGTCTGCCGACGTCGGTGGGGGTAATGACCGACGTCGGTCGGGGTTGTGGCCTGTGGTCGGGTCTGGGTTGGTTTCAGGGGAGTTTGGACAGAGTTCGGGCTGGGCTTGGTCTGTGGACGGGTCTGAATGGTCTGAGAGAGTTTGGTTTTAGGATGGTCTTAGTCAGTTAGGGGGTCAAAAGGACAGAGAGGGACAGAGAGAGGAAGATGCACAGAGGACTGAGAAGGCTTTTTAGCCTCTCAGGGAGAAGAATGGAGGGAGCAGGAAACAGCAGGTATACCAGATGATTGGAAGCTAACAAAATGAAATAAAGACTGTGCTTACCTTTTTGTTTGCCGTATGAAGAGTGGGAGAGCCGTTGTTGGAGCCACAGAACGCTTGTTGCAAGAAGAGATTCCTGGTCTAGAGCCTTTGCACCTGTTGCTGCTATTGCACGAGGTCCAAATGGAGAAGAGACGAATGCCAAAATGCCAAGAGAATGTTGTTTTTGAGCTCAAGGGTCCAGGTCGCTACAACAGATGTAGAAAGGGGTAATGAAGGCTGCCGACGCCGGCAGTTTCGCCGACGTCGGCTGAAGGGTCGCTGACATCGGCGGTCGCAGAATGGGAACAAAGGCTAAAAATAGCCTCTGCCCATTCTTGCACGCCGCCAAGTGAGGGGGTGTGGGAAGAACGGTTATGGAGACACTTAAATGGGCGTGGGGGGAAAGATAATGAGGGGATTTGTCATAATAAATGCTAGGGGGAAGGTGGAGGGATTCAAGGGAGGATCCAAGGTGGCAAGGGTGAGGTGGAAATGGGGCCACTCAATTAAAAATACTTAAGTTATTTTAATCAAATGGGGGGGACCAAGGCCAAGGGTTAGGATAGGGGTTTAAGGCGAACAAGGGGGAGGACCAAGGTGCAGACACGTTTGCAGTGTCTACAATGATAAATGATTCTCCCACTTCATTCTCTTCTATGTGTGATGGAGAGTAAACACTCTCTTCCTCACCTCCCTATGCAATCTATTTTTTCCCTTCATTTCTTGTGCTTCTTGTTGGATGGTCCTCTAGACATTCCCATTATTTATGACTAGAAAAATTATTTAACTGAAACACTTGCCTACAAATCCACTTGTTCTTTGACACTTTGATGAATAACCACCTTTATTTAAAGGTTTCCTACATCTAAATTCACTTCTTAAATTAGTGGATTGCTCTTGTGAATTACTTGATTCAACTTGATGGTTTATTTGTGAGAACCTTCTACCCAATTTTCATCCTCAACCTCTAAAATTTATACCCCTTCCTTTATTCTACTGATTATGATTCCTATTCAACTTATCTTCAGCCTTGAGTGAAAATTGGTAGCACTCATCTAGTGTTCTTGGGCTAACAAGTACTAGTTCATCTTGTAGATTATACCTTAGGCCATTAAAGTACCTTGAAATATTTTCTTTATCCTCCTCAACATGTCTATACCTAATGGTCAACTTATATAACTCCTTGGTATATGCCTTCACAGTCATATCCTTTTGCTTCATATTTTTCCATTGTTTAAATAAGTTTGTCTCATAGTCACCTAAAAATAATTTTCCTTTGAGCTTGGAAACCATTCTATCCTAATAATTTATCTTTTTATTCACATTATTTATTCTCTCATCTTATGTGAAGTCCCACCACAAGGATGCATGCCCCTTCAGTTTGGTTCTTACAAACTTGACCTTTTTATCATAAGGCACCTCTTCATATTCAAAATATTTGTCTAACTCATTCACCTAATGCATGAGTTAATCTACATCAATACCACTTACATAGGTAGGAAATCACACTTTTGGTTTGGACCCTTGACTCATGATCACCTTCTCTAGTCTCTCTACACCTTGATCTTTAGGTCCTTCAACTATCTCTTCTCCCTTTACATCTTCTTGGTCCTATGGCTCATCTTCCTTATCACTTAAGTCCCTTGTTAGGACTAATATTCTTTGGTTTCATTCTAAATTAGTTATCCTTACATCTAATATGAATATAAGATACCTAAATTCTTCCAACATAGCATCTTGGTTCCCTTGGTTCTTTGTTGCACAACTTCTATTTCTCTTAGGTGGCATTTTGAACCTTATTCAAGTAATATGTCAAACAAGTACATGTTTCTCTCTTATCCAAATAACATTATCTCTCCAAATTTTTCTCAAGTATCTAAAGTTATATTTGATACCAAAATTATGTAGAGGATCCACTCAAAAAGTTTCAACTTGTAACTCTTTATCAAACACACTAGGTTTTTTAGCCTTCCTTCTAACCCTTTTGAACCTATTATCTTACTAGGAATGAAAACTTACAATTATATTTGACTTACCAATAATGTATTATATTTTTTATTATCAATACACACATGTGTGTCAAATATTGTGGCCTAGTTCTTTCTCTAGGTCCATTTTCTAACTTTTAGCCTTCTCAATTAGCCCTCTTTAGGCCTAATTCACCTTGGACTACTCAAATTCTATACGACATTGTCCTTACACTCATGAAACATCTAAAATATATTATATCATCTCAAATAGGATCAAACTACAAAAATTGGTTAATTTTTTATAGTTCAAACTTGAGATATTGATGAAACCCTAATGTAGGGCTTATAGGGGCTTGAGACAACTCTAGAGCACTTAAAATTCAATTTTGAGTGGTTGAATAGGTTTGTAAGGTTAAAATAAAGTTTTTAAGGTATATCTATACCTAGATAAACTATTTGAATCATTGGCAGGAATTGATAAATCCAATTTTTATATTAACTAACTTAAAATGTTTTTGACTATGTACAAATTAAGATACTCTACAGGCTTGTATTTTAGGAAAATGAATAATTCACAAAAAAAAGGATAAATAAAAAATTAAACACGTTCAAAACACTTACATTGATTCCATATAACTCTTGTAAATTAGTTCAAAGTTCATTCTCCTCAAAATGAACACACAGTCTTCAAACATTAAGTCTGCTACAGGTGACAGGGGTTTTGTCCTAGTTTCCAAACCTCTCATAGTATCCTTATATTATTTTGGAATAAACACTATTTAAACTAATTCCAAGGTTTGATGATGTATTTATAACATAATTCTAATTAATATAATCACTTTTCTTGAATAAGATCAAACACATAATCTAAGTCACAATGAGAGATATAGGAAACAAAGAATTTGCTTATATAGATATCAAACACCAAACATCTTTATTATTATTTATTTCACATTTATAAATTCACATAAATTTATTAAAACCTTAAATAAGATATGAAACAATACTCAAATGTCTTTGTTCCTCTGTTTGATAGGATACAATCTGCTAATTGATAAAAAATGATCAAAATAGGGTCTATGCCTCTCTTTCTTGAATAGGGATTATATTTTCTTGTATTCATTATAATTATTTAATAATTAAAAACATTTAAAAATATATTCAATTAAAAAATATTTATTTTTATATGAAGACAACCATTTGGTAACTACCATAGAGGAGGTTGTCAATGTTAAAATGACACTTTTAAAAAAGGTGACCATCACCAAAATTGCTTTTCAAAAAAAATACCACCTTAGAACCTTATAAATGATTCAATGGTTATATAATAAAATTTTAATCCTATTAAAAATCTTATACCAACTTTTCCACACCCCTTCAAGTCCTAAAAACACACTAGAAATTCAATTTTCTGAACCTAGTAGTTTTGGTTGGAAAACAAATTTTGAAAATTTAAACAACCTAAATGCACTTATAAACTACCAAATGGAAACCTAATCATGTTTTGTTACTTATAGGTCCTTCCAAGGTGTTATTCAACCTAATTGAATGCATCAAACCAAAAATTGACAAAATTTATTCCCTAAGAGTGATGCTCCTATATCATAAAAAAGGAGGATTTGAAAAAATGTTAAAAAATAACACATTTAATCATTTGTAACTACGAAGTAACAAAATAAATTAAAATAATTTTAAACATTCTCATACACAATGAATTAATTAAATAACATAGTGTGAATTAACTTAATAACACACTCTGCATTATAATAATTTCAATCATTCATACCTAAGGAGTCATACATGAATTCAAATTTTTTTTTAACATACTCACACACTTTGAATTAATTAAATAATACACTATGGATTAAATAAACAAAATAATTTACCTTAAAATAATAACACTATTAGATTTGATGATATTATTTTAATTAATTCATAATGTGTGAATATGTTTGAAATGATATTGAACTCTTGTGTTACTCTTTATATTTGAAGATTTAAGGTGATAAATTTAATAAAATTTCCCCCTTTATATACCATCTTGTCTAATGATCTTTGAAACCTAAAAATTTAGCTCCCAAATTCTCAACATGTCGACTTATGTAGTAACCACATTATCATTTAATGTAAAATAAATAGTCAAGTAATTAATAGAGAATCTCTACTATAACACAAGTATAAATGTAAAATGATTTAACATGGGATGTTTATGTATATCCCATTGTTTTCCTATGTATGTGTTTTTCCATTGTATGTAGCTTCATTTAGCATTAAGTTTTTTTTTAAAAAAGGGGTAAAAATAATTTTGATAAGAAAATAAAAGCATTACAAGAAGAACGAGGGGCAAAAACCCCCAGAAGAAAGCAACAAAAATTGAAAAACTAGGCACACACCCAACTAGACAATATTATGAACCTCCCTATCAGCGTCTAGAATTCTTTCCAAATCAGAACTTATGTCGGGGAGAGAGACCCCCAATCCTCAATGTTTCCACCATCTAAATAGTTTGACACCCATTTAGCCAAAAAATCTGCTACCCTGTTCCATTCACGTGGAATGTGAGCAAAAGTAATGCTATCCATAAGTGAGCAAATCTACAAAATCTATTGCACAATCAGAGATAGTTACCAATTGATGTCCACCACTTTCCTCTTAATGAGTAGGTTAATCAAGACTTGAGAGTCTGATTCACAGATAATCCTATGCCAACCTAATGCTTGGGCCTTCTCAAGGGCATAAAGAATGGCCTGGCCTTCCATCATGTTAATGGATTACAGCCCCTCAGGAACCGCAAAAAGAAAAATCACCGTACCTTCATAATAACTTCTTATCCCTCTAGTACTCACAGGTCCTAGATTACCTCTTAAGGAACCATCGATATTGATCTTGAGAATCTCACTAAGGGGTGTTGCCACTGACCAATCTTGAGAATTTACTCCTTGACTTGCTTGCTCCTCCTAACACACGCTGACTTACCAGTTAACTATTGGAATCCAAGTCATGCCACCACCTAAGCGTCTTGTTTGGTCAAAAGAAGGTAGATCACACTCTTTTCTTGGATGGTTTCCTAGATCATCCCCACCACTTTCTACCATACTTACTGCACCATGACCCTCACCACCTACAAATTTTGCCTATTTCTCTCAACCCAGATCTACCAGAATAGAAAAATGGGGCCACCCAACCATATGTCCTGAAAGAAGGGCATCCTTGAGGGGGGTTCTCCCATTCCATTCCAAAAATAGACCACAAATTGAGCATGAAAACATGGGCACTGCCAAACATCCCACCAATAATGCTAGAGTTGCAAGGCAAAGGGGCATCGCAAAAAAAGGTGTGTTGAATCCTCCTTAGCCGCTCTGCACATAACACAAACTGAAGGGCTTTGGAAACCTCTCTTCTAGAGATTATCCCAGGTCAAGCACCTATTCCAAGCCAGCATCCAAGAAAAATAGTTGCATTTAGGCCATGTGAATTAATTCCAGACCTGTCTCCACCAATGCACTTCCCCCTGCCCAATCTTTGAAGAAGTAAAGCCTGATATCCAGATGAAACTGTGTAAGCTACCTTGGGATTGGGAGACCAAGCTAGCTCATCCTCCTCCTGAAGAGGACTAAAATAATGCCTATAAAGGATGCTCAATAGCTCTTCATTCTCTTTCTGCATCCCATTAATAGGCCAAGTTTTGAGAGCTTTCTAGCGAGCTACCTCCACCTGTCCTTGTGTAATGTAAACTTTGAAGTCACTCACCTGAGACCAGCCAGCATCAAGGAATCTCTGACAAATGTTCAACAAATTTGGAAACTGAGAAATTATGGGAGGATAACCATCCTAAGAGTCAGACCAAAAGAGAGCCTTGGATCCCTATTTATAAATCTAGAATAAGTTGTCTTTGATGAGAGAAGCCCCTTTTTTGAGAGTACCCCAGATTGCCAAACCTTTCCCAATAAGCAGATAGTGAGGAATGTCCCTCTGAATGGTTTTAGAGTAGTACTTCTATGAGATAATTTTGGCCCAAGATTTGTCTTGTTCGGTGCACCATCACTAATAAAGTTTGGCTGCCTAAGTAATAACATTTAAGTCCATCTGTCTCAGATCGATCCCACCATATTGTTTGGGGCTGTAGATAATATTCCATCTAATAAGGCTCCATTTAGTGGAGTTCAGACTACCAGCCCATAAGAATTGTCTGGTAACCAAATCAAACTCCTTAATGATTCCCATCAGGGCAACCTGGAGCATACACCTATAAATAGGTAAAGCATGCACCACATATTAGATAAGTTGAACCCGACCCACAAAGGATAACCACCCGTGTGTCCAATGATTCACTTTCACTCGAAATTTATCCAAAATAGTTTGCCAAGATTCTTTGGATGTATGGCCAGCTGAGATAGGAATACCCAAGTAAATCAAGGGGGGAGTCCCAATCTAAAAATGTAGAGTCCTCACTATCTACTACTGAATAGGGCCTAAAGTGTTAAAGAAGAATATGGATGACTTATCTTCATTGACCTTTTGTCCTAAGGCCATTAGATAAATATCTAACACCCTACAAAAAATAGCAGCTTTAGTCAATGTGGCCATGCCCATAAGGGTAGTGTCATCAACAAATTACAAGTGTGATTGTACTAGCAATTCCCATCCCCATCGCCATCCTTGGATATGTCCTTCCTCTCTATTTCTATTGATCAACCTCCCCAAACCTTCATCAAGGAGAAGCAAAAGGTATGAAGATAGAGGATCACCTTGTCGCAACCCTCTTGTAGCACCAAAAAGCTCTATGTTCTCCATTGATAAGCACTGAGAAGGAAGCTGAGGAAATGTAGCTCATGACCCATTGAGTCCATTCATCTACAAAACCAAAATCACTAAGAACCTTCTACAAGAATGACCATCTGACCCTATCAAAGGTTTTGGCCATGTCTAATTTAATGAACATCACCTTATCTTTTGAGCTGGCCATGGAGTCAATGGAATTAACATCAATAAAAATACCATTTAAGATTTTCCTACCTTCCACAAAACCACTCTACTCTTTTGAGATCACAACACTCAGCCCTCTTTTTAACCTATCTACAATGATTTTAGATATAATTTTGTAAACATTGCAAAGGGATATAGGGCAGAATTGACTTAGCCTATCAACACCTTCGCATTTGGGTATGAGAGTAAGATAGGTCACATTTGTAGCCTTAAGCATTTTCTTATTCTACTGAGATTATTGGACAATAGCTAAAAGGTCAAGTTTGATGATATCCCAAAATTCTTGGTAGAATGCAATTGGGAAGCTGTCAGGTCCAGCTGCTTTCCCTTTTTTCATCTAAATAATGGTTTCCTCAAGCTCTCCAAGTGTGATTGGTTTCATTAAATTTTAATTCATTTCATGCATCACCAATGATGAAATACAGAAGAGGACCTGAGCTTCTTTTGGTGATTCCCCATTAGCATCTTCTCTGAAGAGAGTAGAGAAGTACGGCACTACCTCCTCTAAAATTGCTAAAAAGGAGTTAAGCCGCTCACCTCTTTCATTGACCAAGGTTGAAATATAATTTCCATGTCTCTTGGCTTTGGACAAATTGAAGAAAAAGGATGTATTTCTATCCCCCTCCTGGAGCCATTCGACCTGAGCTTTCTGCTTCCAAAAAATTTCCTCCCATATCTCGCATTCCTCTAGGTCTTTCACAGCCTATGTTTCTTCTTGCAGTAAGTCTTCAATCAGTCCTTATTCCCTTATTATTCTCATGATACCATCAAGCTTGGTTTACACAACAGCCTTAGCATGGAAAATGTTCCCAAAACTTTGGTGATTCCACTGCTTGAGCTTGTACTTCACATATTGTAGTGTTTTGGCAAAAATGTACAATGCCATACCATGGGCAGGCCTACCCCAATGCCACCAATTAGCAACACACTCATGTAGATATTGATCCCACAACCACATGAGTTGAAATCTGAAGGAAGGAGAGCATGGGTGATATTATGAGACACTATTAAGCTTGATGGGAAAATGGTCTGATCCTCTCCAGTCCAAAATTTTAGACCTCATAGACCACATACCTCCAACCCAAAAGGTTGAGACCAAAAAATGGTCAAGTCTCTTAGCTATGTAATGTTTCCCACTCTTACGGTTGTTCTAGGTAAACTATCCATTATTGGGCCTAATGTCAACTAAATTCAAAATTTCAATGTAGTTGTACATTAGCAAAGCAGATGGGTCCAGCCTTGATGTGCCACCACTCTTTTCAGTCAAATCAAGAATAGCATTAAAATCACTTGCCATAATCCAAGGGTGGAAGGGGGTTAGGCTATAGACAAAACTTATGTGGCCCCATAAGGATTTTTTACCCTACCAATCATTAGGAGTATAGATATTGGAGAAGAGAATGACTTCCCCTGTCTCAAAGCGACAAGCAATCATAGTCATGGAGTACTTAGAAGTTAGCCAGCGTATGAGGCCAATCTTTCATGGGTTCCACAGACAAGCTAGTCCTCCTGAGTATCCACTAGCACCAATGCATTGACATTATCCTTACCTCCACAACTTAGGCACTAGTTTGGACATGTCTTCAACTGAAAGCTTAGTCTCCTACAAGAAAAGGACATTCAACCTATGACTTTTAATTAGGTTATGAACATCATTTTGTTTGGGGATATTATTCAAACCCCTTACATTCCAAAATATTATAATCATTTCAGAGGGTTTAAAAAGTGTGCATCCAAAGTCTTTACTGACCCCAACTCCACCAAAGTCTTTCCCATTAGCTTGATCTTTTCTAGGTCCTTTTTTCTTCCAGGCTTGCTAGATGTCTCTCCCCCTCCTTTCTTAAGGTATTTTTGCAGAAGTCTAAGATGAGGAGAAGATTTACTACTTCTTGCTACCCTTGAGTCCCCAATTTTCCTAGTAAGGGGCATATTTCCATCTTATTTAAGGGGAGCAACTGAGGAAGTCATTCCTTTAGAAATTATCAACTGTTGGTCCATATCGATATGAAAATCTCTAGCATCTTATGTTTCAATTAAATCCCCTAAAGCATTGGTCTTTTGAGCTAGTCCCTCAATCCCCTGGTCCAAAATCATCAACTCAAGATTCACCTCCTACTGATTAAGGTCATCTAATATTTCAAATCTATTGAGCGATTCATCTAATTATCGTTCCTTCAAGGACCATTTTAGGCCTCTATTTCTATATTAGCCTTTAACCAGCATAAAACCATAAGTTTGAGGCACCTCACCTAGAATCAGACCCCTTTCCTTGTCAGTACCAGAAATAAGTGCGAGTAGATTGAGCTCACTGAGGTGTAGTGGATTTTGAGGTGGGACACCATTGCTAAAAATGCCCATAAGCATGACATAGATGACAGTGAAAAGGGAGGGTTTCATAATCTAGCTGTTGTACCCATGAAAAAGGGCCCACACTCATTTCAACAGCATTTGGTAATGGCTTACTAAGATAAATTTCAACACAAATGTGGGCATAAGTTATTACCTTTTTCCCTAGGAAAGACATTGAGGAACCGACTGGCCTTCCCAGCAAGGATGCAAGCAATTGGAGAGTGTCTTCTCGACAGCATTCCACTGGAAAGTGAGGCAGACATACCCACACTAGGACACAGTTTGGTAGTTCCTCTAAAGGTATGAAATTGGCATGTTAGGGCTTGATAAATAGTCCCACTTGATTATGGAAGTAAGGACCTCTAGCAAAAACTCTTTGACAATCGGTTATACAAGTAAAAGTGACCATGAAATAGCTATTGGCCAGCAATGTAATATCCATTTCTCCTTTTGGTGCCCACCTCCTCTGATCCCATGCTTCCAAGAATAATAGTGACATCCTAAGCCCTAGAAACTTGCAGTACAGGGAGTGATTGGAATAGTATTCAATGTCTTCAGCAATCATTTCCATTGGTATAACTAGCTTGGGCCTCTCCTTACATCTTTCCAGACAACTGTTGACTTTGGGGATACACATACTTGGTTGCTCAAGAGTAGAAAAAGAACCTAAACCTTGTAAAAGTGGAACCTTCCCACTACTACACACTCCCTGGGACACCTGTTGTAGTCCAAGCACTTCCCTGTAGTTGTGCCCTATCACGCTCTGCCCTATCGCGCCCTCCTACTTGCCTTCATCCATCGCACCCATAAAGTTGCATCTCACTAATAGAGAAAACATTTGATATAAATGTTAATCTTTACCATTAAGAAAATTTATTAATTATAATAAATTGAATTAAAAATTTTGTGAAATTCTTAAAGATGTTATTTTATAAATCATGTTAAGCTAAAATTTAGATGTTTTTTGTTTGGAAAATATTGGTGACTAAATATCATATATATAACAAATAAATGTTATCTAACAAATAAATGTTGTATATTTAATAAATACATATCAAACACTTAAAAATATATGTGTGAGATATTTAATAAAAAATGCATGTTAGGAAAAGAACTCGTTTGACCATATTAAACTCACACAATTATGTATTGATATTTATAAATTTTATTGCATTTATCCAAATTTAAGTTAGTATTGCAACTAATATCATAAAGGAAATAATTTTTTTTGCTGTCTTTAACTTTGATATAAATTTTTAAGCTACCTACTAAATTATATTCTTTTATGTTAAATTTTAGTAATATTTAGGAGAAATATTAGCAAGTAATATTCACATACAATTTTTTATAAGAATTATATGCGATACTTGATATAATATCAAGTTGAACATTGTATAAACATCAAACATTCAACAAATAAATATTAGGCATTCAATAAATAATTATATATTGGCAAAGAAACATAATGTTTTGTCAAGAATAAAACCTATAATAAAATCCATAGTATTTGTTTTTCTTTGTAATCAAGCATAAAAAGAGGGGTTATCAAGATATAGCTATAAAATTATAAACCCTAGTAAAAATAACAATAAAATACCTATTTTAGTTTGAGAATAAAACCAATAATAAAATCCTTAAAATTTGTACATACTTGAATGAATTACTATTTACTCACTCTCCAACCAACCTTCCTTTCCTTTCTTTCCTATTATTATAATATGCTCTAATTTTTATTTATTGCATGTTTCATCTTGTTTTTCTTATGTTGAATATTACTCTATTGAGGTGAGTCAGATTATTTATAAGAACAAAGGATTATATGCTACATAAAGTGTAGATTTGGTATTCAAGATAAAGATAATAGCTAATTAAATTTGAGAAAAGAGAATCCATACAAGCCCACTAACATGTATTTTGAAAGGCTTTCCAAATAAAAACCATAAAATTTTTACACATTCCAATCTATTCTAAGGCAAAAATTTGATTATGAATAAAAAATGAAACAATACTCTAGGGGATAAAACTATTTAAAAAATAAAACATGAAACAATCATTTAAACATATAAAATTATATATTTTCCCCATATATTAAGAGTAGATTGAAAAAGAATGACCTATTTTAGTGGGTCTTCTTAGTAAAATTTTTAGTGGACAAGAATGATAACCAAAAATTGTTTAAACACATATAGAAAACAAAATTCCACAAAAATCATTCCACGCCCTTTCAAATTTCAAACATAGGCCATGCTCTATCACCAGTAATGATTTGGAACATAAGCAGGTCATGTATCCATCTCAGGTAATGACCTCTAACACTTTTAATGATGTTGTAGAAAATTTAGCACTCTCTTTTTAGTGATGTAATGGGATACTAACAAGTAAAAGGTGTTGATGTTACTACTATATCCATAAACATTTTAGAACTTTTAAAGATCATTTGTTTAGGTGGTTAATGATCATCATATAGGATGGTCTATAAAGGGAGTAATTTATACAACTTTATGGTATTCATATAACATTATCAAAATATTTAAAAATAAAGGAATACTAATATATTAATTTAAAGGAAAGATGGTTTTAATAATTAGGTTACATTCCATTCTATAACAAATGTCCCCTTTAATATTATTAAAACTTTTGTGGAAAAATGCATATTTAAGGCTTAGAAGATGAAAATCTAAAAATTAGAGTTGTGAAATTCTTAAAATGGGAATCACATTATCTCTAATATGATTGTTAATAATTTTTTATTTTGGTTGACTTTGAAATTCATTAAAATACAAGTTCAATTTTCATGAGAAACTTTAAATCTTACATTGAAATTATCATGAATACTCCTATAGAGTATATTTATAATATTGACCTATATCTATGCCTTTTTTATTGTATAGGGATTGGTGTTTACATTTAAATACCCATTTACTCATTATAAATCTAAGTTGGGTTATAATTAGATCTCAACTCAACAAGTGCCTCTCTATAAACTCAACCACATGTTGAATTTCATCTCTTCCCATGTTACTTGAATTAATATATTTACCAATTTTTGGTATATAATAGTTGAATATAATAATTCTCAATTTTCTTGACACTTGATTTATCAATGCACTCTAGTTGGTAACGTTATCTTTCATAAAGTTGTTTGTCCCAAATGCTTCCTTCACAACCATTTTGAAATCTATTATGAAATTTTTTAGTTTTTATTTCATGGTATTTTGGTCCATAAATTGATTCATTCTTATTTTTCATGCCCTTATGACCTAAAAATATTGACACATCAAATTTTATTTTATAAAAATATTTTATGCAAATATTTTATTATTATTTCATAAAAAATGTGTTATTTTATGTAATGTTTCAAATTATGTACAATAAAATAAGGTGGACCTAGATGGGGAATAACTAAGAACACTCATTCACTGCTAAGGTTATACACCTTATTCTTCATCTGGGTGCCTCCAAAATATCTACCCCTTCAGTATTTTCAAAGGTCTTAATATAAAATTAGGCCCAAATTTTGATGTAAATTTCTACTTGGAAAAAGTTGAAATTCCCCCAATTCACTTCTATGTTTATTTTTGTTCCCATATTTATGTATAAATTTTGAGGTAAATAAAGAATGTGGAAAATGGAAATCAAAATTTTGATGTGCATAAATGGATGTCAACTATTTTTATTATTTATTTTTTCCCATATTTATGTCTAAATTTTGAGGTTAATCAAGAATGTGGAAAATGGAGGTCAAAAGTTTGATGTGCATAAATGGATGTCATTTTTTTCTTTTTTCTTTTCCTTTTTTAAATGTCATTTTGAATTTAAGAAATAAAAAAATTTGGGCCTTCTTTTATTAAAAAATTCCTACCAAAGGAAAATGATAGAGAAGGATAATTTGATAGAGAAAAACATGAGTCAATTTGATAGAGGTCAACATAAAATTATTGTATTTTTTCTTTAATTTGTTATTATTAAGGTTTTATGTGTTTTATAAACATTTTTAGGGCTCATTTTGTTAGGGAACATTCTAATTTAAAAGAAAACATTTTTATGGTGCATGTTAAAATAATAATATATTTTATCCTTGTTATATTCATGCTTCATATATTTTACAATCATTATATTGGTTTTTTCAACCATGCACATTCCTTATATATGTTGCTACATTTTGCAACTAAGATTGAATTAGAGGGTTTGTAATTTATATTTGATACATAAGGGTATGCACATACATTAAATAATAATTAAAATAAAATATTTTTTATATATTTTAGTTACAAACATGATGATAAACATGTATAATTTTTTTTGACAACATACACAAGGCATGCAAGTAGTTTTTAAAATGACTCAATGAAATGTTATCACATGGATTGAAATGATTGCAAGTTGTGCACAAAATGGATATTAAAATGATTATCTCAAAATATTTGAACTAATGGATCCATATGGAACATATCCTAATTGATTATATAATAAAAAAATGGGGTTTACATACATTTATATACATGTATGCAAAATTTGGCGGTATTGCTACAACATTTAACCCAAAATTACTATATTATTTTTTGTGTATTTTCACATAAATTTAAAATCTCTAAATTTTGAGCCATATTCGATGAAAATGCATATTTTATTTTTCATATACATTTTGATGTCCCCAATTCTATGTCAAATTTCACGTTGATATTTCAACATAATATGTTTCTTTTGATTGAGATAAAGTGATGAATGAAAATGTTTTGATGTCAATGATAACATTAAAAAAAATGTATGCTTCACATTTGAGAATTTAAAAGATGAAATGACATGTTCAAAGGTAAAATTATAGGAGATAAAAATAACATAAGTAGAATTGGTAAAATAAGGAGTGGAGACAATAGAAGATAGAGTCTCTTTAGTATAAGAGGAGCCTAATTGGTGAAGGAGGAACCCATTTGAAATAATAGGATGGAATTTATAGTTATAACCATGTCACAATTTAAAATTGGTTGCTTTATTATATTTTATATATTTATTTTGTATTTGTATTTTCTTACACAAAATTTAGTTTTATGTGTTGTATAATATTTATAAGGGCACATTCTAATTAGACAAGAAGATTTTTTAGGACATGTGATCAATTCGTATTATTTTTTTGAGATTGAATTATTGCATTTCACATTTTGACTATAGATGGATTTTTTTTAATTGTTAAAAGAGGGTTGTAGGTTCCCTCACCCCTTTCAATAATAAAAAAGAGTTTTTACAATAATAATTTTATTCAAGTAGGAAAACCAAAGTTTACAAGATTATCATCAAGGTAACATCCAAAAAAGAGAAAAACTTTAAAAAAATTTACAAAAGGCAAAGTAAAATTGATATTGACATAGAAACCTGTTTAAACTAGAAAAGATATCAAACTTCCCAAAAAAAAGAAACTCAAAGTGTGTCACAAAATTATTTGAGAAAAACATAATTATGCAAAAAAATATCCACCTCTTATATATCCATATAATAAATATTTACTTTTATAGAAAAAAATCACTCTCTTTTATAGCATAAGCCAAAAATCAAAAGATTTTACAATAAGTGATAATTTTTTATTTAGAAAATTACAAGCAGGGAGTAGAAATCCATTACATTTCCAACCACTTCTCCAAAAATGTTGTATATTTGAAGAAAAGGAACTAGAACCATAAATACCTTCTCCTAAATCAAAAATATATATACTTTATGTGTGAACCATCCATAACAAATTCTCTAAAAAAAGGATGAAGACTTTTGAAACCTTCAAGAAAATTATAACAATAGAAAAATTATAGAAGAAAAGATCTTGAAAGAACCCTTATATATGAAATTTAGGACTATATTGCAACATATAAAATGTAGAAAAGACCAACCCTCCATATTCAAATTCAAAAAAAATAACTGAATACATTTAATCTACTTCAAAATGATTTACCTTAATTTGGTTTTTACAACCTTAATTGGATAGAAATTAGTAGAAGAGTGATTTATTCCATATTTTCACAATATATACAAGTATTTATTAAAATAATATGAATTATGAAAATCATACAAGCTAAATATATTATTAAGTTGAAAACAAGAGGTTAGAAGTCTCTTAGCTTGTTTATCATGTTTTTTTGATTTCTGGTTATTTGAATGTCACATCTCAAGATTATACAAATGCTTTGTGTATGGTTTGTTTCCACTTATTTTATCTTGAGGTTCTATCGAGCTAGGTCAATAATGATAGTTGATATTGAACTATAATGGTTGGTATTGAACCTGCACATATTGAGCTCCTATTTTATAGGGGATGATATGCCTATGTTTATAGTGTTTAATTCTACCTTTTATTGCCTTCAAAATCATGTGGGTGCACCTATATGTTCAAACCCTAAATCTATACAATAAATCTAATATAAAATTAGGATTTTGAGAGAAATGGTTGTGTTAGACTCACCTTGGTTAATTCCCATTGATTAACCAAGTGTTACATTAAAGTTTTGATACTCTGAAGAGGGCCTAAACTAGAAAATGGTTGTCCTTCTAATGTGTATGTGTGTAATTGTGGGTGCAAGTTTATATGATCTTTCTCTCTTTTTTCCCTTGGTACAAGCATGCATATGTAAAGTGACCCTTGTAAACTTTAGATACAGCTCTAATATTTTTATAGTTGTAACATATAATATTATTTATCCCTTAGTATTGCAAAGTTCCTATCCCTAAATACCTTTTAGTGAATTTGTACATAAATGAGCCTCTAAATTTGAATTAAGGACCTAGTGGTGCATAAAGGCTACCAAAATAAGCTCAAACATGATTAAAAAAGCGTCACAAAGTGAAATGTGCCATTAAAATTTACCTAAGTCACTTTAATCATCATCAATTGTATTAATAATTGATATTGACCATAAATGGTGAAATCAACATGAGCCCTAAAAGGAATCCAGGATAAAATCAAGGGATAGAACTAGTAGGTTTAAGATTAATATATTATAGTATTAGTTATATTTGATGCTAAAAAATTATTTCCCCACCCACTGGGGAATAAGAATTTATTGTAATATTATGGAGCTAGTTGATGAGCCTTCTAGTCTAAATTTTGAGAGGGTTATTTTTATTACTTTTGCTATGATTTATTATTAACTTTCATTACTCCTTGATTTAAAGATTCTTGATTCACTTTAGGTACCCATACTTGTTTGGTATGATATGTATATGTTCTTGTATTATGATATGCCTTATCATTCAAAATTATTCCTTTTTAAGGTTGTTTTGTAATTAGAGTCTGAGTGACCATTCTATCCTTAATGGGAACATAAAATGATAGATCAATCATGGTAGAATGTGAACTAGAAAAATATCTTATCCTAGCAACATCATCCTTATAAGTTTGATAGACCATTAGTTCCTTTATTGGCATGTACCTAGGTTGTCTCAGTATTAGTTGATTGAGTAGTAGAATAAGATGGTGAAGGAGGTATTGTTGATCAAGTATCAAATTTTACAAAATTAATAAACCCTCTATCCATAAGATTTGTAATTTTTTTTTTGTATTATGTCATATTCATTATCTCAATGTCCATTAATACCATTATAAAGTAAAAATGGTCCACTTTTTACTTTCTTAGAATGTTGAGGAGGGAGATAATAGTTAGGAGGTAGAGTGATCAGATTATTATCTAATAATGTATGAATAATATCATGTGATTGATAACTAAAACTATCAAACACGAGTGATTGTTTCTTTTTTAGGGTAGTTTTTTTCACTTTAGGAAATGTTTTGTAAGTTAATTCTTTCCATTTATGTAAGAACTTAACTTGGTTTTCCTTTGATTAGAATCTTTTCCTTATGATGTGTAATAGTTTTTTTGACTTCCTTGTGTAGGATTTCTTATTGGAAATCAATGTCTTCATGTGTCTTCTTATAATTTCAACTGAGTACTAATTCCTCCAATAAGGTAGGAGTATTATAGTAAGGATATTGAAATGAATCAAAATTTTAATAAATAATATTTAATTTGATATGATAATTAAGTCTCATAAAAAATATTTTATTTTCCATATCTACTGGTTGGTATATCGATTGGTGTATACAAGTCTTGAATGCAAAATATAATCCTAAACTAGATCTGATTTTCCTTAATGAAGAGAAGGTAAACATTCATAAAAAAAATTGGCCCTTAGTTTAAATGTATCACATTAAAAATGTCTCTTCTAACTCAATATGGGAATGTAAATACCCACTAGGCAAAGAGTGAAACCTATTCAAATCATCCATTTAAATTTTTTTGAAATGCTTTTAGTAAAATATGACTACCCTAATATTTGTCTAAAGAAGCTCAAAGTTATCTAAGATGTAGATAAGGATCACTAATTCCATCAAACATACAAAATGTATTCATGAGGAAGTTTTGAGGTAAAGGTGTATTTAGAATATCATGCACAATTAGGATTCCATATATAACATTAAATTCAACCCAAACATGATATTCTTTTCTTTCTAAGTTTTATGATGCATTATGTGTTACATGGAAAACTCATAATGTGTTATAGATATGACTTCTTTGGAAGACATGTTAAGATACTTAAGAGGTCCATTTAGTGGTTAGGTCTTATTAATGTAAGTTTCCATAGGTACACTATTACAAATTCGTGAAGAATGTCTAGGAAAATAAAATTATACTAGGCATAGGTTAAGAAGAGTCATGACACTCATATGTAACATTATATTCCATACATTCACATTTTAAATATTTACCATTGCATATAATTAAATTATCATTGTATGGAGGTCCCTCACATTTTATTTCAATAAAAAGCTCATCTAAATAAATATTTTTACATTGTATTTCAATAGAGGATAAAGAACCATCACATGTGTTTGTATAATTTAGTATTTATATAGAAATAGAAGGGATTTGAAATTACTTTCTCATTTCTAGAGAGAACAAATTTCAAATTATTTTTCCATTTCTAAAGATAGAGAAGGAATTTAACATTCTTTTGTTATTTCTAGATAGAGAAGGAATTGGAAATTATTTTTCCATTTATAGAGAGAGAGAAGGAATTTTTCATTATTTTTATATTTTTGGAGAGATAATGAATTTCACATTCTTTTTTAATTTATAGGGAGAGGTAATTAATTTCACATTCTTTTGTTATTTCTATGCAAGTTTTTTTCTTGAGGCTAAATTATTTTGAAATCAAAGCTATGAATTAGGGATGAATGTTTTAATAGGGCCCTCAACTTATTACAATTTTCCATAATATATTGAATATGTATCATTAAAAAAAAAGGGGGGCTAAAATTTTGTGGAATCAAGAAGGATGTTTCACATGCCCTATTAAAATTCTTCATTGAATTTATTTACGACCTTAAAAGGCCTATCATCTTAAATGAAAAGGGCTCATGTTTCAAGTGTAACTAAAGGAGCTTATTCAAGTTTATTCTTAGGATTTAGAAGGATGAAAAAGTCTCTTCTAAGGTTAAGCAGTTCTCTCTAGGTCCCCAATTATGTCAGATGGTGCTCTATTTTTATTTCTTTGGGTATCCCCTAGGGGATCATGTTATATATTATATTTTTGTTTAAGGACTCATGGAATCCCTATGGATTTCTTCTACAATTATTTATTTGGATCCTCTATGTATTTTATGGTTTTTATTCATGACAATTTTAAGGAGTTTTTTATGTTGGTGTGTGTGGGGGAGGGGGCATTCCTTAGGTAATCCATTCCCTTTACAGATTCACTTTATTCGACCATATCTTGATAATCATTGGGTACAATGTTTAGACTTGTTGGAGTTAGGGACTTAGGGGTTCTCAAAGTTTCTCCCTCTCCATTAAGGTGGATTATTTGGATATATTTTTGTATGGTTCCTTATTTTGGGAGAGCGTCCTCAAGGGACCCCACAAAATTGTTATTACTTTCATAAAGTATTTATTTAGATATTTCAATGGCTATGGATTCCCACTAGAATCCTTTTCTGGATGGTTTCATGGATCCTTGATGGTGTCCTTAGTCATTTATGAATTCCTTTTTAGAGACATATACCTCATGTTGAGCCCAAGTTGGTTCCTGAATCCAATCAAAATTAGATGCTTTTTTCCATTTTTAACCTAGGCCTCTACTTTTTATTTAGGTTGCCTCTTACACCAGTTGCTTATAGATTTATAGAGACCTAGGACTCCATTTGTGCCCAAGTTGGTCTCAAATCCATTCAAATACTAGATTGGTGGTTTATTTTTTTCATCTTTGTTAGGTTTGGGTCCCTTGAGGACCCCAATGGTTGTGTATGAGACCTGGGCCTTTCATTCCTTTAGTCTAGGCTAGTTTTTAGTCTAGTAAAAATTGGTTAGTTCCTGCACTAGTTAAAAGCAATTGTTAGAGACCTAGGCCTCTTTATGTGCCTAGGATAGTTTTGGATCAAATAAAATTATAGAATGTAGGGTCTCCTAAGGATCCCATCAATTATTTTAGAGACATGGGACTCTTGATCCATTAATCTAGATTGGTTTCTTATCCATCTAAAATTAGTTGGTTCCTACACCAAGCAAAAGTAGTTGTTTCTCTTTCTATTAGTGTTCCTCCTTTGGTTGGGTCTTTTCTTCTCTCTTCACTGTTGCTTCCTTTTTTGGTAAGGTGTTTTTATCTTCTCGGTTAGTTGTATCTTCTTATATCTTGTGTATTCTAGGGGAGACCTAGATCTTCTAATGTGTTTACGCTAGGTTACACACTAGTCAAAAGTGGGCTTACCTTAATTTGAATAAAAGAGGATAACAAGCCAAAATATTAAAACATCTACTAACCATTACTTGAGACAAAAAATAGGAGTGATTAAAAAATAAACATTAGATCTCATCCTCAGAGGGTTTTAATAGGATCCCAAAGCCTGACATAATAAACAAAAATATGTTCAATAAAGCTTGAAAACATTAATAGAGGGCTTAAAACTTTGAAAAAAAAGCAAAAATGATCCTTATACTAAGATAGATACTAGCTCGTAATAATACTAATCCATCCAAGGTCTAGGGTAACCAATGCCCAACCTTTAATACCATAATTGAAACTCTTATGCTTCACTAAAGGAAATGAATTCTAAAAACCCTCAAAAATAGAATCAACATGATATAGATGAGGAAAAAAATGACCTATAAAATCATAACCCATACTAAAAACTAATAACTAAAACCCCATATGCCTCTAGCAAGGCACTAACCTACTCAGTTTCGAATCCATTGATGAATTGGAAAAATAAACTAGCTCATAGAAGATAAAAGCTTTAAATGTTGTGAGATCTAAATAAAGTAAACCAATACAACAAGAAAATAAAATCATCCATATAATAGCTTGTCCTAACTCAAATTTGATCTGATGAAAGGATAAGAAAAACATAAAATAACTTGAAACTAACTCTATGGAAATATATACTTTAAAAACCATAAGTTCTACCTAGTAAGGAATTAGGAAAGGGATAGGGGGCCACGAATAGGCCTATACCAATAAACCCTCTCACCAACAAGTTATAATGATAGATAAGCTCATTTAAAATTTCCTCCCCTAAGACTCAGCCCAGTTACACCAAGATATGACCTACGAGATCCCACAAGTACTGAGCTACCAACTAGTCATGAAGTAAGGATGCATCCAAATCTAAATAATAAAAATCATAACACTCTCCACTTAGAAATGAAATCAAATAAAATTTCCAAATAAATAAAATACCCATCAAATCAATTTCACCATAAGATTAGACAAATATAGAGCTAGATTGCATGGGACACAGAGAGATAGAATGAAAAAATCATGGAAAGAACCTCCTCCCAAATGGAGAAATAGGTAGAAACTCTCTTACATCAATGAAGTGATCAAAGGAATGAATCTCAACCTGTAGACCACAATTCACACTTCAATGACCATATATAGATGAAATGAAAGGTGTCAACAAACTCCCTCAAGGATAAATATATATAAAACCAAAAGAAAATAAAAAATCAGGAGCAGGAACAATCAAAGGCCACTCTTGCATTGTCCCTATTCTATGTAAGTCTTATGCCTTTGTATTTTATAATGATTAATGAATTGAACTTTAGTGGAAAATTTTATAGATAAACATGGTGTATTAAGTAGAGAATATTCACTTTTTAGCTCATGATACATGTTAGGAAAATGAATATAACTATTACAATTTTTGTCATATTATTTTTGTGTATGATTTGAAAAATAATGCAAATAAAAATTAGGGGATGAAGGGATTATAATTTAGAATTGGTGTATTCCTTTTATTCTTCACTATTATACCAACCCTCTTGATGTTCATAGTCATAATACAATCCTTCTCTATTTTTTCTTCATATACATAATTAGCATTGTCAATCACACATGTTTGGAAATTAGTCCATTCATTATCATATGAATAAGGGATGGAGTTACTAGATAATGAAAATCCATAGGATGAGAGCCATTAAAAGTTTATGATTGATTCTCGATTTTAGATTCATTAGGACTTAAACAAGATATTTTGATATAGGCTAAGCCTAATCTAAATAAGTGAACAAGAATGAAGGTACTAGGGTTTCAAAATAGTAAAAAAAAGTAGGTTTGAAAATAAAACCCTAAGGATGGAGTCTATAACTGTGATGGATATCTAATGTTTGACATATTTATATATGTGTATAGGTTCACTAATATGTTTTACCCTAATTAATTTTTCAACTCTAATAGGATATAAACTAGTAGAATATTGATTTATTATAAGTTTTCACAATCTATACAAGTTCTTAAGAAAATGATCTTAATTAAGATAAGCATACAAGTGAAATGTAGAATTAAATACACAAAAAGAGGTAAGAATACTCTTAGCTTATTTTCTATTTTGTTTTGAGTTTTGGTTATCTGAATATCGCATCTCATGATTTTACAAATGCTCTAGGTTTAGGTTTTTTTCACCTATTTTTTCCTAGCTAGTTTTGTTAGTCTAGGTAAATGTTGATGATTAATATTGACTTGCAATGGTCAGTACTAACCCTATAAATAAAGAGATCCTATTCTCTTCTATAATGACGTCCCTATGTCTAAATTTTCTGTTTCTACCTTTAATCACATGGGTTCACTTGTATGTTCAAATTATTTATACACAACCAATTCAATGTCAAATGGGGATGTCATGTGAAAGAGTTGAGTGGACTAACCTTGGTCAATCCTCATTGAGCAACCAATCACTGCATTACATTTTGAGTACTATAAAAAGGGTTAACAATTTAAAGTAATTCTCCTGTTAATGTGAATGTGTGCAATTCTATATGCAAGTCTAGATTATCAATCTATTATGTTTCCCTTGGCATAAGCATGGAAATTTATATAGACCCTTATAAAATTTAGATTCATCTCTAATATTTTTTTAGGCATAATATTTAATCTTTTCTATCCATTGATAATGTAAAGTGCTTGTCCCTAACTACTTTATAGTGATTTTGTATCTATAAAATCCTCTAATTTTGAATTAAGGACCTAATGGTAAAAAAAGATAAACAAAATAAGTTTAGACATGCATAAAAAATTTCCACAAAGTGAAACATGCCAAAAAGGAATTAAAAATGTACCTACATCACTTATATCATCTTCATTCAATATCTAAAATCACTATTGATCATAATTGGTGAAACTAACCTGAGGTATTAAAAGACTCCAAGATAAAAGCAAGGACCAAAGATCTATGTAATATGGAAATTAAGGATAGATATGATAGGATAAATGTGTCACGTAACAAAATAGACATATTAAGACAATTTAAATACCAAAATAGATGCACCACTAAGTACTTAGTTTTTAGTTCGAGATCTATACATAAAATTATTGTGAAACAAAGATTTTACTAAATTTAGGTATCTACACAATCTAAATTTATATATATCATCACACCCTTTTTATGCACAGGCCTTAATTAATATAAACAATATGGATGCAAACATAACTCATCCACTCACCTCTGCTAACAACCAACTCTAATTTTTCTCAACAAGTCCATTTTCTGTCTTTACACACAAAGGTTCTTTCTAGGTCACTTTACTTTACCTTACCTTGCATGAATCTATGGAATAGGTTTATAGAATTTTATCTCCCTAATTTAATAATATTTTCACACCTCACATAATAATATTTATCTCAATCCATGCTTCATCACTTCTTTCTTGGTTTACACTAGGTATTAGATTACTCTCAACAATATCTTTATTTACTAAGATCCTTTGGTCAAAATCTTATAATCTTTCTCAACTTATCCATTTGTCTCTCACATTAAAATCATTCAAAAAACCATAAACTTCTCATACTTATCTTCCAACCCAATTTACTTCTCAAAACTTCTTTCACCTTATATACAATTTGTGTCACCTTGTAGGGTTCCCACATGGTCCTAGTAGCCTTTTTAAAGGCTTTTCTCTTAGTATGGCCAAGTATAATTGGATATTATGGAAATATTAACATTTATAATGACCCTATATCCTTTTATATCTGTCCATGAATTTTTGTGCCCCTAATAACTCTTTAACCACTTTTCTAATCACTTTTAGTCCCAGCTTAGGCCTCTTAGGCCTTTCTTGCACAAAAACACTCACAGACCTCCTCTCCTATACATACATGTAAAATACTAGACTAAATCCTCAAAAATATATTTATACACATGATAATATATAATATTAAAAAATATTGTGAAATTTCACTAGTGGAATCCTTTTATAAACACATTTGCCTTCTTAAACCCTAGTTTAGGGTTGTATGTCACTGTAGGAACCCTAGAACACTTATTTTAGGTTTTAAAAACTCAAAAGGAATTTCAATATTTTGGGATACTTGTTTCATGTATATGGAACCTATTATAAACTTCCTCAATAATTTTTTCTTCACAATTCATTTTTTTTAAACCATTTTCATGACATTTTTTGTCTCATTGGGAGCATAGTTACAGTTTGTAAACCCAAGAAGGGCCAATATAAGGTTTTAGGCTTCCTAATGGGTTTAAAACAGCTTAAATTTTTTATTAAGGTATATGATAACCTATTAATTTTTTTTCAATAATTATATAAACACCACATCACCTCTATTCATGTTCTTTCCACCATTTTATGTTTGAATGTGTGCTCAAATACAATATCCTACAGACCTTCTACTAGTTTTTTTGTTCAATGGTGTTAAAAAAACTTAAAATGCATCCAATCACCTATTGAGAATCAAAGGGAAATGTTATTCAATTTGTATATGTGTATTTTATCAACTTTATAATTTTATTTACCATTATTGATGCATGTTCACATTTATTTAAACACAGAACATAACATGTACATAGCTCAATTTGAAGCTCATTAGAAATCTATACTAAAATGAACCCAAGGTAACATAAAGAAACATAAATTCATGAGAATAATATATTATCACATAATAAATAAATCTCAACCTCTTTTCTCAAAATCCTATCTTTTGAGATATGTTTTCTCAGACTTCTCTCTCCATAAAGTGTAAACACATAGAGCCTGCAACACCATTTTCTCAACTAAGCAACTTTGCATTGACCATTAATGAATTTTATCACATAATATCCTTAAATTATTATAATTAAATTTATATTTTACATTAAATTTTACAACCTATAATATAATTAGATTCATATGATGATTATTGAGTCCCTTTGAATCATAAATACAAAGTGTAAAATATACATAGAGAAGGCAAAGTTTGATTTAAAATTGAGACATTTATTCATTTTTTTGGGGTTAATTTTTTTTATATTTGAATTAATAACCCTAAAAATCTCTTTGAATTATCAAAAAGTCATAAACAAGTTATTTTATTATTCATAACCACCCTAACTAACTACTTACTCCCTCTTGTACAATGAGGAGAGTCTCTTAACTATGTTACCCTTATAACAAATAAAAAGAAATAGTAATCAATATTAAAAACCCCTAAGACACAAGGTCATAAAATTTGACATTTCACCAACATCACAAAGTTTAAGAAACAATACAAAATATTTGAAATGACCATTTAAGTGGGAAAATGCCTAAGTGGGTCAAGTTCAAATTTGACAACACCTAAGAATGATTGTTATAGACCTCAAATGACTATCATCACTTATTAATGACTCAAAACATGTAAAATAGATCAATATGTACAAATAGGTATTGATTATCCTATATCATACTATCAAGGAGTGAATTAAAACTTTCTAAGAAAGTTATAAATGATTTGTCTTTGATGATTTTGTTCAGCACCTCTTGTGCAATGGCATCTCCTCTTCGATCCCAAGGTCTATTTGAGACACATAAACATTATTTAAAGTTTATTAAATTTATGTTTGATAATCATTTAATCATATATATCTCTTTATTTTCATCTTCAATCTAATCATCTTAAACTTCTTAGTGTTCTCTTGAAACAAACCTACACATGGAACACACAAATCAGTGAAAATAATCTCTCGCTTATATTCTTGGAAAACACACTCTTGTTATTGCATGATTGTTTTTTTTATTGAATGATAAAGATACATTAATTTATATATTAAAACTATGTAAACAAACATAACTCATGCACTAATCTTTGCTAACACCCAACTCTGATCTTTCTCAACAAGTCCATTTTCTGTCTTTACACACAAAGGTTATTGCTAGGTCAGTTCATTTTCTCTTACCTTGCATGAATATATCGATTAGGTTTATGTAATTTTTTTATCACTAATTTAATAATATTTTAGAACCTAACCTCATAATATTTATCTCATTCCATGCTTCATCACTCCTTTCTTTGTTTACACTAGGTCTTAGATTACTCTCAATATTATCTCTCAATATTATCTTTATACACTAAGATCCTTTGGTCAAAATCTTAAAATATTTCTAGACTTATCCATTAACCTCTCACCTTAAACTCATTAAAAACCCCTTAAAATTCTCATCCTTATCTTTCAACCCACTTTACTTCTAAAAACTTCTTTCACCTTCTATATGATTTATGTCACCTTGACAGGGTTCCCACATAGTCCTAGTAGCCTTTTTTAAGGCTTTTCTCTTAGTACAACCAAGTACAATTGGATATTATGGAAATATTGACCTTTACAATGAACCTATATTATTTTATATATATCCATTAATTTTTTCCCTAACTCATCTCTTGACCCACTTTTATAATCATTTATTAGTCCTTGTTTAGGCCTATTAGGCCTTTCTTGCACAAAAACACTCACAAACATCCTCTCTATATGTACACATAAGAAACCAATATAAATCATAAAAAATATATTTACACACATGAGAATATATTATATTAAAAAATATTAAAAAATTTCATGAGGGGAATCATTTTATGAACACGTTTTCCTTATTAAACCCTAGTTTAGGGTTGTTTATCATTGTAAGAGCCTGAGATCACTTATTTTAGGTTTTACGACTTCAAAAGGAATTTAAATATTTTATGACACTTATTTAATGTCTATCTAACCTATGATAACATTCTTAAATAATTGGTTATTCACCATTCCTTTTTTGTTTAACATTTTCATGACAATTTGAGTCTCATTGTGAACATAGTTATAGTTTGCAAACCCAAGAAGGGTCAATATAGGGTTTCAGGATTTCCAATGGGTTTAAAACAAATTTAAAGTTTATTTAGGTCTATTATCACCTATTAAACCTTTTTAAATCATTATATAAACCCCATATCATCTCTATTCAGGTTATTTCCACCCTTTTATGTTTGAATGTGTGCTCAAATATAATATCATATAGACCTTCTCTTGGTTTTTTTGGTTTAATGGTTTTAAAAAAATTTAACACACATCCAATTAACTAATTATAATTAAAATTAAATTTTATTCAATGTGTGTATGTGTATTTTATCAACTTTATAATGTTCTTTACCATTATTGATTCATGTGCATGTTTATTTAAACACATAACACAACATGTACATAACTCTATTTAAAGCTCATTATAAATATATACTAAAACAAACCCAAGGAAACATAAATAACCATAAATTCCTGATAATAATATATATAATAAACATATCTCAATCTCTTTTCTCAAAATTCTCTCTTGGGACATATGTTTTCTGAGACTTCTCTCTCCATAAAGTGTAAACACATAGGGCCTACAACACCATTTTATCAAATAAGAAAATTCTCATTTACCATTGTTTAATTTTAACACCTAATCTAATTCAATTAATTATCCTTAAATATATAATTTATATTAAAGGTTACAAACTACAATATCTTTAGATTCGTATGATGATTATTGAGTCCTTTTGAATCACAAACATAGAGTGTAAAGTATACAAAGAGAAGGTAGAGTTTGTTTCAAAAATGAGACATTTATTCACTCATATATTTTGAGGTTACATTTTTTTTATTCGAATTCATTCCCCTCCAACTCTTTTTTATTGTTCACAAAGGCATATACAAGTTCTTTTATTTTTCATAACCATCCTAACTAACTACTTACTCCCTCTTATACATTGAGGAGAGTCTCTTAACTACCTAACCCGTATAACAAATACAAAATAACACTAATCACTCTTAAATACCCATAATACACAAGGGCATAACATTTTACCTCTCACCAATGTCAAGAAGTTTATGAAACAATCCAAAATATTTCATATATTTGAAATGATCATTTAGGAATAAAAATGCCTAAGTGGGTCAAATTCAAATTTGACAACACTCTAACACCTAAGAATTATTCCTATATACCTCAAATGACTACCATGACTTATTAATGACTCAAAACATGTCAACTATACCAATATGTACAAAGGGGTAGTGATGCTCCTGCATCACCTTTCCATGTAGAACAAAAAAAACAATATAATAGAATACTTCCAATACTTACAAGTAATAAAAAATATGTACAATAGGAAATAATAACAATTTTAAAATCTGATATATCAATAATGGAGGAAAGGATATATTCATGTTCATATAATTAGTAAGGAAAAGTTTTATTAAGTAGGATTTACTAAATGAGCTCCTTCTCATATACTTATCTAAAGTCACATGTTTTTTGAAAATTTTACATATGGGATAGATACCCTCTTGTTATTCAATTGGTTTCCATTTGTCCACCTCTTATGTTTCTTATAAAGGGTAGGCCAACCTCTAATCAATTATTTGGAGCCATAATGGGAGAATTGGACTCTAAGTCTAATCCAATTCTCAAAATCATTAAGAACAATATGTAAATAAAATATCATTCAATACATGACACATTAGAAAGAAAGTGAGGAGTGTGTCTACCTCATCCTCAACCTAGCTAGTAGAAGTAGCTATTTGTTAGAACAATTATCATAAACCTTCTTAATAAAGGCTTCCCCCAAATTCAAAAACTATTTCACTACCTTTATCCTTTCCCACAACACTTAATTCTAGAATGTTTCATCCTTTATATCTTATATCTTATTATATATTTCAATGGGCTTAGGGTGTTCCCCTCTCACTATAAGTGGATAAGTAAATTTAAATTCCTCATAAGCAATCCTTTTTTGAGCAATAAACCTTTAATTGTTCATAGAAGACATAAGGGATATTATATGTGCTTAAACAATATTATTTGTAGTCTAAGGTGAGAAAATTATAAAAATAAGAATATGAATATATGCTTCACACATTAGATTTGTATCCTATTCAGAAGACATTTTAAACACCTTTTCAAACATGATTAGGGAATTCAAATTTTGTTATGTCATTTTAAAATTACCTCTTCAATATAAATTTGATTCACCTCTCCTTCAGGATTATTGCATAAACTTTGGATGGGATCTACAAGGAAATGTTTTTGATACATTATTTAATTTCAAGCTAAGAGAAGTTTTTAACTAATATATTTCCTCATTTTGAACATATTATCTTCAAAGACTTTACATTTATTTTCCTTCAAGTTTTTCCACAAATACTATATAATAAGTTATAGATTATTAATGATCAAAAGGGACTCATCAAGGATGAGTGTGGAATAAGGAACAAATTTGTTATGAGTAGACTCAGTTTTATTATTATCGATAACTGTGTCTCCCAAATCCCTATAAGAGGAAAGTTTGACAATACCATCCACATCAGTTTTCCTTCTTTTACTAAACCTTTTAGTATGTGAAACCTTACCTTGCATACTTCCTTATTTTGAGGAAACTTGAACCCCAAATGAATTTTTAGACAAATAACTTATAGATATATGTTTACTTTACACTACTCCCTTCTCATTCACGACACCCCCACCCATTTTTAATTTTCTCTTAGTCATTGTAGATACAAAAGGAGGGGTAAGAGTAATAGAATAGGAAAAAAAGATTCCCATGAAACACGTTCTCAATTTTTGAAGAGAACATTTAAGACACTAAACTTAATAAGGCCATGATATGCCAGAGTATAATGATTTCCTTTATAAACTTTAACTATAGTCCTTTCTAATAATTTTAACATGAAAAAAGGGATGTTGAAAGAGAATTACATCTAACATGAGATAATATTCCAAAATGATAACCAAATATGAGTGTATATATCCCTTCATAGGTGAACTATTATTATACAAATTTATAAATTTGAGGTCAAATTGAGGGGAGGGAGGTAGATAGAATTCCCTTACCAATATCCTTGATTTTTTCACTAGGTACAAGAAATTTATCTTTTCATTGAGAATTATTTATTTTCAAAATATATCACCCTCTCCAAACCTATGAAATCCCATTACATGTGTTATACTAACTTCATTAACCTTAATATTTATACTTCTTAGATTAACAACTCAAATTTTTAAAGATTTTGTAAATTTGAGGGAAACTTTCTTATCATAACCACATAGTTTTTCAAAAAATACTACCCATCTATCCTTATCTATCATTTCATAGCATTCGTGGTTGTTTTTTATATCCCCATGTAATTGGGTTTTATAACCCTTAACCCTGACCATTAGTCATATTAAACAATCAAGTATGAGAACAAGTAGATTGATCAAATAGATGCAAAGTAACAAAACAAAATTGAAAGAAATAATTGTCGAAGTCCAATCACCTTCACAAAATGCAAAGGCCCTTTACACATGCCAAGTTATAATTTCTAGATCCCATAAGGAAATCAACCATGATTTCTAGATCCATAATAAATGAAGGCCTTTTTAATTATTATTTAAGGAGTTTTAAAGTGTCATAAATGACACACTAATCATGAAATGATGGAAGCTCTTGTTCCCCTTTTTATAGTTTTTTTGTAAAAATATAAAAAAGAAGTCATAATCATGAAAAACCCATCATATTTTTAGGATTTATTGAAATATCCATAGATATTAATCACCTTAATTTTATCATAATAAGATATGATAGTATGCATCATGATACATAAAAAAGGGTAAGTTTTATTGACCTAGGTAGTATATAAAGCAATGTTTTTATTAGTTAATATATCTATCTTACCACTCAAGTTCCTCCCTTAGATTTGAAGGCATCTCCTTTCAAAATGTATCCTCTATAAAACATACCTACTTTTTATAGAATCATGGTATATTGGTATTCATGTATATGTCTGAGGCTCAATGCTCCATTTCTAATATACAAATCATGTATGATACCTTCCCACTAGTAATTTTAGGGAAAAAAGAAAATAAAATATTGTCACAAATCAATAGAGAAGAAAACCTCAAAAAAATCATAATAAAAAAGACAACAATGTACTTAAGGACAATAAGTTAGGTGAAATCCCCCTAACAAAAAAATTATCAAAGGAATATTTTCCTCTTGGAGATGGAGAACATGTCTACCATCATCCTATAAGACCTCATTTTGACTGCTTAAAATGAATATTATAGAAGTTATACCATAACATATTTTATACCCCTTTTCTTAACAACCTTTTATTTCAAGGATAAATCTTGGAAGGTTTGATAAATTGTACAAGTCACATCATTTTATCCTTTGTCTCAGTGAAGATGCAAGACTGTCTCCTATGAATTCCAATGAAAAAACTTCTTTTGTAGTTATGGCTTATCTCTTTTGAATTATTACCCAATCCTTTATCATATCTTGAAAACCCTTACAATAAATAAATGTAGGTTTGTCAAATTCATATTCCTTGGTAGAAGGAAAACTATGGTCATTATATTACTTGTTAAAGCCATTTTTAGTTGCACTTGCTCTGAAGCAAATATCATGTGTTTGTGAAATATTTAATAACCTTGGAATAAGGTGAAGTATATTTTTCATAATCCTCTTCCCCAAAAAAAAGGAATATTAATAGTTTTTGTCTAGGTTACACTATTTTGAGTAAGGTCTAGTGATTTATCCCTCTTTCTCCTCCAAATTCTTTTCCAATTTAGACCATACATAACCTTTTTTCTAAAAATGGATTGATCCCATATTGTGAAGGAATATCATGGAAAAATATTGATTACTACAAGATCTTAAAGTATTGCTAAAACCTAGACAATTATAGCAATTTTGATCCAAGGCCCAGGAGGAGACCCGATGGACAACCTACTTAATGTTAGATAAGAGGGTTATAAAAATGGAAGAAACTTATGAATGATATAAAATATGAAGTGTAATTTGGAAGAAAATAATGAAAGTACACAATAGATACAACCATGTTATAACTTTAACAACAAAATTATATTATGTTAAACTATGTACAATCTGAGAGATCAGATATCTATTGCCTAACTCTATTCTTATTTGGTTATTTACTAGAATGGTTATTTTATAAAAAGAATCAAAGTGTTCAATATTATATAATTAAATAGTATGAAGGGTTATTTGAACCATTATAATAGTTCGTAACAACCATTTTGTAACTATAATGTGTGACGACATAATTGACTACCTTTATTGATGGGCTATTGGATATAGTGTAGACACTACAAGATCTTTGAATTAATGTAGGATTGGAATTACAAGGAAAAAACTAGAACATAAGTGGGAAACCTACTAATGTAGATGTTGATGTGAACATGAAGTTGGACATGTCATTTCATAAACTATAGTTTGATCTAGTGACCTAGTTCCTCCTGGATCAATTGCCTCTCTTTGAAGATAAATGGTCCCCATTGATTGAAATTGTGGAAGAACATGTGGAAACAAACTAGAATTGTGTGCCTCTATGAACCATTTTCCTTAGGAAGGTAATAAATTTGTTTTGGTGACCTAGAAAAGGGATATTTTTTCAATGTGTCTATTTGACCTAAACATCAATGTCTTTGTCCAATTTTATTAAAATAATGTAATACATATTTATATCTATTTGATGAAAAGTCTTTTCAGCATTTAAAGTTTCCAAAAAGGGTGTAAAGTAATGGCATAAGTGTTCTGTGTTGAAGACTAGATGAAAACAAAGATAAGTTATAATATTGAGCTCAAAACAATTACATCCTATTTTTGTTGTTGATGGTGTAGGTCATATACTAAAGTGGATGAATCTTGTGTTAAGGCCATATCATTCTTTCCTTCTCTAAGCATATCCACACTCAATCACCAACATAAAAGGTGTGTGGTGTCTGATGTTTATCATGGCACTACCTGTATTTCACATTTTAATATTGCATAATGGTTTCCATTTGTTGTTAAATGTATTGGATATGCTCAATGAATTTATTAGCCTTGTCACCTTCATTTTGATTTTAAGGAGTTGATATTATTGATGGTACAATAGGATAAACTACATTGATGGGCACCAAAGTTTGGAAACCCAAACATACCTAAAAATTGTTATGTGTGGTAAATTTGTATAAATATCTAATGTAGTTGTACTAGATTAATGGAATACTTTCATCCCAATTGTGTTTTTTTATAATTTTAGATTTGAATAATGTGCACTATCATCCTATTTACCACTTCCATCTATCTATCAATCTATGGATGAAAGGTGGTGGATTTTTTCATATTTGTGTCTAGCATAAACCAAATTGATTTCTATAAATGACTCAAAAAAAATTTATGTCTCTATAAAACAATATAGTTTATAATATTCCAAAGTGGATCCAGTCATGCTTAAATTAAAATTTATCTTTTTCTAGAGTTGAGATAACTTTCTTACAAAGTATAATATTTTTCATATTTGAGAATCTATCAACTAATACATAAATGCAATAATTACTATGCTTGGTAGTAGGGAATCCTAAAATAAATTCCATGTAAATATATTCCCATGATCTCATTGAAACAAGAAGAGGTGTGTACATACCTTGATTCTTATTGACTAGATTAACTATGGCACATAGAGTACATGAATTGATACACCTAAATATATCACTCCTAAAATATGGATAAAATAAGTACTTATGTAACAGCGCATGAGTCTTTATAAATCCAAAATTTCATAAAACCTTACTAAAAAGGGCCTTTCATATTAGTTTTTATCTCTCTACCTCATGAAAAATACACAAGTGCCCAAGATGATTTACAAGTCCATCTATCAAGTAGAAATCTAGAACTGAATTACTATAGAGAAAATTCTAATAGATATTTGAAAATATATGTTAGATGGTTATAATTATGACCATACATTGACTTAATGTCCACATACATCAACTATAAATAGGAGAGGTTGGAAAAATGGATGGATTAGAAAATCTATGACTATATTTGTACTCCCCTTCTTACGCTTGATGTTTAGATGGAATTGATGAAGATAAGAAGACCATTTTTTATGTTTCTCTTTCTATAACTTATTTTGTGATTGGGATAGCTAATGTAGTTTGTGATATCTATGGATAATAGTCTCCTTGACCAAGATATAATGTTTTTAATGCTTACATGCTTGAATAATAACATAAATCTCATGATCATATGTTGTGTAGTTTTTTATTGGTGTGGTGCAAGTTTCACTATGATAAGAAACTAGGTGACCATGTTGAGTGAGAACTGCTCCAAATGAAAATTCATAGGCATCTATCTATATCTCAAATGGTTGTTAAAGGCCTATTAAAGTAAGTAAATGTACATAACAAAGTGTACATTTGAAATACTTGAATAATTTCTATTTTGTGGCATTCCAATTGAAATTTTATTTAATTACATCTTAGTTAACTTATTCTAGAGTCTAAGACACATAATAACAACAAACTAAAAATATCCATTATAAATTTTCAAATCCCAGGTAGATGTGAAGCTCTATGACATTATTTGGTTGTGGCTAATCCCAGATGCCTTGAATCTTGGTTGGGTCCACATATACTCCTTGTACATCCATAATGTATCCAAAATTTTATATTTGTAGCATGTCAAATGAACATTTATCCATGTTTTCATATACATTTTATTTTTAAAAATTGTTAATAACTTGCTTTATATGGTGCAACTATCCATCCTATGTTTTATTGAAGATAAATATGTTGTTAGGGTAGACTACAACAAATGAAGTAATGAATGGAATGAGAATGTAATTCATAATCCTCATGAATGTGTTTATGGCATTGGTCAAGTTGAATGGCATGACTAACCATTTTGACAAGCCTTCTTTCACCTTGAAGATTTTCTTCCATAGATTTATGGAATCCATAAGGATCTGATGAAAATTAGACTTAAGATCAATATTGGTGAATTATTTGGCACCATAGAGCTGGTCTATAAGGTCATTAATCTTTGGAATAGTATATTATTCTTCACTATGATCTTGTTGAGAGCTTGGTATTCAATGCAAAACCTTCGTGTGTCATTTTTATTTAGTAAAGCATAATTATGATACTACAAGGCAATGAGCTAGTAATGATATTCCATTTTTCCACAAGTTTATAGATTTGTATCTTGAATTCTTCATTATTTATAAAGGACCTATCATAAAAATAATCATTAGGAATAAGTAGTCCAAGGATCAAATCAATAGTGTGCTTCACTACACAATGCATAGGCACTTCCTATAGTATCTAAAATATATCCTAGTATTCTTTGATCTTGATTTTCAACTCTGCTTCTTCAAAAATTAATGCTATATGAAATATAGTAGGAATTAGTCCCATAAGGAATTTATTATGTTCAAATCTTACCATCAAAAGTATAAATTTATTATTAAATTTGACTACTTTCTTACACTGCTTTGTACTAATGCATGATAAATTTGGAACTACTTATAATATACGCTATATCATATCAACAACATTTTTAACATTTTATTCATAGACTTGATGTCAATGATATCTTAAAATCAAAAGTATAAATTTATTATTAAATTTGACTACTTTCTTACACTGCTTTGTACTAATGCATGATAAATTTAGAACTACTTATAATATAAGCTATATCATATCAACAACATTTTTAACATTATATTCATAGACTTCATGTCAATGATAAATATATAGTTGACCAAGTATAACATCACATGCCTCTAATAATGCGACATATTAAATGAATGTATCTTGAAAAGGATTGATGTTATACACTATCTAACACTACTCAGTGACATGTTTCTTAGATCCCACAATGGACCATCTAATGGAGTATGTTGTGGGTGAGGCATCAATGGAAATTTTAATCTATAAACTACTTTACTATAAATAAAATTATTTTGACTTACATTGTTAATGATGAAGTGCATTGGTTTGGCATTGATCCATATTTGAGAATGGAACAATATTTCTACTTCTTCTATTTTTTCATGGGTAGTAGAGATGTTTTTGGTACCCACAATGGTACTGGGCTTAGATTCTATGATTTACTTACCTTTATCCCATGGTATGAAATTTTTAATATTCCCATCAAGTTGTACAATTAAATTTTTCCTAACATGGCACTCCTCATTGGAGCAACTAATTTATTAGTGAATAAAATACCACTTATTAGAATTGAACTACTTAGTTTGATAATTTGATAGCTATTACTTCTTTTACAAAGGGCATTTGGAGTTATTCCCTAATTTAGAATTTTACTTATAAGTTCTAGATTGTTGTTTAGTTTGAGACTTAGAATCATGTCTTACTTTTGGCCTTGGCCTTTGCTTCAAACTTGCAAGCATATATGTAGTCTTATTCAATTAAAAATATTCTTAGGAAATCTAAATCAATTTGGATTTGTGGTCTCAATCCCAACCTATATGTTATAATAATATTTTTCTTTGAATCCTGAATCATGAGTTTAGACATCAAAGTATGGAATGTATCTATGTATTATTTCACATACTATTCTTTATCTTAGCACAAATGTGAGAAATTGATGTATTGGTCATCATGATTACTGATATGATAATAGGTTGATTTGAGTGCTTCTAAAAAACTATTTCATGTGTCTAGATGAGTGTCTAGAGTAAGATCATATTCATGTGAATTGTAGTAATTTTCCCACCATTTATTTATAATAATTTTTTTTTAGATGAATGAATGTAATAGTTTCTTAGGTTGAGAATTGATTAACCATAATTATGAATAGATTAGTTTAAGCTAGTTATTTAGTGAATCTACATATATCTTTCCATCAAACATAAGGATTTCAAGTTTGAATTTTACCTTATATAGAGTGTGACCACCAAATGGCCTATGATATTGAGAGGTGTTGGATGGATTTTTATACTTGATAATTAATGATAATTGATCGATGATACTTACTTGTTAGCATGTATAACATTCTTACATATTTTCACCTTGTATAAATAATGCATCCTCTATCATTGGTTGGAACATTTTTGAATTTGGCATCATTGATGGCTTGTCTACCATCTAAGGACATGAAAGAAGCTATGATGAATGGTAATGAGTCTCAAGCCATAGCTTCTTATAATTAGACCTTTTATGATTATGCATACAAATAATGAAAAAATTAATAAACACCATGATATCAATCAAATATGATATGAAGTGTGTATGATATGATACCACTTATATGGGGCCCAAGAGGAGATCCAATGGAAAACCTACTTAATGTTGGTTAAGAGGGTTATAAATAAAAAAGAGAATTATGAATGATAGATAATATGAAGTGCAATATGGAAGACAAAAATGAAATTATAAAAAAGAGACAACCATGTTATAATTTTAACAACAAATTTATATTATGTTATGTTATGTACAATCTAAGAGATTAGATGTTTTATTCCTAAATACATTCTTTTCTATTTATTCACTAGAATGGTGATTCTCACAAATAATGTAAGTGTACATTATTATACAATTCAAGAAGATGAAATGTTGGTTTAACTATTACAATAGTTGGTAATAATCACTTTGTAACCATAAATTATGGAGACATCATTCATAAGTTTTTGACTATAGCATAGGCACTTCTAGAGCTATATGGTAACATAGAAGTGGAATGCCAAGGAAACAAAATATAATGTAGAAATATATCCTACTAACACATCTATCAACATGATCATGAGGTTGGGCATGCCACTATAGTAAATCATAGTTTAATATAGAGACCTGGATCCTCATGGTTTAATTTCTTATCTTAATCCTCAAACTCCACCATCTTCTATACAATCTCCTTAGCTCCAAAATTCAAAACAAGGGCTTTAGTTATTTTCCAAGAGTGGCCCACTTGAACTTTAATCCAAATAAAATAAACATCCTTACCCATAAATATTGGACCCACTACACATAATTTCATAAATGTGTTCCCAATAAGTTTAAAAAATCACTCTTATAATATTCTAGGGATATAATATAACATGACCAAAATCTCATTAAAGATAGAATTGATATAATTCTTCAAAAAAAATTGTCATGGAAAAATATCTAGTTTTATCCCATTAAACAACCAAACTTGGGCATGATCAATCATGTCTCTTTCTTCTTTTGATATAAATTTAACTTCAAGCCAACCTTTTATAAGATATCCAAGATTAGATGCCTAAAAAGTTCTCCAATTATCCTCTAGGCAAGTTTAAAAACACTTTCCCCTAAAATGTCCACCTAGTATTTTTCCAAAAAATTATTTATAATGTAAATCATAACATTCCTCTAAAACTAAATTTACTATAATATCAATCCTTAGGAAGGGTAAGTCAGAATCTAAGTGTGGATCCAAATATGAGACTAATCTAGGATAATATAAACCTTCCTCCTAATTAAAAATAATAGGTGGAGGTAAAAACTCCTTAGATACTATATTATGATCCCTTTTTTCTTTGATTCTAAACTAATCCCAAGTAATTCCATATCTATTTCAAGTTACTTTCATTTTTTCATCAAAAAGAGCACCTCAACAGATCATAATCAACTTTAAAACCTATTATGTTTTCATACCCAAACCTAGATACCATATCCACATTATTTCCTTTAGATCCCCAAGTAAATTACATCTATTGAATCCACATTATATGTCAACCTCTTCCCTTACATAACACCTAAACATCCTTATACATTTCCATAATTTGCTTTCGCAACATCCATATTTTCATTTGCAATATGCCCTTTCATATCCAAAAATTTGATCACACTCACTTATTCTTCATCAGCCAAGTTATCCTTATATATAACCAATTCCACAAAAACCAAGTTAACCTCTTTGATATCTAATTTTTAAATAATCAATTTAACCCCTTTCACAACAAGTTAAGGATGAAAAATACTATTTCTCCTCTTAATCAATTTCGGGATTCAACATCTTAACCATAAATTGAAATATCTAGTTTGTCATATTTTCATTATAATATGTTGTAATCATTGCATTATGGGATATTACTATTTTATTAAGATTGCATTATGGGATTTCATTATTTGGTTCAGATAAAATTAGAGTATATTAAATTTTTACTAAAATTGCATTGCAGTATATCATAGTTGAATTCAAATATTTTTTAATCATTCCAAGCCATTTTCTTAAATATTTTTAATTAACATTTTGAATATCATGTAATAATTACATTAGTTTGTAAAATATCTATCAGAGAATATTTTCCATATCCTATAATCATTGCAATCCTTTCTCAAAGTTCTATTATTGCACTGTTTTATTATATTGTAATCTTTACACTTTTTCAAATATTTTACACAACATTTTAATTATTATGTAATCTTTAGATGACCTTTTAAAATATTTTCCAAATCATATTTTGTATATCATTGAATCTTTTTAGTATCTTTTCAAGTATATATTAGGGAATGTTTTACATTTCCTATAATCATACCATTTCTTTTTCAATCTTTGTTAGGGCATGTTTTTCATATCCTATAATCTAGTGCATTAGTTTTTCAAACAACTGATGAGCCTTATTTTTTTTGATACATTTATGTAATAACATCCTTAGTAGGACATGAATATTCAACATCAACCATTTTTTTATTTGATAATGGTGAAATTATTTTGGCATTGTCTCAGAAATCTAAATAAGGTCACCACAGTTAGATTTTGGTTGTATTGTTTTTGTATTCTCACACCATCTTACCTAGAGGTTGTAGCATGTGTTATATTTTATAAGAATATCTATTGAGTATCAAGTTGATTTTTCAAGGCAATGACTCTTTCAAAAATTTATTATAAGATTTTTGATCATGGTGACATGGGATACAAGGCCTCACTATCATTTTTCCTTCTTCATAGGCTATTTTATCCAATTCAAGGATATAGAACGTAGTACCACCTAAATATCATCATGTAACCATAGTAAAACATTGTGGTGTTATCTTTATATGTCAATTTGGACTTTTTGGTGCCTTTGGGGAAACTTTTAAAACTTTCAAGTGGCCTAAGAAAAAATAGGCAAATAAAATGGGCATTATTTCCTAGGTAAAGGTTAGGGAAAATAGGGGTACATTTAGGAAAATATGAAACATGATTATATATTGGCTTTTTCCATTGATGGTAATTATATAAACTTTATGTGTTGTATCTAAGTAGACAAGGAGAGATTGGGTTGTGAAATTTTGCTTAATTATTTGAAAAAATGCCTAAATAAAGGTTTTAATTCTTGTGAGATAAGGGAGGTGTTGTTTCCTTGACCAACACACCCTAATTTCATCAATGAAATTATGGAACATCTTTTTGCTCTAGAGTTTGATATTTTCCTATGGGGTTGTGATGGTTTCTCTGATTGATCCTTTCCATAATTGGCAGTTAGCTAGATATGAAGTTTTATTTTATAAATGTTTCATTGGTTAACCAAGTCAAAATAATCAAGTCTTCATTACAAATGCTTGGTCTAAAATTCTTATCTAGGACTGTATGGATTTAAATATCTAAATTTTTTAGATTTATTAAGTCTTGGTCTAGATCCTATTTTGGAAATACATCAAATCTCCCTTTTTCAGGTTGTTTCACCTTATATTTAGGCAAGTTGTCTAGCTATTTCAGAGTTTTTTAGCTTCTTTTTAAAAGTAATTTAATTCATTTTTTCTCCATTTTGGAATAAATGGCTAAGTGTTCATATGGTTTCATTTTTTAGACTTAATCAATTTCATAAAAATGGATGAAATCTACTTCAAATTTAAGTTTAGATTCATTTAAAATGGCTTTCTCTTTGATAAGTTTATCTACCTTATTACTTTTATTTTAAAAACATAGTCATTTTGATTTGAATTTATTAGCCATTACCATTTAAAATTATAAATATTGATTGTGTTCCTTAATTTACTACCCATAGGTGCCCACTTTGTTTCCCAAAGACATGTGGTGATCTTTTGTATCCCCTAGTAGCCCTAACTTATTCAAAAATTATTTTTGGCACTTAACTGGTTATCTAATTTCTCCTAGAGCTACACATCAAATTTTCACTTCTTTAGGACTTAGTCAATTCTTTAAAAGATTCATAGATCCATGTGGCATCTTTCCACCACTTATTAGGACTTGAGCAATTCAAATCCTCTTGTTGAGTGGGTGAATAGGATGCTACCAAGTGGTATGATACTAATGACTTGCTACTTTGATTGGCTTCATACACATCAAAATACTCTAATTGAGTGGGTGAGTGGGATGATACCAAGTGGCATGATCTTGATGATCCACTACCTCAGAGTAGTCCATACAAATATGAAAGCCCCCAAGACTGTAGGTTAGTGGGATGTCACCACATGGTAACATCCACATAATCTTTAGACCTAAGATGGTATGTAAAATTCTTATGCCTTTTGAGACTCTAGGTTAGTGACATTTCACCATATGGTAACATTTCATTACTTTTCAATCCCAAGTTGGTCCATATAATATAAAAAACATCAGAGCATTGAGAGAGTGGGATGCATCCACATTTTAAGATATCAGATCCTAGGAGTATCTGGAATATTGACAAAAAATTGGGCAAGTAGGTTAGTGACATAATTCCTAGTGACATAATCTCATCTTAATGTAGCCAAAGAATAGTCAGTCAAGAGGATGAACAGAGAAGCTGAGAAGTAAAAAAATGAACCTGATGGCCAAATGGGTAGGCCTGGTCATCAAGAGGATAGAAAACTAAATATAACACCCATCTATCCCATCATGGCCATCAAGTCTGAGGTTTAGATGTAGTTGAAGTCTAGGTACATAGGCATGTATATGTATGTATGTGTGTGTGTGTGTGTGTGTGTGTGTGTGTGTGTGTGTGTGTGTGTGTGTGTGTGTGTGTGTGTGTGTGTGTGTGTGTGTGTGTGTGTATGTATATATGTATGCATATATATATGTATGTATGTATATATATATATATATGTATGTATGTATGTATATATATATGTATGTATGTATGTATGTATGTATGTATGTGTGTGTGTATATATATATATGTATGTATGTATGTATGTATATATATATATGTATGTATGTATGTATGTATATATATATGTATGTATGTATGTATGTATGTATGTGTGTGTGTATATATGTATGTATGTATATGTGTGTGTGTGTGTGTGTGTGTATAATATATACATATACATATACATATATATATATATATATATATAATATACATACATATATATATATATATAATATACATATACATATACATATACATATATATATATATATATATATATAATAGTTTCAAATTAATGAGAAAGTAATAAGTGGTAGATCTTGGTAAGTGGTCAAATCCTAAAGCAATCAGCTTATGGTCAAAGAATAGAGTCATGGAAATAAGCAAGAGTAGAATAGGTTCTAACATGTTTGAGGATACACATGTCCTGACCATGATAGAAAATGTGATTGGAAGGAATCACTTGGTGATTTAGAGCATTTTTTGGCTCACCCAATCTAGGCATGACCTTATCATGGACATGGTAAAGATCTAAGAAGGGAAAATAACATAAAAGATAATTTTTATCACTTAAAGAGGCTTGGACTATAACTGAAAATAATGGGTATGATTTCATATTATATCATAGCATTATCAATTTGGCATGTCTATCAAATCCTCAACTGCACCTTCCAATCACATTGATGATTACTTGTAACCACCTTAGTAGTGAAACAAATTTAAAAGTCCATGGATTAAATTGTCTATATAATATCAAATCTTGCATTGTGCTAGGGGTTGGCTCCCTTAGATTAGATAAGATTAGTGGATTAAATGTGCTAGCTCCTTTTAGTCTTAGTACTAGAGTAGTGGACCATAAACCTCTTTTCATGCATTTTACTATTTTATAGGTTATTATTTTATAGTCAAGGCTATCTAGAAGCCATGTTTGTAATCCATCTGAGTATTGGATGAATCTCTATTTATTCATTGAATGGAATATATTTATATAAAATTATTTTCAATTGAGAGATTAAGCCTATGTATGATATATGGTGGCCTTATTTGCCTCTTTGACATTGATGCTCAATCCTTAGACTCTTGAACCACCTTTGTCCATGCTTATGCCATGTTGTCCATATCAAATAATTATTTATTTAGGATCTTTGTCTTATTAATAAATCAAACTACCATCTCCATTATAAAGTGGGATCTTTCTCTATACCCTTCTCTCTTTTATTTTTATTTAATCAGACTTGTATTTTATAATCTATGCAGTTTGATCTTAATGTTTTATCTTGATTGCTTATTTTTTCTATTTCTAATTATGCACTTTTGAATTTGTACAATATATTGTTGGTTTGAATAATTTGTTTATATCCATGGTTAAATCTCTATATGTTAATTATATAAGCTTTATCTCTTAGTTTAATGTAGATAAACTTATTTGAAATATTCCATATTAACTAGTAAAGGCACTTTGAATTGTGATGGTCACAACGAGTCACTAAATGAATATTAGTATACCTATACCAAGTAGAAGAAACCTTTTGAAGTTTTTAGATGTTCCTTATACGAGGTGTTCTAATGAGTCAAAATACACTAAAACCCAATTATTATTGAACTTGTCAAAATGACACATCAACATAACTAACACTAGAAGGATGGTCTAAACTATATTTTTAGACTTATTTATAGTTTTAAAGATCTTTTGTCTAGTTTTCTATCCCAGTGATGACCTTTACTTGGATAGGTGGACATTCTTACCCTATTAATATTTTAGGGCCTTCCCCTGATTTTATTAAATATCCCTATGACTTTTTCTCAAAGTATATACCTAGGGTGATCAAAATTGTAGAGGATCACCTTCAGGTATTTAAACATGCCATAGTCAAAATTTGAATCTATCATGAGGATGTGGCTTCTCACTTATTCCATTTATCCCTAGATTAAGTTGTATCTTCATGGTATCTTGGCTTACCAAAAAGTTGCATAATCTCATGGGCTATATTTAAAAATATATTTCCTAATCAATTTAGTGTGCCCATTGACCCTATTGCCCTATAATATTAGTTTGATATGGCCCATAGAGAAACTAATGAACCAATCAATATATTCAACCCTTGATTTAATTAGTTATACATAAGGTTGAAACACCTTTTCCCACAATCAAAAGAAGTTTTCATATAATTATACCTCAGAAATATGTATTTGTTAACTGTTATGTTTGTGAAGATGAACCCATCTACTGTTACATAATTAACATTAGTCTACCAAGATATTTTCAATGTATAAAAATATTTAATAACTTAGGGATTTGATGCCTACTCTTTATATTTTTTGGAATAACAGGGTGTTTATGTTCAAAAACCTTTGAATGACATGCCTACAAGTTAGACCATGGATTAATGTGTGCCTCACAATGAAGCATTTCCCCAAACCTTCACCCAACCAAACCTTGTTATGATGAATGAGAACCTTGCTTACTCGTTTAATGTATGTAATTTAGTTAATTATGTGTATAATCAGTAGGATGATCCATATTATATTGGTGATTTAGTATATTTGGGTGATATTATTAATAAAATACTATTTATTATAGGAGACAATAAGTAGGCAAAGCAAAATTCAAGCTATGAGGATGCATGCCTCAATGCACCATTTGGATTCTATGAACTTATCTACACTACTAATGTTGAGATGATTATGCCTGTTGATAAAGTATCATTTCAAAATACTGATCTATTACTTTAAGGATACAATATTGGTGATGATGAATCTTAAGATGAGGAAGAAAAAACTATTGAAGGAAAATTAGCACCTTAAAATCAAATTGATGAAGAGTTGCTCACACAAAATGAAGAAAATTAGCTTGAATAATATTGAACTTAGCTAGAATAACAATTCAAGGAACTGGAGAAGTTAAAGGATACATATGAATATTATGAATATGAATCATCTTTCTCATATCTCATTCTCATACATTTATAAACATGGTCCAAGATAATGAGCATATTTATGAAAGTGGTGTGAATTTCACTCCATCATTAGAAGGGAATTAAATAAAAGAAGAAAGAAACATTGAGTTGGACTATTTACACCAAGAAGAGTTAGGTTTTTCCTTTGAGAAGAATGAGTTGGAAGAACTCTAGATTAATGATCCTTCCCCTCAAGTCAACCTTATCTTTGAACCAATATAATATGGCTACCTTATGTTCTTCCCAGTAGTAGAGGTAGTCAAAGTAGGAATGGAATATGAAGAACATTCAACCTTAAATGAATAAGAACTCCTCTTTATGCCTAATTTAAAGGAAAATAAGAAACTCATAAATTCTTTGGATGAAACCATAACCAATCCTATTTCCCCAATTCCAACATATTCCACATCCAATGTTGAAGATATGGTTAAGATACGAATAAAATATCATAAACATAGTGGCTTGAATGAATAAGTCATGTTAATGGAGATAGAATTTGAAAATGACTTGGTACAACATAACTCTCCACATAATTCAGCCACTAATGACAAATCCAAGAGTCTTTTAACATGGGAAGAGTCAATCCTATGCCTTCTATGTGATGATCAAAACAAGGAGGATGTTTTTAAAACATCTATATCAATTAAGGAGCATATAATAATGGACTCAACTTTTGGGTGCCAATATGAACACAATACTACTAGGTTGGATCTTCTAATCACTCTAGTATGTATGAATGCCCACCCTTCCCCTCATAACAATACAAGTTATGGGCTGAGGTATTTTATTTAACCTATCTCAAGCACTTTATGCAAATTAGTTGTAATAAAATTATTGAATTGCATTATATTAATTTACTTAATTTGCATGAAAATAACATAGATGAATATTTATGGGATAGTGTGCATGAATGTAGAGGAAAAAATAGATGTAAGTATATGCATATTCGTCCTTAGTAGGGTATCTACAAATCTTCTTAGAATCCTACAAAGAAATAGGTGTCTAACTAGTTTCAAGAATGCATTTGCTTGAAAACCTTTATGAATAATTTATCTTTTCCTTTCTTATTTGATTTATGATTTTTTCCTTTCCATCCCTTGCTATTAGTTTAGTTTCCATTTCTTGTTTTTTTTGTTTGGTACTTCTCTTTTTTCCTTAAGGTTCCCTTGTTAATAAAATAAATTAAATGAAAGGCCTACTAGTAAGTAAACAACATGAATGGCACTCAAAGCATAAAAGTTGATCTTACTTGAAAAATTGCATGAAACTATCATGATCTCTTGTGTATTCTTAAATTAATAAATTCAAATGATTCAAAATAGAATGAATATATTTAGAAAGATATATTATATCATTTAAATCCATATATACACTTAATTGAAACATCTTTTTGGGTTTATCTTAAATGATCATGAACTTTCTTATTTTCCTTGAACCCATGGATTGGTCCCCAACCTTAGATATAAAAAGTCTTATTTCAAAAGCACTAAGATAAAATGTAAAATCAAAAAATTCTCCTCAAAATGGTGATCTTGGTAACCTCCACCATAGGGTTTCAAAATTGGTTGGAAATGGAGCAAGACCTTAATAAGGGACCAAAGGTAATGTTGGGCACAACACACCCCATTCTTAGGTTTCAAATAGGGACCCTCTTGTTCTAGTTTGGTCTTTGGTTTATAGGTTTCTAGATGTAAATTCCTACCTTATAAATGATCCATTGATATTAACCAAGTCTAAATTTAAGCCTTTTAAACATAAGAATTTCAATGCTTGATCTACTCAGTTTAAATTATACCCCTAAAATGTTTTAATTTGATTTCAAATTGACCAAGTCTTTATAATTTCTCATTATAAAGGCTCAATTGATATTTGATTTTATACTTGGCTATTCATAAAGTCTTTGAACATTGAAAATGATGTGAATTCATTGTTGTGGACTAGCAAATCCTATTATGTGTTCAAGATCAAAAGGTGGCCTTTGTTTTATGCCTTGGTATATTTTCTCCTTTTTTAAGTAACTTACTAATGATTGTTTGTTTCTTTGCAGCTTTTCAAAGCCTCCCATTGCCCCCAGATTCTTCCATACATCTGAATTTCATAGACATGTGGCTTTGAAGCCAAATATTTTTTGAAAAAATTGACCAAGTCTTTTTAAATCCCCAAGCCCCTGATAAGGTGCCACATGGCACTGTCTCAAGAACCTGGAAGCACAAAGGATTGAAAGCATTAACCTCAAAACCTAAGAATGTCATAACCTTAGAATTTAGATGGTATTAAGGTATTAAATTAGAATCTCAGGATTTGATCAATATTAGTAAAGCTCCATGGCTATGAGGCCTAAGGAAAATGCCATGTGGTACCTTATCGGGAGCTCAAGGCATAAATAGTATTATCCCAAAGCATGAAGAGCTTGGGAGGTTGAAAAGAATCCATGTGTCCAAAATAATGATAAAGGTAGATAATAAAGTGAAGCTTGGGGATGTTGACAAGTTGACAAGTGGAAAAGTGGGACCTAGTAGGCAAAACCAAAATCCTAGCAAAAGTGAACAAAAGAGATACTGAGGCTAATAATGTAGACAAAGAGACCATGGATGAATGCCAAGTGGTAAAGAGAGCCTAAGGACTTAAAAGAAGATGAACCCAAACCATGTCAACCAACCAAGTCATATTAAAGGGTGCATGCCTAAATTTGATTTCCCATCAAAAAATTAAAATGGCTCAAATCGAGGATAACAACATAATAATCAATATATCTAACTTTTAAGGGGTCTAACTAGTCAAGATAGGTACATGGAGTAATTTGATGGCTTCTTGACCTAAATATCCTCCCAGGTGGGACGAATAGAGGAATCATTCAAAATACTTGGCCTAAAAGGGAAAAGTGGGGATATAATTTTGGTTAGACAAGTGTCTCTACCATGGATAAAATAAAAAATAGAAATTGGATTTCATTTTAGAATAGAGGGAATATTCTAACCAAATGCAGTTATAGCAGCCTGGATTGGAAATCAAGGCCAAAGATGGGAGCCTTGTGTAACTTGGAGTCAAGTCTCATTCTATTTTGTATATAAGATAGTATTCTATTTTGAGGGGGAATATGCGATGCACCAAAACTCTATAGAAATTGTGATACACCTAGTCATCTCTTTTTCTTTTTTCTTTTAGCTTGTGATTATCTGATTAGAGGACACACTTAAATGTTTTTGTGATAACAATGAAATAGATACTAGTATAGTTTGAAATTCATGTTGTTATTAAGTAATTTCCTTCACTTCTTGATGGAATATAATATATTAATGTTAATAAGAGATTACAATGCCTTTTCATTAATGAATATGCAGTTAAATTATGCAATATCTAGTCTAATTGGTTCTAATTTTTCATTATATTTAACTTGAAGTTGTGTCAATCCATTATGTGTAGTAGATATAGGCATTTGATATGGTTTTATTGAATATAATTTTAAGATAATATTTTTCAAAATCTTACCCATTGAGTTGCTTTGGTTTGTGTTATAGCTAAACCTAGTACACAATCATATAATTGTGATCAGGCATACATTTGATTTTCAACATTAATAATCTTATTTTAGTCAAAGAACCACTTACTTTCCCACCTTAATATTTCTCCCATTTTATATATCTTTTTGATGAATATTATGTCTATTGTATTATAGTGTGATGCAAATGTGAACTAGTAATAAATTTCATACATGAACATCAACAATAATCTTTAGGCAATTCATAGTTGATAGAATTTTTTATGGTTAATTTCTATTGCTCACCTAACTAAACAATTATCAATTTCTCATCCTATGGATTCAACTACTTTAATCCTAAAAATGAGGGGATATTGTGTCTCATGTGCTAGTATCTCCCTTTGTCCCATAAAAATAGTTAATCAAATAGTCATATTTGTTATGGGTCACAAATTGAGACCAACATAAATTGGTGCTAGAAGGAGGGTCTTCTTTTAGTTTACTTTGAAATTCCATATACCTTATGTTGCATTGATTTATTATTTTCCATGAGTTTTTAGGTTATTTATATTTCCTATTTTATTTTTTAAAGTTTGGTTTGATTAATATCTAACTCTTATTTGATATCTTAAACAATATGAAGCTTGCCAAGTGAATCATTAGATCCTGAGTAATAAGAGGTAGACTGATTGTATCCCCTTTGAAATTACTTAGGATAGAAAAAAATGATAAATGGAGGCCTAATAGTTTAGGTTCCCATATTATTTCATCTTCTCAATCTACCTAGAATAAGACCCCACCCATTGTTTCACCCATGGCTTGGTTAGCAGGGTTTGCAATAAATGTTTCAAGTGATGTACATGATCTACCATGGAATCCTAAGAGATACCTTACAATATTAACCTAAGGTACTAGGCAGACTATTGAATAACATGTCACTTCCTAAAAAACTACCCTTATGTTTCTCAATGTTAAGCATGAGGATGTAGCCTAAAGGATTGATGTGGCATATGAATAGTTCCTTAACTTGCCTAAAGTCTCAATTAGAAGATTGAATCAATTTAGTAGCACATTATTGACCTAGTTTGGTCAAGTGGTATACCCCAACGTCCTATCTCAATAGTTTTCCTACATGAAAAAGGAACCTAATGAACCTATACATAATTTGAATGCCCACTTTCAAAATATGTATAGTAGGGTGACGGCCATGTATAGGCCAAATAATCAATTAGCATTGCAAATGTTTAAAATGCTACCATCATTGGACCTATATTCCAACCTTTCCAATGACTTCTAGGAGGAATTACAAATAAGGGGATGGGGATGTAAGTCCCAATTATTTCCTTTCTTATTTTTTTCACTATTTTTCATGATGTGTTAGACTTAGCTTTTTCTTATTTGAAGGAATGAGATGGTGATACTATGTTATTCACTCTTAGATAGTTAGACAGTTGAGTTATTGGATTTATGTCAATTTATTTTTATATATGGGTACAATATAACTTTGTGATGAAATTTTGATCCACTTTTAGAGGAATGCAATTTTGACTATGTTACTACTAGATTGTAGAGAATACTATTTTGATACAGGGGTAATAGAGATGTTTTGTCTAGTTAAGCTAGTATAGCTATATCATTTTGATAATGTATATGGATGTTTTTACATTTGACATTTTTGTATTATTCCATATTGTGTATTTGTAATTTTGAGATAACTTTGGATGCTTATATGTATGCTTTGTTTATGTGTATATATTGTTTTATATTGATTTCAATTTTGTGTCTTTGGCTATTATAGGAATAAAATGGTTTTTTGTGTGAAATGAATGTGTATATGACACAAAGACCATGTGAGGGTATTTGAAATAAATGAAGCATCAAATTACCAGTGTGATCCTTAAGATGTTAATTGTTTTCTATGTACCTAATCTTATTTTGATATATTAAACTAGTTGACCCTTATTAGAAATTATCTAAGATGTTAATCTAATATTCCAATTCCAACCTATTTACCACTTGAATCTTTACATCATAGGTTTCTAGTAGTCTTATTGGAGTTTTTATTTGGGCCATATATGTTTTCCCATTTTTTAAACCTATATTTTTATAAGAAAGCTCATTTTTTTTTATGTATAGAGCAAGTTTCAGCCTCTTTATGTGATTTATGAAAGACTCTCAACTTGGTAGATGGATCGAGAAGAATATACTTAATTTTTTTTTGAAGTTTTGGCATCCTAAATCTCTCTTTAGTATATTTATATAAGGATATATTGATTGAAATTTAAGAGGCCCATGTGGTATGAAAGGGAATTTTTGATTTTGTAGCAAGATATATTATAAAAGAAGAACTTGAGAAGAAAGTATAGTGAGTGGAGGATCATACATGGTAATATCCTATTGGGTAAGCAATTGGATTAAGTTACTATTTATAATAGGGCCTATTTACTGGGGATTCTACTTCTTATCTCTATTTTATTATTTATCTTTTAGCTCTTCTTGTTCAACAAGAACAAGATTTATGGATTTTAATGGGATCAAAGGGAAAAGATAAAAGAAAAGGGATAATAATTAGAATCAACAAGGGGAATAAAGTTAACTTAATTACATTTGAATCCTCATTTACCATGCTGTTTCTATTTTAAACATCTTTTGATGTTTCTTTCTTTCATTGAATGGAGAATCATGATTTTGTTGTAAATTCATTGTTTAGCTCACAACTTTCTTGGCCTGTTGAAAACATTTAGGCCTTTGTTTATGCTTTTATGACCCTTTTAAATGATATTGTGAGAGGATTAAGGCCACTATTGGTGGATATTTCTTAATTTAAATAATTTTTTTAAAATAATAAGGTTAGGCTACCCAAGTTGGGACAACCTTTGTTCATTTTTTATGGAATTTGAGTAGGACTCAAGAGGATCTATCTATTTGTATCACAAGCTATTGTATGGGCTTGACTGGAAAATTACAAGGAATTTTTTAAGAACACTCTACCCTTTCCATTGTAGGTGTTGGTGCCTCATTCACTTGCTAGTTTGAATGATTATATTATTATTCCCTTGTCTTTCAAAGGTAATGGAAGTCATTGGGATCTATCACTGATTGATATTTGAGGCATGTTTGTTCCATGAGATCCTTCTTATCCCCCCTTTTTAGTATTATTTAGAAATTATATCATGATAATGTAATTTAGTTATATGCACTTTGGAATCCATGATAATAAAATGCTTCAACATGTAAGCAATTGACTAGGTTGTGTTAGTAGATTGTTTCCTAAAATATCTCCTTAAAATAATCCTTGTATTTTTATTGGTTGTCATTATTGTTGGTCGCTAGATGCTTCAATTGGGATTTATTGGCTTGAGGTTTTTCTAGAGACTCCTACTTGAGAATGGAAATATGTTTGGAAGGTGAGCCTTTCCTTGTTTGGTCTTATGGTGCATTATTTGGGATCTTGCATTGGAGATGTAACCTTGTAACTTGAGGGTTGTTTTGATAAACTTAGATTATTCATTTATATATTTTATGCCTTGTAAAAAAGCATTGATTTTGATAGAGATGCAATAACATTTGTAATTAATTTCATTTTCAAATTTGTTTTCTCATAATAAACATATAGAACCCATTAATCACTAGTGAAGAAAATATAATTGTATATACAAAAAAATACTAAATATTAACAATATATGAACATTTAGTGATCAATGACCATTTTTATTAGATTTTTTTATAATAATCAATAGATCTTAAATTTATTCATTTATGTGTAGTGATAAAATTGAAGACCAAATGAAATATCAAATAGGACATCAAATGGAAGATCAAAGTGAGACCACTTTGATCTCTAGTTTGATGACCTATTTAATCTTCAATTTGATTACAAATCAACAACTAAATTAAATATCTATTGACTATTATCAAAAATATGATACTAATGGTCATGGATCACTTAATGGATATCATTTTTTTAATAATTTTTTTATATCCAATTAGTATTTTACAAATATTAAAACTATTCACATATAGAAAAAAAAAATATCTTTTATTTGATATCATATTAACTATCAAAGATTGTATGCTTCCAAAGTCCATACAATGACAAAATCTTTTTTAGAAGAAATTGTGTCATATTTTGATGATCGATGCATTTCAGATCCACTATCATGATCCTTCATTAGGAAAGAAACATGTGTGGAAACAACAGAACCTCGATTCTTTAAAAAGAAGAAAAATAGTTGTTGCAAAAAATTGCCTAAAAATAACAAAGTAATTGTTATATTTAATTTCTAAAAACAAAAAAAAAGTTTAGAAAGCTTTAGATTTTCAAATTTTATCCTATTTTAAATTTTAATAAATTTATTATTGAGAATTTTAAAATTGGATTAAATCTATTATCATTACTTTAAAGGATTTTATGAAAATCTATTAAATTCACTTTTTTATATTTAATTGTTATGGAAATGAATTAAGAGAAAATATTAAATAAATTAAATTATTTAAAACAAAAGAGACTAAAAAACTTAAAACAAAAATTAAAAAAATGATAAAAACAAAGATAGCTCCATAAACCAATCCTAAAATAAATTACCATCCTACACCCAATATGAGCAAAAACATTATTTTCTATCAACTATAGGATTCCACGCATGACTAATCCAAAGTCCCTCATCTTTGTCAAAATTTTAGGGTGTTTCAAAATTTAAACAAAGATGAGGGACTAAGGATTAGTCATGCGTAGAAACCTGTAGTTTGTAGAAATTAATGTTTTTGTTCACATTGGGTGTAGGAGGGTAGTTTATTTTATGATTGGTTTATGGAGCTCTCTTTATTTTTATTCTTCCAGTCTCTTTTATTTTAAATAATTTAATTTATTTAATATTTGATCTTAATTCATATCCATACCAATTAAATATAAAAAAGTGAATTTAATAGGTTTCCATAATATCCTTTAAAAGGCTTTAAAGTAATGATAATATATTTAATCCAATTATAAAAATTTTAATAATAAATTTATTGAAATTTAAAATAGGATAAAATTTTAAAATAAAAAACTTTCTAAACTTTACTTGTTTTTATTTTTTGTTTTTATAAATTAAATATAATGGCTACTTTGTTCTTTTTAGGCAATTTTTTACAACAATTATTGTTCTTCTTTTTTAAGAATCAAGGTTCTGTTATTTCCACATATGTTTCTTTCCTGATGAAGGATCATAGTAGTGTATCTAAAACACATTGATCATCAAAACCTGACATGGTTTATTTCAAAAAAGATTATTTTCCATCATATTAACTAGTTATGTGTATATTTATTACATGTATATTGTAGATGTATATATATGGATATAAAAATCTACATGTTTACATATTTCAATTGTAATATGTATCTATTATAATTATTTATATATGTATATATACATATGTATAAATATATACAACTATGATATACATATTATTTATAATATAATAATGATGATCATCTTCATAATAACAAATATATTTTTATTTAAGTTGTGAAATGGAATTATAAAATACTCAAAACACAAATTAAGGATTGTCCAAACATGAATATCATATCTATGCTCTTTTGAGAGGACCTAGATCTGAATTAAAACATGGAATACTAGTAAAATGGATTGACGTTAAATTGTAGGGTTTCAAAGTGTAATTTAAACATGAGGTAGTGATGATTTGATAAGTAATTTCATACCCTAGGAGGTATGTTTTGACCTTTTACCAAGAGTGAACTACCTGATTTCCTAATAAACCCCTACTAATAGTGGTATAGAGCATAATCATTTAAAAATTTAATCCATAACTTATGATTTTTATTACTTATAACCACACAAAATTACTAATATAGTTGTACCAAAAAAAAATCAATTATCTTTGAAAAAGAAATGAAAGTATACAATATTAGAAGGAAAATTGGGCATGTCAAGTTAAACTCTACCTTTATAAATTCTAAAAATTTGCACATAATAGTAAGTTCACTACCACTAATATAACATTAAAATTAAAAAAATATCTTCATTAAAAACCCCATGCTTTATGTTTTTTGCATTGATCTGGGAGTCACTCAAATAAATAAGCCATGGGGACTACAATATCTAAATGTGTTTACCTTGCAGTATTCCCCTAAATTTTTAGCCATTTTTAAAGTGATTCATCTGCAATATAGATTCAAACACAAATCAAAACTAGAAATACTTATCAATGTGGATAATGTTAAAAGTAAGTTGTAACAAATGTTATAATGGTAAGTGTTGATCTAACTTGCTTTAGCATATTTGTTCAAATTTTTGTGAACATCAATGGAACTAATTGAAAATTAAATAATTATTTTCTAGCCTCTAATCATTTTTAAATAATCATCACCAAAGCAATGATTATCCCATTGTAAATATATGTGAAACTCTCAAGGAATATGTATATGCAATAAATGCCAGGCACATGAACTGAAGCAATCTGCTATAGCTAATATTCCATTTGAAAGTTTGGAGAAAAAAATATTTCTACAAAATTCCCACAAATAATACATTCCTAAAACATGTAATTTTAAAGCTAATCAAAAAACATATATAATAATTTAAGATATTAAAGTAATCAAACATATTTCCATCAAGAGGAGATTTTACTAAGCATGTACACAACCTAAAAATAATTGGTTTCCATAAAAAATAATAAAATTTCATTAAATCTATTGGCAAGAAGTTTCGAACTAATTTTTTAAAAGCTATCTCAAATTACAACTTTATTTTAGAAAGTTTTAGGTTAAATCCTCTCAATTTTGGGAAAATGTTTTACAATCATAAGGTTTAGATTAATCACAAACAAGGTCCCAAATGTTCTAACATTATAAATAATTTCATTAAAAACTTTAACCTTAAGGTTTGTGAATAAGATATTTTTTGAAAATATTAATGATGAAAAATGAAATGGTAGAAACAAAATTGATAAAGGTCCTTAATATCCTTCAAAAATAATTAAATAATCATAAATCTATCATTGACAACAACACTATTCATTTTGATAGAGGGAATGTTGATATTGAGTGTCCTTACAAACAAAGTTGGATAAAAGATGACCTCCCTAAAGTTAAAGCTTTAAATTAGATTGTATTTTGGTTAGCATGGGGCTGGTTGTTAAGAAAATTGAATTGGAAATAGGCTTCTTCCAAGGATATCAAGTCCTTATCAACAAAATTGGTTACAATTACCAATTCTAATCTTATGAGAGGGATAGGGGATGATACTCCAACCATGAATTATTGAAACATCTAAGAAGAACAGAATGCTCTTATTAATATGGGGTGACTTCTTCTTAGAATTGAGTTTTTTTGAAAACATAGTTTGCTCTCTCTAAAATGGTAAATTTAAACTTCTCTAATACAAACTTCTCTAGAAAAAACAATTCTCTTCCTCCATTGGAACTAAACCTTTTGAATTATTGTCCTAAAATAAATATATCTAAGGGAACTAATTTTACTAAGGCAATTTGGGATAGGTCCTATATTTTTTGGAAGCCTTTATGGATTATGAAGGCTAAGTTTAATTTTAATGGGGCTTCAAGAGGGAGTCTTAATAAGGTAGGAGATGGATGTAGTATGGATGATTGATTATGTAGACTTTCAAGAGCTTATTTCTTCTCTTTATCTTTATCAAATAATAGTGAGGCTGAAATTTATGTTTTAGAAGAATGCTTGGGAATATCTAAGGAATTGGGTATGAAAAAATTGGAACTAGAATGTGATTGTTAGCCTCCCTAATAGAAGGCTTAAGAACTCTAAAAAAATGGAAAATTATTGCTGAATGTTTTGAAGAGATCAACTTCTCACATGTTTTTGTAGAGAGGAATAAAAGGGAAGATAAAATGGATAATAGCTATAAAATATGAAACTTATTTATTATGTCATATATAGTTTCTTGTGTAATATACAACTTCAATCACAAATACCACAAATTGAATAGATGTACTACATGTAGAGAATTATAGAACCTTAGGATCATACAAATAGTTTCCAACCTAAGATAAAATATGAGATCAACTAAATTGGTTAAATTTTGATTTTATTGGTTTACAAAGTCATATCCATTAACAAACAAAAATGGAATTCATAACCTATGGTTTTTATTCACTTGTTCATGAGTATTTTGAAATTAAAACATTACATTGATACATTCCTAGAAATAAATTGAACTATTGAGGATATTCCATTTATATCTTAATGTCAACAAAAATATGCTTCACTATGCCAAATTTTGAGTACTTTTAATTCACTTGTTCATGAGTGTTTTGAGATTAAAACAAAAATCTAGTACATTTCTATAAACAAATTGAACTATTGGGGATATTCCATTTTTAACATACTTGTCCACAAAAATATTATTTTCTATGCCAAATTTTGACCACTTGTCATGCACATCCTCTTCAATAGCCACATCAAAATTAGCTTTAGACTACATAACATGAAAATAAAGGTTCACTCTATAATAAGATAATTTATTTCTGATAACAATACTTCTGACTTGAGAAGTATCAATAAAATGACATAACAAAAATAATAAAAATCTAACACATTGAGCTTGAACAAACCTCATTATTTAAATCAAACATAGTTTTGAGAAATAAATAGTCATCGGGAACTATAGTTAGATTTACAGTCATGGGAACAACATCACGAGGTGGAAAAATAGAGATTTTCATTGCCATATAACTATAAATTATAGTTAATATGAGAGTATGTATAATAAGTGGTGCTAAAGTATAAATATCAAAAACTACAGACTTGGGAGGCTTAAATATAGATTAGCAAGGGGTTTGGTTACTACTAACCCAAAAACATTACAATAAACATGTCAAAATAAATAAATTATTACCTAAATCACACCACCTTTTTTTTAAACTATGACAAAAATTTGTAGAAATTCAAATTTGGTTGACTAGTAAGGTAAAATGTAGATATAGGCAACTATTTATATTCAACAATTATCAGTGACATCACCAATAAAGATTGAGAGATAGATTAAGAAAGTTAAAAACAATATGAGGTTAAATAAACTACTATATTTTTAAAAAAAATTGTGAAGTGGAGTTAATTATTTTCCTTTAAAAATATTGGTAAGGGCTTATCTTATGCCTATAGATTCATAAATACATCTTATGCATCCTGCCATTTTTTATTGTCTTGTTACTTTTCAAATATATGAGAGGAACAAGAAACACCTAAATAATTATGTATAATCCAAAAACCAACCACTTTCCAAAAAATAAATATCAGTAAATAAGTTCAATTCACATGATCAATTTTTGAGACAATAATAGGAAAACTGATCTACCCATCATATCATCATGTCTGAGAAATATAGGAGTTTTTCAATTACAAAGTCTTAATAAAAGAGTAATTTGGTCTTAATAATTGTATATTATTTATAAAATATTTAAATGAATAGAATATTTTCAAATATTCTTTAGGGTATTTGGTTAAATTCATTCTTAAACTGAGATTGTGTCAACGGTCAAAATAAGAGTTAAGAAAAAAACCTTAAGGAATGTCCAATGTTGGACTAGAAAAGAGTGGATTAGAAAGCATGTGACTCGGATAGGCTGAGCCTTTATGATTTTGTTCTACTAAATGTTTCTTATTCCAAAACTACTAAAGAGACTTTTTATACTATCTTACTGAACGTTTCTAGTTGTAAGACTACTAAACACATTTGGTTCAAGCCAAAAAATTACATGAGATAGAAGCTTTGATAAGATAATTTATTACTCTAGTATAAGTTAAGTATCCTTAGGGTGGGTGAAGGAGATAACACTAGCTATGGTTGGATCAAAAAAGATATGAAGATATTTAGTTTATCAAAATCACGGAATTGTCTAGTGCCTACAGTTGCTAACATAAGAGATGAAAATTTAAAATCAAAGGATGTTCTTAGGAAATTATTGAATGAAGAAACAAAAAAAGTCCATGTTAGGACACTATGATTAATTCCTTATTTATAGAGAGCATTTGAGAAATAAATCTCATCATACCATTGAGAGATCTTCATATGGGAAGTCAAGGTCAATGTCTCTTGGTAAAACAAGAAGTTAAAAAAATAGTTTTCTAGAAGTGTTATAAGAAGGGGCATTTTTGGAGTTAATGTAAGTTAGAGAGAACCATTTTAATAAGATAGATAGACAACATTGGTATCCTAGAGGTATTAATATGTTGAAAATGGATGTGACACCACATTTAACATCATCTTACATATACATTTCCAATGAATCTTGATTATTATACTCTAGAGACTCATTTTAAATGGCTTCTCATAGGGAGTGGTGATGGGATTATGAGGATTATCATAGTAGAAAATTTTTCTTAAGTGATAACTAAATTAAATAGATGGTTGTTCATAATAATGTGATGGTTTAACTAGAATATGGAAGAATCAAGAAGTTACTGAGTGTTATACATGCTCCAAGTATAGCAAAAAAATATGTTTATTGTCAACAAGATAGGGTGACCATAACTTTCCTAATGATAATTGTAAAATATTCAAAGGTGCTTATTTCTTATCTAAAGGTTTGTCTATGGGATATTTTTACAAGTTTAATGCCACCATCCCAACATTTGGTTATTGCAATATTTAAGTAAAAAATGATAGTAAATGTGTCAGTAATAAATAAGATACATGTGCTGATATTTTGTGTATTTGCACAAGAGAATGGGGTATCCAATTGAGAAAATGTATTGGCTACAAAATATGGTGTGAAATATTGAGATTTTTGTTACCCACTAAGACAAAACATAATAATTTATATTTAAGAACCTAATGTAATACATAATTACAGGAAGGTCATATACTCATACAACATTATTAAAGTTTATTCCATCACATGTTGTAGAAAATCAATAAAAACACTATAGACAAAAGTGCATCCCTATTATTTTTATTGTTTGTGTAGCAAAATCTAAAACTAAAATATTTTTATTTGAAAAAAAATTATAAGTGATTACCCAAAAAAATAAAAATACAACATAACTTATAAGGAAATTTAAAAAAAAGAAATCATAACATACAACTTATTTTGATATGATGTCAGGCTCCCCCTATTTAAGCCCCAACATGGTAAATTCTGTTACTGCATAACTCTAAAAATTGATTTGATAAAGTTATCAATTACTTCATTATTCAATAGATGCAGGGTTATATGGAACAAAAATAGATTATTATTGACTTTCCCTCTTAGTCAAGAGTGTTATGTATATAACAAGAATTACTTTACACATAAATGGAGATGTCAATAAAAAGACAACTATAACTTTAAATAACAAACTTTAAGTTCACAAAATTTTGTTTTTATTATTAAATTAGTTTCTTCCTTTGTTACAAAAGTTATGTACCAGAAACATAAATTACATACCCAAACTAAACTACATCTTTTTATGTAATTCATTAAAATTATAGATGTTTGAAGGTAGATTTTAATAAAGTTCTACAACTTTTAAACATGCAAGAACAAAAAGGCTACTCAATATTATGCATGCTTCAAATATAACACAAAATTTGCTTATTGTTATTTGTACCTCAATGCATAAGTAAATGATTACATTGTAAAATATTTGAAAGAGATTTAGAAAAAAGAAAATCTTTATTATTCAAGAATATTTATTTACAAAGGAGGTGAAATCTTATAAATCTTTCACATGGTGGTTACGAGACCCAACTAATTCTCCCATGAACCAAATAATATTTATTACTAACATTAAACTATACTAACAAAACATAAAGTAAATTTAATCTGGATCAACCAACCCAAAAAACACCCCTTTGATCTAACAAGGGATATACAAGATGATGCATAACTATGTTTATGAAGTCATCAAAAGTATCCACCATACCTACAACTGGCACACTGTACATCATGGTATTGATCAAATTTGATGTTGCTCCATACAAAACCATACCTTGTAAGCTATGGCATAAAGGTTGATGAACATGATTAGGACTTGTTCATCCCCTAAGATCATCTATACTATATTATAGTATAACATAATCAAGTCCTGCTCAACCACATCAATCCACATAAAGTTCTCACATGAAAATCCATCCAAGTGACTATTCAGTATTATGTATGACACACATCCTTGATGTCTAACAAGTGCTGATAGACCTTTTCTCAACACTATGGTAATATAAAATCCTATGTCAACTTGTGCAATCACTAAAAATTTATTGAATTCCATGCGATATCTTCCCACTATTAGGTGAGAGGTGAGAAGCCCTTATAGCAAAAAACTAAATCAAAACTACTCTATTTTCTCCTCATCATAAATATTAATGAAGTAAAGAAAACCAAAACTATAACTTAAATAATCATATTAATGCTACCAAAATTATCATTCAAACATTAGACCCAAACTCTAAGTGAATAGATAATTGAAGAAGCAAAATTGTCCTTCAACCTCCAATGGATCCTCCAACCTCCATTGTAACACTTATAATTTTTCAATCATAATGATATTGATGGACCTATAATAAACAACAATGTATTTAAGAGCACAAATATGAGAGGACATTACAAAAATTTTCATTTTGAAGGTGTCAATTTTCATTTAAAATATATCTTTATACATCATTTTAAATACATTTATTGCAAAACTCATATAAATAAACTTTAAATTACAAAATTGACGATTGTGATGTTTCTAGAACATCTAAAATCTAGAAATCAACTGGTCACATGGCCACCTTCAAACAAAATATTGATTTATCAAAAAAAGTGTCACAATACAAGCTACTAAATGATGAATGTGACAAAATTTATGACCAAAAAGAAATTTGAGCAAAAATATGCCTTGGAGGTTTGAACTCTTGACCTCTCCACTTACATGTGGCTTCATAGAATCTTATTATCTAACTCTTAATCAATAAATTTGAGAATATAAAAGGAAAATATTCTATTTATTCATAATTTTTTTGAGTTGAAACATTAAAATATATATATATATATATATATATATATATATATATATATATATATATATATATATATATATATATATATATATATATTTGCATGTAAATATAAGTTTCTTATATTTTTCCTTGCATGTAAAAGATTTAGAATATTTATTCCTTATGGGACCTAGGTCAATATAAAATTATTCAAAACTATTAAAAAAATTAGAAATGGATCTCACTTTTTGTGCCATATATCTTACTTTTGTTACATATATCTCACTTTGTGCCATTTTAAATGCACACACCTTCTGTAAACTGCATCAAACTGCACCAAAGTGAAAGAGTATCTACCCAAGGCCAAACAAGAGGTCATATAAGGAGTTTTTTGAAGATTTTAAACACCATAGGATGCCATGGATGAATAAATCTATTTTATATTTGTCCTCAGGCCATACATATCATAATTATGTGATTGTAGAGACCATACAAGATGATTTTAGGGCATAAGGAGGCTAAGAAATATTGTACAAATGCTTTGAAAACTAATTTTAAACTATTTTGGTAAGTCCATAAAAATTAGGTTTATGTAAATCAAGACACCATTAAAGGTTTTTGAAAGTCATACTACTACCTAAAATCTACTCCAAATATGTGCATATGATAATTTTTTGAGGTTTAAACCATACCAAATACTATTTAAAAACAAACTAAATGCTTAGAGACTAATTTTTTATTGTATTAGGTCATACAATAGTTGTGTGGAAGATTTGAAATGCATACAATTAGACTTTTAGATCATAAAAATAGCAAGACAAGGATTTCAAAATATATTTTGACTGAACAAAACAAAAATTACTCCATTAACACACCATCCTAGCTTGTATAAAGAAAAAATGGGCCCTAAAAATGGCATCAATGTTGTATATAGGGTGAATATTGGAAGTTGAGATTATACAAACTAGGGTTTGGGGCTCGTATTGAAATCTAAAAATAAAATAGGATTAATATATTTGGCAAAAAATTGATTTATCTCTCCTACACATGGTTCTTTATGGACCTTCTATCATTCCCTCATCTTCCTTTCACCTTCACATGAAAAACCAAGTTCTAATGCCACTATTTGGACCACAATACACAAGGAAATAATTGCATTATAAAATATTTGAAAGAGAAGCATAAATGTGAAATATATATTATTCAAGATTATCTATTTACAAAGAAGGTGAAAGATCATAAAGCTTTCATGGGGTGGTTTCAGGACCCAAATAACTCTCCCATAAACTAACTAACATTAAACTATACTAGAAAAACATAAATTTAATATAATTTAGGTCAATTGACCCAAAAATTGTCATCAAGATGGCTGACATAGGTAACCATAATTTTCACAAGGATAATTGCACAAAAATCTAAGGTACTTAGATTTTGGCTAAAGGCTAGTCTCTAGGATCTTTGTATAAGTTGAATGAAACCACCTCAACCTTTAGTTATTACAACAAATCAATAACAAATGCTAGTAGATGTGTTAGTAATAAAACTAGCAGTGGCCCTGATGGTATAAGGAATGCCAAAAGAAATGTATATTTAATTTTCATGATTTTTTTTAAGTGTTTTATTTTTATTTATGGAGTATATTACCCTTGTATGTGTATGATGTGGAACCCCCTACTACTTGAGAATTAAACTTACCAACTCTCCCTACCAACTAAGACCGATTGGCAATCAACCACCTTTTCTCTTAATTGATGACTCGTCTATCACAATATTCACAATATTTCACAAAGGATGTCCCCTTATGCAGCCATGTGGCATGCACTTTATAAAATATTTAGTACTCATCTCAACCACAATGATATCAACAAGATATATTTCATAACCTTAATTTATCCCCCCACATTAGTAGAATTACATTATTTATTTGATTCACACATTGAACATAGAGTCCTTCAATAACTAAATTTGGGGCATGTGTATTATATTTATGATATCACTAGAAATAACTTGTCATTACCCCTCATCATCACCACCCAAATCATTTTAAAATCTTAAACCACTTGTAAGTTATATATAAAATTACCCTTTATCCCATGGCTATGATTATGGTGTCAATATATTGGCAACATAAATTACAATATAGACTTTCAAACCTCAATGTCTTCTCTCCACAATAATGGTGTTATAGTTCTAATTTGAGTCACACATTAGATGTGGAACCTTCTTGAATTAAAATCATCCTCATGTCTTCCTCATCAACCCTTGACATTAGTAAATATCCAATCAAAGAATCTACCACCACCCCCTAATGCATGATAATTAAACCTACCAACCCTACTTCTCACCTATGACCAATCGTTAATCAACCACCTTTTCTCTGAACTCATACTCCACCACAACATTTGAATTATATCACCAATGTTACCCCCTTATGCACACATGTGGCATGTAATTTAAAAACACTTTGATACTCACTACAGCCTCAATGAAACCAATAAGACCAACTTCATAACTTTAACATATTACCTACACAACAACAACATGGCATTGTTTATTTGATTTGCACATTAGAAATGGATTCCTTTTGTAATCAAATAAAAAGAAATCAATAAAATATGCCACCATCCTACAATCTATAAACCCCTTTGCAATGGGTGTAGTTCATGTAAATCCAATAATTACCTTGAAGTCGAGGCATTTTTATCATATGGACCCTATGGTGCATAATATAAATTGAAATACCATATGATTGATACTCATCATAATTGACCTATAATTTATGGAGGTGTCAATAAATTGGCAACATAGAAAAACATAAGCTACAATATAGACTTTGGTGACATGGGGTCAGTGGTGATGGCATAATTAATATCTATATTAATATAAGTATTTTAATATTAATATATTTATATTATTAATAATAATTATTAATATATACATTAATATAATATAATATATTATAACATATACTATATATGTAGATATAAATAGTAATATAATATATCTTATATTATTACTATTACTATTAATATGTAATATTAGTTTTTATATTAATAATATATTTATTAATATAGAATTCTACCATTATTCAGTAAAAACTTTATAGGATTTCTAACAACCAAGGATTTCATATCCTTAATGAAGCAGAAACTGAAGGATATTTCAGTATATAATCACAAAATCTAAGTGAAGAGGTGTTTGACTCTAGTAGAAGTTTGGCTCTTTTGCATGCTATAAATATTATAGAAGACAATTTTCTTGGGACTCTTCTCAAATTTAATCCTTTTGATATTAAGCCATCCAGTGTATATAAGAAGTCTTAGTTAGATTTTAAGGGCAAGAATATATTAGGAAAAGTTTTGTACAAAAGTACATACAAGTATTTTGTGAAACTTCATGTGAAAACCTTTAAAATAGATTTAGAATATAAGACCAAAAATAATTATCAGACCAATTTGATCTTAGTCCTTCCTAGTTATGAGATTGATTATATGAGTCATGAAGATGTACAATTTATCCATTTTGGTCTAATATGTATCTATATTAATCCACTTTCCCCAAAAATTATTAAACCTGTACATTAACTACTAGGAAATGATAGAAGAGATGTTTGTGAAAATCACTTGATGATTTGATCAATGCATCAATCTAATTTATGCAATCCAAAAATAATTACAACAATTATGAGAGTTTTATCGATTATAATTTAACTAATATGTAGTTAAGTATTTACATTATTTAACACCCCCTCTTAATGACTAAACTAGATACAACTCCAAATTTGTCTCAAAAATTTATAAAAATAATAGAACCAAGAGGTTTAGTCATTATTCTGCTAACTACTTTGTAGAAGCATAAAAGTGAATTGAAATGTCACTAGAATAAACCAACTATTGAATGTAGTGATGATGTATCTTGATGTGTTTGGTGTGAGCATGCAAAATTAAATTATTTACTAACTTAAATACACTTTGATTATCAAAAAATAGTGGAGTAGGTGTATATGAAGGAAGTAATAAATTAGAAAGAATCTGACATAGCCAAACTACTCCACAATTGGCACTAACTATTGATTTATATTCTGCTTCAGTGAAAGAGAGAGAAATGATATGTTGAAGCTTGCTCTTCCATGAAAAAAATCCTAAACCAAAAGAGAACATATACCTAGTGGTAGATTTCTAAGTATCAACTGATCCACCCCAATCAAATTCTATATAACTAATCAATTTGAAATCTATTATCCTCTAATAAAGAATGCCAAAGTCAAGAGTTCCTTTGATAAATCATAAAACATGTTTTGTTGTTGTCCATTGTAATATCTTTAGTTGAGAAAAAAATTGAGAAAGGTAGCTAACAAAAAAACATAAATCTAGTTAAGTGGTAATAAGATATTTCAAACTAGGTTTCCTCTAATGTTATACACTCATACCGTGATGCTAGCTTCCTCAAGTGGTGTCTCTGATACTAGTGTTAGCAAATAATTGAAGAGATGTTTGTGAAAAGAACTTGATGATTTGATTAGTCAATAAATCTTATTTATGCAATACAAAATGGTTATAGTAGTTATGGTTACAATAGTTACAAGATTTTTATTGGTTAGACTTTAACTAATATGTAGTTAAGTCTTTAAATTATTTAACAAAATCTTAGTGAAGAGGCATTTGACTCTAGTAGAAGTTCAGCTTTTGTACATACTATAAATATTATAGAAGATAATATTTCAAGGACTCTTGTCAATTTTAAGCCTTTTTATATTAATCCATCTATTGTATATAATAAGTCTTAGATTTTAAGGGCAATAATATATTAGGAAAAGTTTTGTACAAAAGTACATAAAAGTCTTTTGTGAAACCTCATATGAAAATATTTGAAATAGCTTAAGAATATAAGCCAAAAAATAATTACTAGACCAATTTGATCCCACTCCTTCATATTTAAGATATTTATTATGTAACAAGTCGTGAAGATGTAAAGTTTGTCCATTTTGGTCTAATATGTATCTACATTAAACCACTTTTCCCAAAAAATATTAAACCTGTACATTAACTTGCTATTTATGATTGTTGTCAGTAAACTTTATCTCATGCTTGTCAATTTTATAGTTTGTCATATTTGAATTATGGTCATCTCTATTATGATTTTTTTCCAAACCTATCATTTAGTACTTGTGATAAAGGATACACATAAGTTAAAGTTGGTAGTCTTGATTGTTGTAGTATAATTTTTTGTATATGGTCTTGAAATTTTTGGACCATTCCAATATGCTAGTCTTAATATTTAGATATTATATTCCATGACACATAATATCCACCTTAAAATCATATAAATCCTTCCTTATTCTCATAGACTAAGTGGTACAGTCTAATTGCAGAAAGGTCTTATTAATTCTATTCATGTACCCACTAAATGGAAACTTGATTGGTTGAAGTATTCCATGCTAAAAGATAAATGATAGTCTAAACCTATTAATTATATTAATGGAAATAAGTTCCATATCTTTCATAGGAATTTATTTCATAATATCTCATCTAAACATAGAGAATCTCTTAGACATAGCTTTTCTAGTCAGTCCAGCAAAAATACTAGAAAAGGAAATCTAGTTGTTAAATTAGAAGATGAGCAGATTAATCAAGAATAAGAAAATTTTCCTCCTTTGTATATGTTTGCATTACCAAGGGATAAAACCCTTAAATTTTATCAGGAATATGATGTCACTTATTATAGAGGTGGACAATTGCCTCCTCTTAAAGGTTACTATAAATCTGAAGAAGAAAAAGTCTATTCTTTTTCCTATGCTTTTCAACCTACTAAATTTGAGGAGGAGGAGCCATATAATGAATTTATACACATGAACTATGTTTAAAGTATACTATATATATATATATATATATATATATATATATATAATAAAAATTTCTATATCATTTCTTATAAATTCTATTCAAACTGTATATGATCATGTAGATAAGTGTTTCATTACTATTCATTCATCTATTGTTAAGATAGATAATATTCAAGAATATGTAAATATTATATCTGGAATTGTCCATAATATTGATAGATAGTTTGACCAAATTTTTCAAAATATTTCATAGCTTGATAAGGAAGATAAAAGAAAACAAGATGAACCTTTGGCTTTACCCTCAACTTTTAACTATGCCCTGAAAAAAAAAAAAAAATGGTCCTAGGTTACATGTTACTCTGATAGAGAAACATCAGGATAAGCCCAACAAATTTATTTAAAAAAAAGGATGATCAATGTAAATACTTCATGCAAAGAGGTTATGTTCCTATTCATCCATGTTATTTTAACATTGATGACCTTCTTGACCTATATCATGAAAATACTAGTTGGTGTATTTTTTTTATTCTATAGCCACTGATAGTGGAATGGATGAAGCAAATTTTTTTGGTTTAGCTACTAAGTATTTTTGGGGCAATGTTGGATCTTGATGGGATAGACTGGGTAAAACTTTGTAAAATACCCAAATCTTTTTACAATTAGAACCAAATAAATCCATATATGGATGGTTATTAGTACAATTTATTCCTCCACATCAAAATAAAAACACTGAGGAACCGAAATGGCTTATGAGGATAAAGATTTATGATTAATCATAATTTGAAGATTATGCTAAGAAATTCCAAAAATGTGTTTAATCCTCTAAATGTTTAAATTCTAATTCTATAAAAATTCATTTCCTTAATTATTTGTTATATAATATTGAAGATAAAGTATTTGTAGCTCAAAATCCTAGCTATTAATACTTGTGCATTAGCCAATATTATTGAGTTTGCTTGATATCAAGTTTTAACCCTTATATTCTATACTAAAGTTATAACTAAACTTTGAAAACATCAAGCTAACCATATTGTACCTAAATTTATTGAATTTTCTTAATCCTAAAAGATAGTTTAAATGCAAACATCTTACTTTTTGTAAGCATTATTTTCCTTATTGTCACACACTTGTGCCTAAACACAACTAATTGTGTTGTCATAAATGTCTTCATCCTCAATTCAATAAAATTATTTTTTTATATTTGTCACCAGCCTGACCATAAATATCCTAATTATCACATTGTTAAGGTTGTTTATTATTATAATGTAGTAGCATGGTGGGATGTAATTGATGAAAATGAAGATTTGTATTACTAGGATGAAATCTATGAGCTTTTCATAGAAGATATTGAGGATGAAGAAGATGAAGGAGAACTAGAAAGTCAGTCTAAGGAATTAGATGCTCTAACTAATGGTTTAGAAGAAAAATGTCACGATTTTATTTAGAGACCATGGATGCCCTCTGGTGAAGGTAGTTCTAGAAATTCTTGAGGAAGTGGAAGAAACTTTTACAGACCTCTTATTCTAGAACAAAAGAGAGGAAGGGGTCATTATATAAGAAAAGGTCAAAAACCTCCACATTTTATTTAACCTCCTTCTATTCATCCTCCAAATCCATTTTCATTATCCTTTCCTAAAATTTTTAGAGTTAATGATCAATGGATGAAAGATAAATTCAATTTCCTACTTCTAGATGAAGATGTAATGGTATGCTTTGCACCCACATGGGATGAATATATTCTTTGTCATAAAGACCCCTATATAGAATAAGTATGAGAAGAATAAATATATGATGCAAATGTTGAAATTTCTCAGTGAGAACCTATTTAGTATCAAATGAGATGGGGAGAAGAATCAGATTGGGAAGGACTTCATCCTACTAGATAGTGCATGGATTGCTCAGATCCTGCTAAGTATTTATTTGTATATTGATCCATGCATGTGCCTATAGATCCAAAGCCTACATATATAACACAATTGATAAATAAAAATTATACGCAATTTATTTCTATTTAGATTAATAATAAACAAGATATGTATTTAATGTAGATTAATATATAACACAACATGAGGAGTACATCAAGATATGTATTTACTATAGGTGACATAGTGGTGAGACGGATATCATGCCTATAAAAACTTATACCAAATAATAACCATGAAAAGTGGTGTCTAATCCATGATAGCTTAAAACTTCCCCCATGGTCCCTCTTGAATAATAAAGGATCCATTTCACTACCTTCTAGTGTTCTCTACCTAGATCACTCATGTACCTACTTACTACTCCCACTACATGGGAAATATCTAGCCTAATGTACACCATGGCATACATCAAGCTACCAACTGCTAATGAGTAAGGTACATGTGACATATAGATTCTCTCCTACTCTATCTTGGGATATAGCTCCTTTGATAACTTGAAATGACCTACCAAAAGAATCCTAACTAGTTTAGCATCTTGTGTACTCAACCTCTTCAAGATATTTTTAATGTACTCTTTTTGGGATAAATTTATCTTTCATTTATTCTTATCCTAAGATATTATAATACCAAGGATTTGTTTCACATCTCCCAAATCTTGCATAACAAAGGAATTACTAAGTTGTTCCTTCAGTACCTTTATATCCTACATGTTCTTTCCTAAAATTAACATGTAATCCACATACAAACATAGGATAATGTAATTATCATCATCAAAATTATTGATATATACACAATAGTATTAATGACACCTGGAGTATCTCTATTCCATCATAAAAATGTTAAATTTCTTGTACCACTATCATGGAGCTTGTTTCAGGCCATATAAGCTCTTCTTCAATTTGCACACCATGTTCTTCTTCCGTGTGACCTCATATCCCTATGGCTACTCCATATATAGGTCCTCATTTAAATCACCATGAAGGAATGTAGTCTTCACATATATCTGCTCTAAGTGTAAGTCTTCCATTTCCACTATCCCAAGAATAGTCCTAATAGAATTCATCTTTACCACTAGGGAAAAAATCTCATCAAAATCAATTCCATTCTTCTGTGTAAACCCCTTTACCACCAATCAGGCCTTGTACCTTTTCTTTCCTCCATCATCCTCTTTAATTCTATACACCCACTTGTTCTAAAATTCTATCTTACCTTCAAGTGGGTTTACCAAATGCCAAGTCTGATTTTCCATAAGAGACTGATGTTCCTCATCCATTGCTTGCTACCACTTCTTCTTGATATTTACCTACATTGCTTCTTCAAAGCACTCTAGATATTCATTGTTAGTGATTAATATATAATTAAGAGATGTAGAAAAACATTTAGGTTCCCTTCTTACCCTTGAAGACCTTCTCACCATAGTATTTTGGGGTTCTTATAGAGTAGGTACCTAAACTAGTTGCTTGGACACTTTATCATCTGCAATGTCCTCTAATACTATGTACTCTTTTCTAGAATCCTCTTTATGATATTGTAACTATTGTTTATACATGAATTTTTAATTAAAGAAAACATCCCCAGACTAAATTTTTTTTTGTCTTTAAGACTCCAAATCCAAAAACCAAAGTCATCCTCACCATAACCAACAAAGGTGCATTTTTTAGACTTAGCCTCTAATTTGGTCCTATCATTTTTATTAATATGAACAAAAGATTCATAGCCAAATACTCTAATAAAGGAATAATAAAATTTCTTACTAGACCAAGCTTCCTCAAGTATGCCTCCATCTAAGGTAGATGAAAGTCCTCTATTGATCAGATATACTATCATGTTTACTACTTTTGCCCAAAACTAAAGGGGTAGTCTTGCATGCAACCTCTTGTTCCTAGCACACTCCATGATAGTCCTAGTCATCCTTTCTAACACTCCATTATATTGTGGATTTCTTGTAACTATCCTCTATCTATGAATTTTATTCCTTGAATAGTAATTAAAAAAATTCATTGTTGTAATATTCCCCACCATTATCTGACATGAGACATTTTAACTTGAGAGTTGTTTCATTCTCAACCAAGGATTTATATATTTTAAATGTAGCAAACACATCATATTTTCTCCTAGTTCCATATACCTAAAATTTCCTAGTTGTATCATCAATTAGAATTACATAATAAGATGAAATACCAATAAAAGATACTTGAGTGGGCCCCCATACATCCGAATGAACTAGTTCCAACTTATTCTCCTTTCTCATAGGTCCAACCTTGAGAAATGTTACCCTTTTATATTTTCGATACACACAGTCTTCACACAAATCTAAATCAAACCCTTTCAATCCAAGTAAATGATCCTTCAAAAAAATTATGCCCTTTTGGCTCATGTGACCAAGCCTATTATGCCACAAACTTGCATATGCATTTGTAACAACTAAATTACAATAGTTAAAACTACTTGATAAATACAAGGTACCAACCTTCTTACTTCTTACTACCATAAGAGACCCCTTGGTCACCTTCCAAGAATTTATTGTAAAAGTCACCATGTAACCATCACTACCCAACTTCCCTATGGATACAAAAATTCATCTCAACTTGGGTACATGCCTGACATCCTTCAGTAGCCAAGTGTTCCCATTCTGCATCTTGATCTAAACACTTAATTTTACTACTATGTTTCAAGGCTCATCATCACCAAGGTAAACATGTCCAAAATCCCCTTGAACATGATAAAAAAAATAATGCCTTTATGGTGTAACATGAAAATAATCCCCTTAATCTAAAACCTAAGATGTAACACTATTTTCATTGGAGAGAATTAATGCATGTTGACAAACATTACCTATTGCCATATTCACTTCCTTGGTGTCTTCCTAATTTTTTTTCTTATTCTGAAGAGACCAACAATCCTTCTTAACATGCCCAGTCTTTCCATAGTGCTAGCATACCATCTTGCTTCTTGATTCTGACCTTCTAAGACCATTTAAATTTCCATTTTTTCCTTTTCCTATAAAATTTTATCTCCCTATACTCTCCACTGCTAAAGAATCACCTAAATTAAAAGTATCCCTAGATTTTTTCCATCACATTTACTTGCTAAGGATTACTCCTATAACATCCTCAAACTTTAACTTGGAATTATTAGAGATTGAGTTACTCACAACCATTACCAGGTCATTCCAACTCTATGGTAAGGAACACAAAATAATTAGAGCCCTAACTTCATCATCAAATTAAATTTTTATAGAGTTTAACATACTCACAACTGTATTGAATTCATCCAAATGATCAACAAAAAAACCATTTTCAAACATCTTCATATTGAATAATTTTTTCATTAAGAATATTTTATTAGAAGTAGAAGCTTTCTAATATAACTTCCCTAACACATTCATGAGACTTTATGTGGTCTTTTCCTATGATATATTAAACACAACCAAATATTCAAGGCATAACCTAATAGCCCCAAATGTTTTTATATCAAGTAGCTCCCAAGCCTCATCTGACGTACCCACTAGTTGCTTCACTTTTCCTCCCAATGAAGCATGGAGGTTCTTCTAGTATAGGTAATCCTTCATTTACATCTTCAATAGACCAAAGTTTTATCCATTGAAATTTTCAACCTTTGATCTATTATCATCAGTCATAGCTCCCACTTGAACTGATAACCCTTCTTATGATTTAACACTCTAACAAACACAACCTGAAGCTATGATACCAATTTTTAGGAATAAATCATAAATAAATGTGGAAAAATTCCTTTAAATAATAATAATAATAATATCTCTAAATATATATGCATAAAGAACAAAAATTAAAAAACACAACAAGAAGACCAAATTTAAAATAGTTCACCCAATGTGGGCTACATCCACCAAAAAACACTTGTTTAGATTTTATTAAAAGCCATAAGAGTAAAAACCACTCTTAGATTAGTCTTCTCATAATTAAAATGCACACATATTGTTTGGAGTTGCACTCTACAAACCCTCCTATATTTGTACCTAAATTCACACACTCTATTCTAACTTTTCACAACTCAGTTCTTGATATTATAAAAAGAAAAGTTCATATGTATTACATGTAGTTTATGTAATTATAATACAAAAATGAATAATACATCATGGTAATACATCAAAGGTCACCCACATTATATAGGCATACACCCATAATATGTCGATGCCCATCTACAACATGTCATCACTTCATCTATAACACACTATCACCCATATACAAGATGTTAATGCTCACTTGCATTGCTAATGCTCACCATCTTGTTGAGCTTGTACACATCATCAATTCTCTCCTACATCATACCTCGTCATGACATTCATCCATAGATGCACCCCATATTGGCATTCATCTATATTTTCACCCCATGTTGGAGTTCATCTAGAGATGCACCCCATACTGGTGTTCATCTGGAGTTACACCCCATGCTAGCATTTATTTGAAGAACCCAAATGTTAATCCATAATAATCTGTAATTTGAAAATAGGATCCACAACATAATAATAATTTATAAAACAAAGATATAGTTGTGTCAAACTAATTTTAAATTCCTTGGTATAGAATTAAAAAACAACAAGATCAAAGTGTAGATTCATATCAAGGATACATTTTTTGAATTCCCAAACCAGTTAGAAAAAAAGTAGTTACAAGAATTTTTAAGAATTTTTAATTATGTAAATAGATTTTATGAAAATAGTGGTATTGATCAACATTATTTATAAGAACTATTGAATAAAAATTGTAAATATATATGGACTGATGAACATAGTAGAGTAGTCCAGGTGATAAATTATAAAGTAAAAAATGTCCCTAAGCTTCATGTCCTTTAGTCATAAAATTATGTGTTATATACTGATGTTTTAGATATTACTTGGGGAGAAATCCTTTGTTGCATAGAAAATTGTAGGAAATATGTCTATAAATATGCTAGTGGAGTATTTTTGGATGATGTGAAGAAATGGATTTCTTTTGATAAAGAAATTGATGTATTAAAGAAATGTCTAGATAAATTTGCTCTTAGATTGATGCATGTGTCACTTTTTGTAATTAAATATGATTGTATAAGAATTACTAACATTTAAAGAGAGAGATCATGTTATAAAATATGGTGATGGAAAATATGTCAGATGGAAAGATTATTTCAATCATTTTAACTACACTGCTCAACACATTGTTGGAATAGAGAGTGTGGTTAGAGATTGGCTAAGCAAAAACCCTACTTTATCTTGTATGGATTATCCACAAGGACCTCAATGACCATAGTTTATAGTTGATAAAGTAAAATTTATAATAGTTTTACACACTCTCTATATTTAGATAGAAATATTTAGGTAAGGTGTAATAAAGAGATCATAGAATATCCAAACATATTTCACAAGAAGTGATACCATTTAAAACATGTAGTATAGAATCTTTTGTTTTGAATAACCACCAAATAATTAAAAAGATAAATTTTGAATTATTGTGCCAAGTATTTTTATAATTAATTCATATGACTAATTATTGATGGAGTATCAAGATTGAAGAATAATTAAATGATCATTTAATCAAATCTGTAATCTTATGTGGACCTCTAATACTTGAGCCTAGTAGTCCACATCCACTTGAAATGCTTATTACTTTAATTGTAATCAAAATAAGGTTAGAATGGGATTCATAGATGTAGATGATTATGAATTCCCATCATACTCTCTATACACCATTTTGAGAATTACAAATCCTCTTCAAGTTTATGTGTAAATTCAGTCCAATAGTGACAGAAGATGTTATCCAGTACTATGAAAGATTCTTCTTTGAAGGACATGGATGAAATCAATGGAAACTTAAAATTTCATCCTCATCTGATGATGACTAGAATTTATCTATGATTTTATCAAATTTATCAATGATTCAATATCATCAACATCTACATAGTGAGCATCTCCTAAGTATACCTTAATTTATGTAAATATATTATATAATATTCTAGATAGTCAGTTACTTTTATTGGTGATAATCTCTTAATATATGTAAAGCATAAAGGATGTGATAGATAATGTTGGCATAAATTCTGATAATTATCACTCATGCTATAAATAAGATTCATTATAAATGTAGTGAGCATCAAGAGTCATTAGTAATATCTACCCTTAGGAATTCCAGCCTGGTCTAAAAGAAATAATATGCTCTTTGCTTAGCTTTGAGATCTTTTGAATAAAGAATTTCTTTATTATAATAAATCATGTAAGCATAAGTTTAAATATAATTAGAAGCCATAACCATTCAAACACCATCTTCCATTATTATTTTCTATAACATAGACCAAGATCATAATAAAGTATGTAATTTATGGTATCCAATTCTATTTTATACTAAATTTGTATTATATTTTCTAATTTAATCTTTATTCTATTCTAAGGTAACTAAAAAACCTAACCCCAAACATTTTTGTTTTGTTTTTTCATCACTAATGAATTGTATTTCATTGCATTATATTAAATTACATGCAATGCATGAGTCAAAGTGAGCGTAATCATCTATGGAACTGGAAACAACAATAGCCGCACCTTCCTTGTAGTAGTTCATTTATTTTTTATTTATTTATTACTTTTAGTTAAATTTTTATTTATTCCTTCTACTAATATAGTAAGTAAGTGGTCCCATGGGAGGAGGCTCCTAACTTTTCTTAAGGGGTACTGGAGAGCAAATTTAGGAACATATGTAGAAAAAGTGGTCCCATGGTATAAAAATTATGAGTGTATGATAAAATTTTATAGGGGATAATATTTTAAAAGTATTATATTTTTATTTATAATTGAAATTTAGACAAATTTTTACCACTCATAAATTTACGTTTGGTATAATATCTTTCCAAAAAATAAAACCAGGTATGGGAACTCCCAACCACCCCTTTTTTCCACCCCCTCAAACTTCCCCATAAAAATTAGGTAGCTCCTTATTTTTATGAAAGATTTTAAATTATTTTATTTCCATGTCTTTCACTTTTCATGGGGCCACTCACTCATTAAAACTAGGAGCAAAAACTCCATCGATGGGACCCCTAACTAAATACCTATATTTCCCTCTACTTTATCTTCATTTTGCAATTTCATATATGGAGCTTTAATTGATTTTTTTCTCTACTATAAAACCACACCTTAAATGCTTGATTCTCTGCTAATCACCCACGTGTGCTACTTCACAATTCAATTCTTCATTTGATTCTACATTTGATTCCTCACCACCAATAATTTTTGTTTACTTATGTCAGGGCACTAATCATTTCAACATCAATTTGATGCCAACTGGCCATAAAAATCACTCTTGAAAATTGTTGAGCATCTATGAAACCATGAGGTGAATATTCCCTCTTACTATCTCAATATAACACCTCCAATGTGAAGATACATGTGCTAATATTTTGTGCATTTACATAAAATAAAGGTGTATCTTAGTGAGAAAATGTATTGGCTACAATTATGGTGTGAAAGGTTACAAGTTGTGTTACCCACTAACACAACAATTAATGTATGGTTGAAAACATAATGTAATACATAATTATAAGGTGGTTGTTGAGTCATAAGGAATTATGGAAGTTGATTCCAATATAGGCTATAGAGAATTAATAAAAAAAATTTGTAGACATAAGTGCATACCTCTTATTTTTATTGTTTGTCTAACAAAAGGTAAAACTAAAATATTTCTATCTAATACCAATTTATGTGTGCTTAAAATAAAAAACAAAACTAGAAATCATTAGGAACTTTAAAAAAATCATAACATATAGTTTATTTTGATATGATGGTAAGCTTCCCAGATTTAAGCCCTAGCTTGACAAATATGGAATTGGCATATATGTGCTTTGGCTATTTATGTAGCCTTAATAAGCACACACACTTGCATAGTTAACATCAGAGCATGATGTGTCATAAAAAAAATATTGAAGGACATGTGATAATAATTTGGAAAATTTATACCAATACTAAGTGATAAGTTTGGAAAATTTATATTTTTAGTATAAAATTTACATTTTAGACATATATACATTATTCTAACCTTGGAAACCAATTAGAGAGTTCAACCTTTCTATTTTTCCTCAAACATTAAATACACCATTTAGAATAAAAACATTTTAAAATAGCATCTAAGGATGCTCAACTCATCAAATTAGATCTTAGATTTTTTATTTGTCCCTTATCTTTTCAAAATATGACCTTTAATCATTACATATTTATCCAAGCACTAATGTTTTCTACGTGCATGTAATTACAAGAGACTTTCATTGGAACTTAGGAATTCTAGCTAATCTTCCTTACTCCAACTAACCTTCCTTACCTTGCTCTACATATTGACACATCATTATCTCCATCCAATCTCTACCAACTTGCTTAGTCTATAAATCAAGCACATCCTTTATATCATGGATTTTACAACTCAATAGGAAGCTAATTTTCAACTTATCCTTCACAATGAACAACACCACATATATTTTCCTTCTTTCACCTATTATGTCTGATATTAATTAAATCAAATATAAGATGAAAATATATCCTTCTGAGTAAGGGACTGATTGTAGAGGCTATAAAATAGAATATTCCATACAATGGCTAGGGTAAAGGGAAAAATCAAAAGTTTCACTACTATAACAAAATCTATGTAACTAAAGCCATTGTAAATAGAGAACATGGCCTAGATATAACAAACATGTTATGATTTCACGTGCCAGGGTATTTTGATAAAGTTTTCTAGATCATAAAGTTATAATGGTCAATTTTTTTACATCATATACCACAAGCCAAAGTTACTACAAGCTATTATGCACAAAAAAGTTGATATTTTCCCAAATTTATTTTGGTTCAACATGAGCCAAATTGGGATGTTTGAAACATGAAATGGACATCCATAAAATCATAGTTGAACCCAAATATTTTTTAATATGTTATAGTTTCAAGTGCCCTAGCATACATCTTTACAAATTTTAGAAGCATACACATCATATGAAATATTTGAAAAAATGCATCAAATAGATGTAGTCTCATGGACAACAATGATTGCAGGCTATGCAAAAAATGTGATTGTTGAAAATACCTTGGAAACTTTTAATGAAATGTAGTTTTCAAGTTTAAAGCCAATCCCAAAAACCTTTATCATCATCCTACCTATTTGTGCCAAAATCATATGTTTAGAGTAGGGCATGGACATCCATAAGAACATAAAGAAGAGCAAGTTTTTATTAGATGTTGTTTCAAGTATCCTAGTAGGCATATAATGTAAAATGTGTAAGTATAAATGTCACATGAACTGTTTGATAAAATACTTCAAAGAAATGTGATTTCATGGACTTCAATTAATGCCACATAAACCTCTCTCAAAATAGTGTGCACATTTTCATGGTTTTATGGACTAATTTTTGGGATGGATTTCATCATATCATTATTTAGTACCTAGAGTTAAAGACAACCATGGAATCATTGCATTACATGGGATGGATTAATCAAATATTTTAAGCTTACAAATCATCTTTGGGAGATTGGAAAGTGCTAGATTCATATTCTAGAATGGCGAATTTAAATTGGGGATGAGTAGCAATCACAGATTAATAACATTCTTTTAGATTGTCCTTTTTCATCCTCCCCATTGTCAGACTCCTTAGCTTTGGGAAAAATTTCTATAGGTACCTACACTATTTCTTTAGGTTACACTTATTTATGTAGGAGTACTTCTCATCCTCTTAAGGATATCTTTTGCCATATATGGTAGCCTACTTTATGGCCTAATGTGAGTTTCTTTGTGTGGTTGGTGTTAAGGAGGATAGTCTTAACTAGAGATAATATCATGAGATGTGACTTTTATGGACCCTTTTGATGTGCTTTATGTATGAATAATGAGGAAACTTTAACTCATTTATTTTTCTAATGTGTATCAGTGGTAAACCTATGGCATCTCTTATCAAAAATGTTTAATCTTCCCTATTTTTTATTCAATAATTATAGCAACTAATTAGTTAATGGCATAACAACTTGCCCAAGGGTCAAAACTTTCTTTGGATTTGTGGTCTACTATCACTCTTCTAATTTGAAATGTTTGGAAGGAACAAAATAACAAAATTTTCCATCAGGATAGTATAGATATTACTTATGTTTAGGAGAAGGTTAAAATTAAAGTTTCATAATATATAGAGCATTAGATCTATTTATCTCAAAATATTATGCCATAATGGGAGCACTTGTGTAAACAACTCTCTTTTCAACCCAAGAATTCAATAATGAATGCCTACAGATTTAAAAAGAAAATTCAATGGGATGGACATTAGACAACCCCTCCATTTGGGTACTATAAGATGAACATTGATAGTGCTTTAAGGGATAATCTAGGTCAAGATAGTATGGGGGGCATTATCATATCTTTATAGGTCTATAGAATTCATCTTCACTGAAATATTGGGATATAAAACTAACAACTTAGTGAAAATAAAATAAATTTATAATGGAATGGAAGAGGTTCTAAAGTTTGGGTAGAAAGGGATCAAATTTAAATGACTCCAAGGTTATTTTTTGCTTGTTATTTTATCCTAAGGAAGGTCATATCAAAAATTGGAAAATAGAAAGAGAGATAGGGAAAATTCCTAGGTTACAAGACAAGTTCTAAAAGTTCTTAAGTCAGCCATGATCTTAGAGAAAGACAAAAAGTAGTAGATGGGTTGGCCAATCAGGCTCTTGATAACCATAGCCTTATTTTTTATGGTCTACCTCCTATGTGGTGGTCAGCCAAGCTACAAGAGGATTTGAAAAAAAATCTTTATTTTGATTTGAGCTAATGCATGGTCAAAGTACCCTTTTTTGTATACTTCCTAGGCTTGGAATATTAGCTTTCATGCTTGGAATATTATAATATATAATATTTGATTTCTCTTTAATATAATTGGATTTTTTATTTTTATTTTTTTCTAATTTTTAAATAGTGTAAAATTATGCACTAATTAGATTATGTAAAACATGGAAATAATGTCATAATTTGAATTGAAATTGATATTTAGATATTGTATTGTTTAGATTTAGAATTGATAAGAAAATTCAATGATTTTAGTTACTCATAAATCATAAAAGGTGTCTTCATCTTTGTAAAATCTCTATAACTTTTTCATCAGCTACTCAGACTTGAAACAGAGGCTAAAGACCTCTCTAGATGATGGCAATAGAATTTGACCCTTGTAGTAGGTGACATTTTTTTGTTATTATTATAAGTTTACATGTGCATTTTGTGGGTATATAACTCTTAAGACCCTTTCATCTACACCTAAAAATATTTCTTGTGTGTCTGCATGCCTTTGGTCTCATTGACTAGTGTTTTTTTCTTTATCTTTCTATAAAAAATCTGATTGTGCTTTCTACCACAAGATTCCCTTAAAATGGGTTATTATTTTATGTTTTATAACTCCAATCACTCCTTACTAAATGGTTTATCATTACCTACATTCCAATACTCTGAAGAGGTCTCGAACTACACATAGCTCTCTCACTTATGTGTATGTGTATAACATCATGAACAATCAAGAATGCAATACAAATTTTGATATTTGACACTTAGAACCATGTAAATATTAATTTTGTGTATTTAGAATTGACTCTATAGATTCCTATAGGGATTCTCATTAAGTTTTTTTTGGATGTGTATGCTTTTTTTAAATGTCTCAATAGAGTATTGATGGATTGCTCAATTTTTCAAGTGGTTTCCAAGTAGTGACCAAGTAAATTATTTGTATTTATAGCCAATTTTTCATTAATTTCCACTATGACCAACCCATGAAACATGTCTAGGCCAACCTTAAGGAAACTTCCTAATTTTAGAAATAACCATTGAGTGTGCCTAGACACTGATAATAGAGGTAAACCCCTAAAATAATCAACATTGTCCAAACATTACTAACAGTGTCTTGCTAATTTATATCAATGATTTAAGATATGGGAAAGTTTCTCTAGGTTTATAAGATTTTCCTATATATATATATATATATATATATATATATATATATATATATATATATATAAAATAGACTAAGATAATCTTGAATAGGTGTATCTGGGAAGTATAGGTGGCTAAAATAATAGATGGGTAGACAAATAAAATAAAAGTGTGATCAAGAGTCAAATTTACATGAAATTTACAAGTATTCCAAAGTTAATTTTGTCAAATTATAATCCTAAATTTAGGTGTCTAAAGTTTCCCATAATTCTTTGAATTATTCATAGTTTGTCATTTTTTTCTTAAATTACATGAATTTTAATTTTTTTGATAAATTGGGCACAAATAAAAAACTTTAAATTGAATTTGATTACTCGAAACCCCAAGAGCACCATTTTATAATAGAGGACTCTAAGGCCTTTAAAATGCCCAAACTAGTTATGCAGAAGTCTAGTAACATTTATTTTGTAACAATTATGCTATCTGATCTTTGCACACAGAAGTTGATGACCATATGAGTTCCATGCTATATTCTAGGATTCAATGGCCTTAAAATTTTGATATCAATATTTAACATAAACATAACTATCTAATTATTGATATTTAAGAGCACATCAGAATGCTTGGATAACACTGCCATCAATTATAATTTTTGGCACTTCATCTAATAAATATGATGTAGATAGTGATCAATATGGAATAACATCATATATAATCAAATTATCTATTCATCCATGTTCTGCTCCTATTTCTCTCTTAAGATTATTTTCCCCATCTTTGATAAGTTTTATCTCATGGGCCTCTACTATGATTTTAAGTTTCAAATTGTACACTCACCCTTTTCAGTGAACCTAGCTCTTAGAAAAATTCTTCACTATGTTTTAAGATTGTTTATAGCTAGAGGGAGTTAGAAAACATGTCAAAATCAAAGTAATAAATATAGAATACATAATTCAATCATAAATAAATAAAAATCTTAAGTTTGCATGCAATGAACATCTCAAAAGGTTGATTCAGGAGTACATCACTTACACATATCCTTTATCATTATTAAATATAGAATAAAACTAGTTGATTACACTTATAGTGTGATATTTATTTATTTGAAGGAGTTTGCATGATGATTAAATCTTATTATGACATTAGGACATTTAATGTCATTTAAATGAAGTAAAATTTTATTTCAATGTCACTAACATTAATATCTAAATCAATATTCAATAATTTGATTTGTAATTAAATCAACATAGCAAAGGTGAGAAATTTATCTCATGGAGGAAAAAGGTATGATGATTTAGCTATGTTGCGTATTATAGTTCATCAGGGTTTTTTATAAGCCAACTTGTCCTTACACATTTTGGTCTCTTTTCATTGCCTAATTCATTAATGAAAGATACATATCTTATTGATAGCAATGGAGATCAAGAACATATTCATGATTTCCAAAAAAAATACATGATACTAAATACTTGTGATAAAATTTCTCGAGTGTAAATGCCTAGTTCTAGTTGATTTAGACTCTATTATTAATAGGTATCAATACAATAAACTACCTTGGTTCCTAAGCAATCCGTACTAATAATGGTATAGGGTACAAATTTTTCTACCTTTAAATTTTTCTACCTTTAATCCATTTCATAACTTATGATTTTTATTATCTATAACCACCCAAAATCAATAACATAGTTGTATATTTTTTTTAAATTCAAAAATCTTTGAAAAATAAGTGAAAATATACAATCTTAGAAGGCAAATTGAACATGTCAAGTCTTAGATTATACATTTATAGATTCAAACAATGGGAACATAATAATAGGTTCAACACCATTGAAATCAAAAGATTATTTAAAACATTCTTCACTAAAAAAATCATGCTTTGTGTTTTTTGTGTTGATATGGAAGGCACGAAAATCAATTAGCCATGGTGACTATGATAACTAAATGTGTTTATCTTGCAGTATTCTCCTAAAGTTTTGGCCATTTTCAGAGCAATGCACTTGTAATATAAATTCAAACTCAACTCAAAATTTAAAAAAAATCCTCTACATGGATAATGTTTAATAGTAAGTTGTAACTAAATTTTTCAATAGTAAGTGTTGATCTTTCTTTGGCATATTTGCTCAAAAGTTTGTGAACAACATGTAATTAATTGCAATATAATTAATTTGGTTCTCACCTTGAATTGTTTTCAAATAATCATCACCAAATCAATGACTCAACCATTATAAATATATATGAAACCCTCATGAAAGATTCATATGTAATAAATGTCAAGAACATGAACTGAAATAGGCAAATATAGCTGATAGTTCATTTCAGAGTTCAGAGAAAAACTTTATGGCCACAAACTTCCCACAAATAGTACATTATTAAAACAAGCCATTTTAAAGATAATTATAAACTATATATCATAATTAAAGATATTTAATTAAACAAACATATTAATAAATATCTTGAATTATAAGCCATTAAACAAACATTATTAATTGAACAAGCATGTTAATAATGTGAAAAGATGTTTGTTGCACTAAAAATAATAAAATTTCAATAAATGCATTGGAAATAAGTTTGGAATTAAGTTTTTCAAATCTAGCTCAAATTAACCCTTTAATTTGGAAAGTTGCATGTTAAATACTCTTAATTTTATGAATAATTTTGATAATCGAAGGGTTTAGGTTAATCACAAACAATGCCCCATATGTTCAAACTTTATAAAGAACTTAATTTTAAAAACTTAAAGCTGGAGGTTTGTGAACATGATTTTTTTTGGAAATTTTAATGATGAAGATGAAATGGTAGAAATAAAATTGACAAAGGTCATTCTTATCCCTCAAGAACAAGGAAATATTCATGAATATATCATTGATAGTATCACTACTAATTTTTATAGACGGGAGATTGATATTAAATATCCTTGTAAACAAAGTTGGCCAAAGGAATACCTCCTTAAAGCTAAAACTTCAATTGGCTTGCATTTTTATTGGCATGGGGATAGTTGTTGAAAAAATTGAAGTGTAAGTAGGTTTATTCCAAGAATATCATAGCCTTATCTATGAATGGAATACTATTACCAATTTTAATCCTTTGAGAGGGCTATGGGATGTTGTTCCAACCATGATTTTTTGAAACATCTAAGAGGAACTGTAATGTCCCAAAAATTGGGACAATGGTGAAAAAGAGGGTTTTATAAAAAAAACTCATAAACAAATCCCAAACAAAATTTAAATTTTATAAAATAAAAACTTTCCAACCCTAGGGTTTTATTTTCACCACCAAACTGACTTTGTAAAACTTCCAATCACTCAATAGATAAATTAAAAAATAACTTATGAATTTTAGCCAACCATGGCTCACACTAAATGAAGAAACAAAGATGAATTAATATATTTTCCACTCCAAACCCTCAACGTCACCAAGCTAATTTCAATGCCTTCTTATTGTCACAAAATCCAACTCAGAACACTCTGCAACTGAAGATAAAATGTAGACAAATTCTAGCATGCATATCATATAAAAATTGGCCAATGTTAGGGCCTAAAACATGATCAAATCTCTCCCAACCAAGTCATCACAATTATGAATAATTAGCATGTAATAAAAAAGAAATTTAAAATTGTAATCATGCCCAAACTTGTTGGAAATAGGTTATATAATACACCAAAATTAGCAATAATTAATGCTCTATTTTTTATGGCAAAACAAGGCACCCAAAACCCTTGCACGCCTCCTTCAAATGAGTCACCTAACTTAGAAATTAAAGGCAGATTTTCAGAATTAAAACCCTTGCTTTAACCTTCCAAAAAAACCTTCAAATCCTTATGATTTATTAAAAAATAAATCATGAATAAAATAAAAATTGTACCTTGATAAAATGGAGTCTAAAAACACTCTGAAGATGTCTTAAACTCCCTCAAACTGACTCACCCTACCTTATAAAATTATATAAAATAAATTAGATTTTTTCAACTCACCAAATATCCTCTGATTGACTTTGAAAAGACTCCAAGGCAAGTCACCTAAGCTGAAAAAATAATATAAAATATTATGGAATATTTTATGCTTCATGAACCCTTTAAATTAGCTCTAAAATCTCAAAACTAAACCTCAATCCAAGTTACCAAAGCTATACAAAAAAATAGAATATCATGCAATATTTTTAGGCTTCCATGAACCCCTCTAATCAGCTTACTCAATCCTCTAAGCAAGTTGCCACACAATGAAATAATCTTCAACACCATGTGAAAGCTTCCAAAACAAGTTGCCACTTTTCAAGACCTTCAAATTTACCAAAAACCATCCTTTTATAGGGTTTGCAAAATTCCTCAATATAAGTGGTGTCTAAAAATACCTTTTGAGATCCACTTGCATGTAAACATGCAATTTTGAAGCTTAACTAAATCCCTTGAATAGAGTTGTCCAAGTAGTAGGAATGGATGTTTTTGTCCCCAAACCCTTGAAACTTCTTAAAGGTTTTTACCATCAAGATGTGGTAATCAAGCTTGAAATACATGATCAAAGTTTTCAAATCAATATTTAGCATAATCTCCCCAAAAGACTCATCAATTGCTTTTATATTCAACCCCCAAGGGTGGATCCCAAGTTAGAGGTATTTACCTTTTAAAACATAATCACTCAATCTTTTTAAAACTTTGTTTTTTAGGATTTAAGCTTTCATGACCCTAACTTAAGTGAACATAAAATAAAAAGTACCTTTTTGCAAACTCAACTAAAAATTATAACACTTAAGTAATTTTTTGACATTTTTGTTCATAGATTAGCGCTCCCCCCTCAATGTTACCTTCTCTTTCCTTCCCTTAGCCTTGTCAGAATAACCAAGCTAAGGGTCTAAAATCAAGCTACACCAAAAATGGAGACATTATAGTCCTCCCAACCCAAAATTGTTTGTCCTCAAACAATTGTAAAATCCATGGGCCTATCCCTACATTTTTCATAATGCATCTTCCCATTGAAATGGCTTCCCACTAAAAATAATCTTCAATTTGAAGTCCCCACTTGTTAAACATGTATCTTGTTGTCTTCCCCCATGGGTTTAAAATGTCACAATCATTTCCATAGAATTCCTCATAACCGAAAATAACAAAGGCATGCCATGCTTACTTATTTTTGATATAGTCTCTCAAGGTGATTAGTGTACTTCCACAAAATGTTCCCAATATTTGGAAATAAATCATTATGATCTCATCATACAACATACCTTGAGGGATAATGGTACATATATATAACCTCTCTTTAGTTTGCCTTATATCACTTCCTTTATGCATAGGAAAGATGTAAAATTGATCAAATGAAAGCGTCCACCAACTCCCAACATAGATTTGTACCTCCCGATCTTGATTAAACCAAAAACATACTTCCTTATGCACATTTATAGAATACACCCTTGGCTGGAATCTACCAACAAAATTATACTTTTGACCTCCCATATACTGCTCTACTTGTCTTTTAAAATCAGATTTTTCTATGTGAAATTTTTTATAATGGACCTTGGTGCAAATTTTTAGAAATATGGATTGTAATGTGCCATAAAAATTCCAATGTTTTCCTCTTTCATGAAGTTGAACTTGTTTTATTAACTCAAAAAATTTGAAACAACAAAATTCAACTTACCATTTTTACCAACTCCTTCCCTTGGTTGTCATGTGCAAAATAAATTGTTTTTGATGCCCATAAGTACCTATAGGTGAGCCTAGATAGGTTTATCCTTATTTTTTAAGTATAAGGGCCTTCCTTTCTTATCATTCAGACTTTATGAACAACTACTAGTCACTTTAATCTCTTCAAAATTCAAGGGGTGTCCTCATTTCCTTAAAACACCACTAATTCTCCCCTTGAAAGAAGGAATAGGGTGTTGTCCAAATCATATTTTGTTTTGACCTTGGTAATCCATTCTCTTCTCATACCTCTAAATATAAGTATGAAAAAATTAGAATTTACAATAATTTTCAAATGTCTTATAGAGGGTTCCAATTCGGAATGAAGTGTCTACATTTTATTTTTAGAGGAATCCTTCTTTTCCACCTTATTCATGATCATGAAAAATCCTCCCAACATATTATTTGACTTAGAATAAGGGGCCTCTCCATCACTTAAACCATGCAAAACAATCCCCTTACCTACAATCTTGAATTTAAACTCCATGTTCTGCTAGTTTTGCATGTACTCACCAAGTGACTAGAACCATTGAATAATAAGGACCATATTGGTCACCCCTATACCCACCCAAATTTTTTTTAGTGGTGAATCTTTGTTAATTTATGAATATTCCATTTTTTTAAGTCAGTATTTGGTGATTTTCATGGAATGGCCAACAGGGTGGGATCGCTTAAATTTTTGGGGTTAAAGATAATTTTGAGGACAAGTTCACCTACATTTGAGTATAAATTTCCTCATATAAATGTAATTCATCAGTACCTTGAAAGCCAATCTAGAGGAATTTTCCACATACTATCAGAGGACTTTAGGAATTCTTTTAGTGGTTTGTATTTTAGGTCCTAGGAAGGCTTCAAAAATTAATAATTTCTAGCAAGGTAGGAAATAAATTTTTTACAATATAATTTTTTAATATTTTTTAATTATAATTATATTTATTTTTCTTGAAGTGCCATCACATCAATTAAACATGAGGGCAGTCTATTGGCATCTAACTACATCTTATGATCATGAGAACCTAAAAACATAATGTGAGTGCTTGACCATAGTCTATCATCATCTACAGCTCTACTCATAGCCTATCATCATCCACCTATAACTCACCATCATCCACCACCATCATGTAGCCATTCACTCATAGGTAGATTATTATCATCCATCTACCATCCATTATTGTTATCCTACATCCTACCACTCGACTGTGGGCAGATGTTGATAAGTTGTGGGTGGACCTTGACATACTATGGGTAGATGATGGTAGACTATGAATGGATGTTGATATCTTATAGGTAGATGCTAACAAACTTATGGTAGATACCCCCAATCTATGAGTGAATGTCGATATTCTTCAAGTGACCACCAAAATTCTATGGGAAGATGCCCATAGTCTATGGGTGGATGCTAATAGTCTTTAAGTGGACACCAATAGGCTATGGGTGGATGCCAACAACTTTTAAGTAGATAAAGGCATTCTTTGAGTGAACATTATCAGTTTATGGGTGGTTATCAGTAGTTTTTGGGTAGGTACTAGTTATCACTTGTCAAATGTTGGAAGGCTATAGTCAAGTTCCAATAGGGCCAAGGTTATTATTGAGCACCAATAGACTATAATTAGAAGTTTATAGTCTACGTCTAGGTACCTATAGGTTATTTTTAGATAGTTGAATGCCCTCATGTTTGATTATTATCTTGATTCCTTATTCATCAGTCAAACATCTTTATTTGTTGTTAATCATCTTCATTTTGTTGTTAATCATATTTCATCCATAGATCTACATGCTTGATAATATGGCATCTCTTGAAAATGTTAATACCTCAATAAATTTAAAAAACAAAATAGCCTATTATCTTATTTTATCTAGAAACTAAACATTTTTAACTAGTGCTTTTTATTTATTGACTAAACATTTTTATCTAGGTAATAAATTTTCAATTAACTAGTGATTTTTATTCATTGGCTTGTGTTAAAGTTAAATAATAATTAAAATGTCATAAATAGTTTTGTATAAAAAACCCACTAATAACTCTTTTGAATAAATGTCTCCATAGGAAGACATACCTAGGAATAAATTTGAAATGCCAAATAGAGGTACTAACTCATAGAATATCATTTTTTTAATTAATTAATTTTTTTTTCAATATTCAATAATAATAACAAGATCTACAATAATATTTCATAGAAAAATCATTGATAAAGGTATCAAATATATCCTTGAATTAGAAGATAGACTTGGGAATGAAATGCCAAACATAGGTACTATATTATAAATATTATTTGATTTAATGTTTTTTATTTATTTGTACTTGAATATTGATGTTTATTAAAAAGTAATGTCATACATTTTTTTTCATGTATAATTCAATGATTGAAGACTTATATAACACTTTGGCATATATACCTCCTCTTAAATAAGTCACTCAAAAATAAATACCCAGTGTCCCACCAAATTCAAGGAAATAGAGATATGACATAATAACTAGTGGTGTTGATGATGAGTTCCCAACACTAAATGAAATATATACTCACCCAACACAATCTTCAGATGAGACTGCTACACAACCAAAACAATATCTAGTTGAAAAAGGCACAAAAAAGTCACTCAAAAAAAAAAACCCACTGTCCCATTCAATTCAAGAAAACAAATCTATGACATCATAACTAATGGTGTTGATGATGAGTTCCCAACACCAAATGAGAGATATACTCACCCAACACAATCTTTATATGAGACTACTATGTAGCCAAAACAATCTCCAATTAAAAAAATCACTCAAAAAGAAATACCCATTATCTCACGAAATTCAAGGAAATAAAGATATCACATCATAAGTAGTGGTGTCGATGATGATTTCCCAACACCAAATGAGATATCTACTCACCCAACACAATCTTTAGATGAGACTGCTACACAACCAAAACAATATACAATTGAAAAAGGCAAAAAAATGCTTTGTCGAATAAGAAAAATACATGGACAATTAGAAGTCATTTCAGTATGAGTGGGCATATAAATACCCATTTATTGAACCTATAGAACCATAAAATAATACTGACATACCAATAAAATTTAAATGCACAATACGTAGTTGGAAACTTAGAAAGGATGATAAAATACAACTCAAGTTGGACACAATTGAAAAACATTGTGGCAAAATATATGAGTTGGTAAAAGACAAAGATGAAAATATAAGAAAATAGTAACATGAAACAATGAAAAAGAGTGCATGCATCAATGTTACACAACATAATATCATAATCATTAGAAACATCAATGACACCTCATTGAGAAAGGAGGAACAATTAAATATCAATTAAAAAAGGTTGTTTAGTCTAATTTACTTGCCAAAAATATACAATTTTTAATTTCATAGCACATTATAAAAAGAGGAAGACCAATATCTCATTTTTTAGATTATAAGATTTTATTTAAGTAGATTGGATTGCACAACATTACACATTCACATTGGTCTAATACCAATGCTTGGGAGATGGAAAAATGCCTCAAAATTATTGAAAAAGAGGATTTGAGAGAAAAAGTAATATAAGAAAAGTTCATATCATTGTCCATTGATAAGGTAATAATGGTTGATAACACACCATGGGTATGTATGCATGTATATACATTTCAAAATTATTCAAGGCAACCTCACATTTTATCTATACATAAAATGACTAAAAATTGTAATGCTGAAAACCTTTATAAATTGGTTATTTCTAATTTTATGGATATTGTTGGGATGAGTTACCATGATATAGGTACTAAGTTGGTGTGCATCAGTATAGATGGTGTGTCAATAATGCAGGGGAATAAAATAGGTTTAGGTGTTTGTCTGAAAATATCATTTGCTCCATATATGACTCCAATCCATTACATGGTACATAGAATGAATTTTGCTTACAAAATTGTAAGAACATTCAAAAATGTCACAAAAGTGGAGGAGATAATCCATGATTCCCATGCATACATGTAATGCAGTCTAAAAAGGTTTCTAGAGTTTTAAAAATTTGTAATTGGAGTGATTAATGGAAAAACTATTAAAATATGAAGATATTAGATGGATTTTAATGTATGAGCCTGCATGTAGAATATTTGGAGAATATAAATCATTGGTTAGTTTTATGTTTAAGTATAGGATAGAGGTTGACAAGGCAAAAAAATTATTGAACCACTTGATAGATTTTAAAACTTTGATAACATTATATGGTATTTTTCTATGTTGAAGGAAATGCATTGTCTGAAAAAATATGCACAAGAGAGATCAATATATATTGTGGACTTCATAATGTTGAGGAAATATGTTTGTTTATCATTTGATATATTATACTACTCATATAAAAGTTTTAATGGACAAATATTTGAGAGTTGGGAAACTTTAACAAATCTGAAGGACCCTCAAAACTATTTGAAATTCAATATTCATGATCATCTTTTTATTTTTGTTAATGGAAAGGAGATACCATTACAAAGTCTCCAAAGATGAACTAATGTAGTTGGATCAAAATTTGAAGAAGTACATATAACATTGGTTTTATATGATAATGTCATGTGTGACACATGAATGAAATTGAGAGATATTTTAAAAAACTTATCTGCTGAAATTCAAGATCATTTTCAAAGAGATGAGTTGATTGAAGTCATGGGCATGGTGAATCCTACATTTTGGAACAATGCAGATGGTCAAGAACAAAGAAGTAATTTATTTATCAAATACATGGGTACTCTCATCAAACATTTTAGTAAGTCCATGGAAATAAATGGAGAGGAAGTTAAGGGTATTTTGTAAAAGAATTTACTCAAAACCCAATCGATGCTTTTTGGACTTACAATGGTTGATCAATATCAGTTGTTAATTGAACCAATAGAAATAGGTTCTATTACCAAGCTATGGAAGAAACTATATTATAGCAATGTTCTATAGGAATAAATCAATGAATATTTTTGTTTATATGAATTATGCCAAACTATATACATGCTAAATTGGTCAATCAACCTCACATATCATGTCTTTTCACAATCCTTTTTAGAAGAGGCTCTGAATGGAGAATATGAGCCTTGTTCATACTAGGCATGTCTTTGTTTTTCTTGTCTTAGTCTTATTTCTTGATTTTATAACCTCTATGTTATCTGAGTCAACTGACCTATACCCCCAAAGACCCCTAGACTTGGAATGTGTCAGTCCTAGCATATTTTTTAAGTCTCAAACAATAGAACTCTATAGGATTACAGTGCTTCGTTCTCCTATCCTACTCAACTTTGTTGTCCAATAGTCATTTTTCTTGCTTAATAGGTCCTAAACCCTTCGTAGCCCTTCCCTTAAGTTTTATTTAATTTTTTGATGTTGGATAATCTGAATATAGCTCCAAAATTCAAAATAAAGAGTATCCTATATAAAGGACTTCACAAGGCATTTTATATCTAACACTTACTAATTTGGCACACTAAATTATTAAAAATTAGTCAATAGTATAGCTCAAAATTATGAATCACACATAGATTTGCATGCTTGATGAAGGAAGGGCTTAGGTGCAAGTTCATTCTTACATCTACCATGCACATTGATTATGCATGTTACCTAAGGGAGAACTATATTTGATTTGAGACCCTAGCTTGAGGGTTAATGTCAGCAACGATCAAGACAGTAGGGGTTCTAGATCATGCGATCATATTTCCCCTAACCCAGTTTTTCCCCTTTTTAATTTTGATGTGTTTGTTGTTTCATGTGTGTAGATAGACCTAGGATTTAAATATTAAAATAAATATATAGTGATTTTTATCAACAATCAACACTCAATATTTCACAATCAAGCTCACACAAGAATAACATAAATAACCCAAAAAGTTAAGGTCTCTATGACCAGTTTAGAAATAGCAGTAGGAATTGACAACAATGCCAGACCCCAAAGTGTCATATTTTTAGTGGTCCTATCCTTTAATAAAAAAATCCATATTCTAATTTGTGGCATTGTTCTATTCTTTTAAAACTGGTTTCAGACCTTGTATTAGCCATCTCAACCTATTTTTCCAAATAAGTCATCTCTTTTCCTCGTGTAATTCATTTGATTAAATTGATATAAATCTATGTTTTACTACACATAATTATATTTCACCCCTCAATCCATCCCTTTATTGTGTAGGAACTAAACCCTAGTTTCCCAAAAATAATAAAACATTTAGTGAACTTGACTTACTTCAAACAAATCTCAAAACACTAGATACCCTTTGGGTTTTGCTTCACATTTTTGTGTAAAAATTCAAATTCAAAATTCAGATTTTTATATAAATTTTTATACATTTATTATCTTTAAAATTATTTTTATTTTATTTTAGAATTAAAATTATTTTAATAATTTTAAAATTCTAAAACTCTAACCAAAAACCCTAGATTTTCAAACTAGGTCCTCAAACCCCAAGCCTTCCTTACAATTTTTAGATAAAAATTTTGAAAATTGTTTAGAGTGTCAAAAATATTTTAAAATATATATGTTAGTAGTTATTTTTTAATTTATTTTCTTGATAATACTTTTACATATTCTCTTCGGTGAAAGCAATAAAATTCTCACAAAGGCACTTTTTCCTCTCCTCCTATAGATAAATTTATAATTTTTTCTCATAATTATGATGATGAATGGACAAATTTGTAAAATTTACATTAGCCAAAAATGAGGAAAATGATTTCATTTATAATGAAGACAATTACTATTTTTTAATGATGATGCATATGAAAATTATAGTGAATAAAAATTAGCTACATCTTCTTCTCTCAAACCTATCTCTTTTCTTCCCTCTTCTAAAGAATTTTTTTTTGATAAATGGGAAATGTATTTTTCCCATCATTATCCTATGAACACTGCATCAAATGAACAAATTATACATGTATTTCCAAGTGAACCTCTCATTGGTGATAATTTTCTTACATTTGAACATACTCTCTCTCTCTCTCTCTCTCTCTCTCTCTCTCTCTCTCTCTCTCTCTCTCTCTCTCTCTCTCTCTCTCTCTCTCTCTCTCTCACACACACACACACACACACATTACTTCTATGTTCAAATTACAACAATATAAAAATAAAATCAAAATTCTAGTGCATAATTTAAATGATGAATCTCATGTTCTTAACTCTACTTTCTCATTTCAAACAATGGAAAAATAATGTCTAAATGATAACTCTTTTACTCTTACTTCTCATATCACAAATTAAAATAAGGCATACACCCCATTCAAGGATAACATAGATGCACATAATATTCTAATTTCATATGAAAATTTATTGCATATTATAAATTAATTATCATCTTCTCTTACCCCTCTCCTTAGTGATAATGGAAGTGATAATGAGTATGATAGTGAACATGCAAATGAATATGACAATGAGAGTGAATATGAAAGTGATACTTCTACTTCTCCCCTTTCAAATGAACAAAATTTTGATTCTGATAATGCATGGAATATTGATGACTATTATACATATAGTGAAGGAGAAAATGCATCTCATGCATCTAACTCTTCTCTCACTCCTTTCAAACATAATGTATTACAAAATGTTGCTTCTATTTTTACGCATGATTTTATTTCAAATAATGCACATGCCAATGATAACATCACATCTTCTATTTAATTAGATTGTGATTCACTAAATACTAAAGATACCAATGAGTCTCCTATGCCAACCCCTACTATAGTATCACATGTTTCTCACTTTTCACCCAAAGAGAATGGTAGCCCACATCCCTCTACTAAGGTCCAAGTTATCATTCCTCCAAAGGTTCAAGTGAGCACAACCACTCTCTATGATCTAATTGATAAATGTAGCATTCCCATGGATAAAATAAATGATCAAATTTAACATTTAAATGAACCACTTCAAGATACTAATATACCATCCCAAGAGATTATTTCTTTGATGCATGCAGTTGGTGAATTACAACACCAAGTACATATCCTTAATTTGGAAAATAAGTCTTATAAGTCTTTTATGGATGCCAATGACTTACATAGTAACCTTATTCTAAATAAATTTTTCAAAGATTCATTGCCTAAGCATTTCCATATAACATCATTGCTTTAATTTGATGTAATTGGAGATCCATTTGTACACCTTCAAGCCTTTTGGAAGGTTTTGCCATCTCATGTGAGTCCTTTGATCCTACTAAATTTGTTTCAGTATGCATTGGTGGGTAATACATATAATTGGTTATTTTATCTATTCCCTATTGGTTCCTTGCATACATATGATTACTTAGAAAAGATATTTAATAGATATTACATATAAAACATGGGCCCTCATGTTACTTATGAGAAACTTGATGCATTGCATCATAATTCTTTAGAGCTAGTTAGTTATTATAACTTATGATTCAAGAATCTCATGTTAATATTGATATATAAACCAACATATTTAGAGATTCAACATATATTTATTAATGGGATTTTCCAACCCCTCCTAGATCATATATTATATTAGACAAAGACCTCTTTTAGGCCCTTATTTTATATAGTTCTAGATTTGGAGAATAAATTAGGATTGATTGAGTCAGATTCAGTTGATCGACTTACTCTAGATTTCATAGTATTACCTCCATCTACAACTCCTAGCACTCAACATCTACCATGTCCAAAATAAGATAGGAGACCACAACCAAAAAAAAAACTAGTTAAGAACAGAGAGATAGTTTTTAGAGCAACACATACCATATGCACTACAAAGAATAACATTAGGGCACCATTATAGTTTGATTCAGAGAGGGATAGCCCATATGTCATATTATTAGCTCTTTTAGATAGGATGTTAATCACATTTACTTATACTCATTATCAAGATCCACATCTCCTACACATGCATCCACATCAGCCCTTTTGTAACTATCATCATATCTAAGGACACAAAGATAATGATTGTTATGAACTCAAGGACTATATTAATATATGTGTTGATAATGGTATCATAACATTCACATCAAGGGCACCAAGATATCCTCCATCATGGAACCATAGAATTCATTCCTCCATGACTGAGTCATCTTAGAACATTCTTTCATATGAATCATTAGTTACTCATCATGAGAGTAATGCAGTTTCTAGGACAGAGCCTCATAGGATATATCCTATCCCACCTACTCAGAGGGTTTGGAGACCAATATAGTGAGATTAGCCTACATATAGTAGTGTAGTCCAAAGAGTACATAATGCAATTCCCTATACATATCTAGCATAGTCATAGGCACCACAATAGAGTTTTCAGGGTCCTATCCATGTAGCAACCCACTATAGTTCAGATTAGATAAACCCACATTATAGACTATTGCTTGAGATATATATTCACTATAGTTAAGTTTTCAAGGACCTATTTCATTTAACAACCTACTAAAATTGAGATTAGATGAGCTCCCATCATAGGTTATAGTCTCATTTCAATATATTACTCAGTCATATGCATCATAGCATAGGCCATATGGTATTATTTCATGTAGTAATCCACTATGATTATGGATATATGAGCATCATTTATAGCACATATTTTCAGTTACACATCCATTGAGATTAGATCTTATAGAGTCTCCATATACAAATACAGTTAGTGCACCACATAAAATATTAGATATAGGGCATGTTCCTACATAGCATGAAAAGTATGGGCACTTGTTCAACTGGACATTAGGATTTAGATAGTGATACAATAGCCAATGGGTTGATATGCACAGAGTGATATCTTACATCCCCTTATACTAACAACTAGCATTCCTAGTTCTAAATAACCATCCCTAGCCAAACCAAATTATCCAAATCCCAATCTTACCAATATCCTATTTTACCAATATTAATTCAATTCACTTTATCAAATCAATTTACAAATTACAAAATAACAATTTTTTTTACTCGCAAATGATTCTAAATCAAAACTAGCATCACACTTAAACCTATAAAAAAAATTAAATCACATCCCAAATACCATTTTACCAAAGCATATGAAACCTTAACATTAATTCCAAATAAAGTATTTCTAATCAACCATTTGTAAAAAATATACCAATATACTCCAAATTCCATAACATAATATGCATGAGTCAAAATCAAACAAGTATCCATATATATATATAAAGTTTTTAAAACATATACACTATGTCAATTAAAATCAATCATGAATGGGTGTCACACCCTCACTTTCAATCTCACTCTCCCCATCAGTACTAGTTCTATAATCTACCCTAGCATTTGATGGCCCTGCACCTCCTCAAGATATCTCATGCCTCTTTCAATGACTCTCTTTCTCTAGCAACTGACCATGATCCTCACACAAGTCCAAATATTTCCTCTAAAGATTTTTATACTCATCCATGATCCTCATGATAATAGAATCAAAATTAAGAGGAGGATCCAATGCCAATCCATCTTAGCTCTCATATCATATTTCTCTCTTGCTTCCCTAACATATGCAGCTATCGTTATAACATCACTATCAAATAGAGGGACATGAATGCCAATCATGACCATCACTCACTTTATCAATCCTTCCTCTACTACATCATTAGGTACATGTTATGTGAGCTCTTAGAGTGTTGACTCAATTATGGTTCCCAATAATCATCATTTCCACTTCCAACCCCAACCTATGATTTATCTTATGCACCTCCAACTTCACCTACATTGAAATTAGGACACTATGTTAGCTATATATTTTGAAATCAAACTAAAAGAACAAATTTATACACAATTCAAAAGCAATCACTACTTACATCCCATCATCTAGATCAACTCATGATCATCATTCTTTGGAGCATCCCCTACCTCAATAGGATACAACAAAGCCCACCAATGCCTAGCCCACCATGTGGTATATGCATCTATACATCCAATATCATCCACATCTATAATATCTATGGTTGCATCCCTTACATCCAAAGGCAATGGTTAAAGCTCAAAATTTTTAGGCCTCACATGAGATCCTACCCTCATGAATGTTTGTACACTCCTCACCCACACCCATGCTATTGGGGGTACATCCTATGGCACCTAAAACTATCTAGTCATGTACTCAAATTGAAAGTGCTCATATACTCCAACCTAGTGGTCATTTATCCAATAGATGACCCTCATATATCACAACTACACTCCATCCTCTACCCACCTAGTAAATCCTCTATACGGCCTCTATATGATGTCACCAACCACTAATCTATCTAAAACCTACCTATAATGGTCCATCCCAGTGGATTAGATAGATAATGTACTCATCCATCACTCTCCAAATGGTTTTGGAGGTTCCCACTTCTCCCTCAATAATCTAATCAACCATACAATTGCTACATGTTCATAGGCCCAAAAAATATAACAAGGTCACCACACTTACCCCACCACTAAATAAATCTTGTGTAAACCATTATAGATTCCTATATATGTGGGATAGCGTAGTCCTCCCCCATGAGAATATAATACCATATACATCCACACTATGCACAATCCTATGCATCCTATATGAAATAAATACTCTAATCCCATCCATAGAAATAAAAGATGCCAAAAAAACTAATAACCACTTCCATAAGCACAAAACACTAGACTTCTAATCCAAGCAATATTTTAGGTGATAATTCAAGTGATGGTTCTACCTCAATTGGTGGCAAAACTTCTAGGAGCAGTAACTTTTGCACCATAGCTCCGTTTGACTCCCTATTTGCACCATTGGAAAGCTAAGAATGAGGGAAACATAGTGATATGGAACAAATCTTTGATAAGTGGGTTTTGACCCCCAATAAATAAATGTAAGTTCCCCAATTTTTAATTTTAGTAGTGTAATCTAAAAAAAGTAATTCCTCAAATTTTGTATTATTATAAATTGTGTAAGTCAAACAACTTGATCTCCCTCGATATTGGTGACCTTCTACATCCTCCTCCTACCTTCAAAACATTTATAAATGAAGATATAACCTAAAATGTAAATCAGACATCTCTTCTCAAATATAGGTAGATGTTTGGGTTTGCAAATTTGATCAATAAAACATCTCTTCTCAGAGATAACATTATTGCAATTGTGTTATTCTTGTTTCTTGAATTATCTTTAAACCAAAGCTTTTGAGTTTTATATTAGTGGTATCAAAGTGGTTTGTCTTGAGAGTGTATGATCTTGAGGATGAGGTCAAGCTATAAGAAGCTTGGGTGGAAAATATTAGAGCTTCCAAACTATCTACCTATTTGCTCCAAACAACTTCAAATGGCAAACAACACCGAGACATCCGATCCTTTCAAGGAAATCATGAATGAAACCCTCCAATAGTAGCAAGCATAGATTCTATGAAAATTCACTCAAATTCTCCAACAAATCTTGATGGGAAATTTTGGCTCCTCATATGCACCCCCACATTCTTTTAGTGCCCCAACACCCTTCAAAGTTCAAGTGAATTTTGATATCCCTACATTTGAAGGCAAAATCAATGCTGATGTAGTAGAAAATTGGTTTGATCAATTATATTCCTACCTTTTTGTAAATAAATTCATTGATAAAGAGAAGTCACTTTTTCTCTTTTGAAAGAATCATTGCATATCAAAAATTGGTGGTAAGTGTACAAGAAGAGATTCAATATGGATGATATTGGCCTTGAGGTGGAACCTACCTAGGATGAATTCATAGAAGCTATAAAGGAATAATACTACCCCATTAGAGCATATGATGATTTGTATATAGAGTGGCAAAAACTTCACCAAGGTAAGGAATAGTTTGTTCAAGATTACACTGAAATTTTTCATTCTCTATCTATGAGATTGGGCATCCAAGAAAGTCAGAAACACAAGGTTCTCAAATATCATGGTGGAATACAATGGTATATATAGAGGGAGATGGAACTCTTCAATTTGGAAACCCTCAATGAGATGTATAAGTTCATAGTAAAGATTGAGCAGAAGCATGAAAGAATGAATACAAAGATTTAACCTACAAAATGGAAAAGTGAAAAGGAAGGTCAAACATGAGGTCAAAATTGGAAGAAAAAGGAAGGGAACACTGGGAAATTATGTGATTACCATAAATCTAGAACGCACTCTAAAGAAGAATGTCAAGTCATCAAGTCCCTACTTTCTAAGTCATAATCCTCAACATCTACTACTCTACCTCATACAAACCCTATAGTTGAAGAAGTTGAAGAAGATATTGTAGATGTTAAGCTTCATCATAGACCCATGAGGAGAGGTTAGATGACAAGGAAAGGTTGTTTCACTCTATGTTATGGGTGAAAGGTAAGCCTCTACATTTCATTCTTGATAGTGAGATTCAAAAGAATTTAATCTTTGCTAATGTTTTGAAAAGCCTAAATATATCTATGAAGCCTCATCCAAAGCCATACAATATTGGATGGTTGAGTCTAGGGAGAAACCTCCATGTCACCAACCAATGTCTTATTTTATATGCAATAAAACCTCTCCAAGATGAGGTCTTATGTGATGTGGTCAATCTAGATGTTTATGGCATACTCTTTGGTCAACCATTCATGTATGATTGACATGGAATCTATGAATCAAGAGCTTGAAGGATCACTCTCACTCTTGGAACTTGACGCTATAGGGTACCATAGGTACCACCTTCTACATCTATCTCTCTGATTAGTGCCAAGAAATTTGTTCTCATGGTGGTCAAGCCACAAGAATCCAAAAGGGACAATGTTGTAGCCCTAAATACATAAACAACACATTAACAAAATAAAATAGATACCAAGATAAAGAAGTTCATGACTTTCCATCCATAGACTGATGGTTAGACAAAAATAGTGAACAATTAGGCCCTACATAGTTCCATAAAGTACAGTCCATTCCAAGTATGCAGTGAGAATCAAATCAAAATACAACTACCAAACTTGATGAAAAATCTTGATGAAATGGGGACCATTGATTCTCAAGGAGGGAGGAATGATCTGAGTAATATTTTAGGTGACAATTTAGGTGATGTTTCTACCCCAATTAGTGGTAGAACTTCTGAGAGCCATAAATTTTGCATCGTAGCTCCATTTGACTCCCCATTTGAACCATTGGAAAGATAAGAATGAGAGGAACATTGTGAGATGGCATAGAGATCTACTTAGTGGTTTTTGACTCCCAATAAATAAATTTAATTGCCCCAAATTTTAATTTTAGTAGTGCAGTCTAAAAATAGTAAGTTTCTAAAAATAGTAATTACTTGAATTATATATTATTGTAAATCATGGAAATCAAACCACTTAATCTCCATCGAGATTGATGACCTTCTAAATCCTCCTCCTACCTTCAAAACATGTATAAATGAAGATGTAACCTGAAATGTAAATTAGACATCTCTTCTCAGAGATAGGTAATGTTTGGGTCTAAAAATTTGATCAATAAAACATCTCCTCTCAGAGATAACATTATTAAAATTTTGTTGTTCTTGTTTCTTGAACTATCTTTCAACCAAATCTTTAGAGTTTTGGATCAACTACACAATAACTGATAGTAGCACATCACTATCACTACCTCTCTGATGTATACCTGAGGGCACACCAACAAAGTATAAAGATGTATGATCAATGGCATCAACACCTATATCATCTTTTACCATCACTCAACACCCACTAATCAATAAATGAAATATGTGATACACATCCTCCAAAGTCATAGTCATCTCGCTTGTAGGAAGCTAGAAATTATATGCATTTACATTATACCTCTTGCATAAGGTTTTCATTAGATATTGATCCCACTGAACTATGCCTAAGTCACACACATGACCTAACCCCACCCTATCCATATCCACTCTCTCATAAATAGATAATGGTATCAGCCTCAATGTCTCCATCACTCGACCCTTATATAACTCTCTCATCTATACCTCACCTTACAAAACACTAGAAATAACACATATATCAATCAATAATACCAAATCCAAAGCTAAAATAGAATAATAGTAAACAACAAAGCAATATCATTGAAAAATTATGCCTCCAAGAAAATAACATTGGATATAGGAAAGCAGCATTAGACAAGAGTGATAAAACTTGGATAGGAGTGATGGAACCTAGACATGAGTATAAAAACTAGAATTTTTTTTCTAAACTACTCTTAAACCCCTAAAAAACACCAAATAGGCTAAAACACTAACAAGAACCAAATGCTTGAACTCCTTACTAGGGTCACATCACCACTAGTCTAAACTTGAGCAGCTAATTGCTCAAAATAGGTCATGATAGGTACTCATCTCAGCTTTTTTCTTGATTTTGAGCTTAAAATATCCACCTAGTCAATGCAAAAATGAACCAAGAATCAATAAAATTTTGTATATTAACCAACTTGTTCATTCAAAATAAAATACAATTTTGCCCATAACTCGAGCCCTGTAACTCTATTTTTCAAACCATTTCCCTTTATGGAATCATGATAATGATACCTTAAACATCACTCAATCTTCACTTTTTTACCACCTTATCTACTTACTATGGCATGAACACCTATATATCTCTCTTATGCTCAAACACACACCTTGGTCATCACCAATCAAAACTTGTTCCACTCTCAATAATGCAATATAAGCAATCCAACAACCGTCCAAGCTATTTACAACATACCAACCTTGTTTCTATTACTATGTCACTAGTCATCACTTTTGGCTCGACCTCCTCTATCACAAAATTTTGTCCCTCTTCCCAAAATAGGGGCATCATTCATATTATTCATGTTTATACACTTATTGAACATACCCATCCACTCTCATAAGTGGATACACCATGGTTCCTATACATCCAACATTCAGATTCAACCTAGATGGGTCAAGATATATAGTGACTTAGATCATGTGGGTCACTCAACATTACTCAAGGACATTAAAAGTGATATAACTTTATTTTATAGATACACAAAATATTTAGATACAATGGTTTAGATCATATTGATTCACAATAATTTTGATACAAATATATAGACTATTTAGATACAGTGGTTTAGATCATATGGATTCATAGTGATTTTGATACAAATACATAGAATATTCAAATATAATGGTTCAAGTTATATGGATTCATATTGATTTTGGTACATATACAAATTTAGATACAAAATTTGGGGGCATGTACATACTACATGTCTCACATGTACAACTTCATACAACATGACACAGTTACAAAATTAGATATTATACTATAGGCATAGTGAAAAGTGTAGTGTTTTGTCTCCAATTTCACACATGAGGCATGGTAAGATATGTCATATCATATGTGGCTATATAGATTACCAAAGTATACAAATGCATCACTCACATACTACATTTGGGGCCATGACATAGATGTTGATGTTCTTCATCACTCAAGATTATACATATGGAATGGAAAGATATTCCATTCTATTATTACACATTTACCAAAGTTTTATACTACATATATTTGTACCCAAGTTGTCACCTAGTTGGATGACACAACCATCTACATTGGTTGGTCCATTCCAAAACTCAAATCTAGACTACACAAGTTTGTGTGAGATAGAAAATGAACATTGGTTTTGGGCCTCTAAGAATTTCTCAGTTCTAGTTCAGATATTCAGAGTGGGTGCATGATAAATTTTTCTCTTCATAGCATACAAATTTTATACACATTTTAGATTACATGATTTTATGTGGGATAGAGTAGAGACATTGGTTTTAGACGTCTAAACATTCCTCATCTTTAGTCATATTTAGCATAGGAGGCAAGCATTTCCCTCTTTCTCCATGATACATGGATTCTACATTTAGATTTAGTATAGGGAGCATCCACCCCATGGATTCCTTATCTCTCTAGGCACTATTCATCTCTCCATCTACTTCCTTGGCTAGGAAGTGAGTTAGACCCTTACGACACATTTATCTCCATGCAGATAGGTTTAGGTATGCATGTTTCTTTTCTTTCTTTTAATCTAGCATTTCATTTCATTTCATCACTAGAATAAAATGGGGGGAAATGTATACACCCTAAATTGGTCGAGCAACCACACATATCATGTCTTTTCATAGGCTTTTTCACAAGAGACTCTGAATGGAGAATATAAGCCTTATTTATACTAGCCATGTCTTTATTTTACTTGTCTTGGTCTTGTTTCTTAATTTTATCACCTTTATGTTATATTAGTCAACTGACCTATACCCCCAAACTTGGCTTGTGTCAATCCAAGCCTACTTTTCTAAGTCCTAGACAATATAATTCTTGAGGACTATAATACTCGATGTTCCTATTCTACATGGTGTTATTGTCCAATGGTAATTTTTTCTTGCTTAATGGGTCCTAAACCCTTCTTATACCCTCCCTTAAGTTTTATTTATCTTTTTTATGTTATCTAATGTGAATAAATCTCTCAAAATAAAAATAAAGAGTCTCCTATATGAAGGACTTCACAAGTCATTTTATATCTAGCACTTACTACTTTGGTATAGTAAGCAATTAAAAATCATTCAATAATATAGCTCAAATTTTTGCATCAAATATAGATTTGCATGTTTGATCAAGGAAGGACCTAGGTAAAATTTCATTCTTTCATCTACCATGCACGTTGATTATGAACATTCCCTAAGCGAAAACTACATTTGATCTGAGACCCTAACTTGAGGGCTAATATAGGTAGTGATCAGGATAACAAGGTTTATAGATTTTGTGATCATACTTCCCCCAACATAGTTTTTCCCCTTTTTATTTTGATTTTTTTATTGTTTCATGTGTGCAGATAGACTTAGGGTTTGAATATTAAAATAACTCTCTAGCAAGTTCCATCAACAATTACCACTGAAAATTTCATAGGCAGGCTCATACAAGACTAATGCAAAGAACCCAAAATGTTTAGGTCTCTATGAATAGTTTGGATAATAGTGGTAGGAATAGAATAAAGCATCAGAACCCAAAGTGTCCTATTTTTTTAGTCATATCCCTTCACTAAATGAAATCTAGATTTTGATTTGCGACACTATCCAAGTCCTGTACAACTAACTTCAGACCCTTTATCAACCATCTCAACCTATTTTTCCAAATAAGTAATCTCTTTTCCTCATGTAATTCATTTGATCAGATATATATAAATCTATGTTTTACTGCACTTAATTATATTCCACCCCTTAATCTATCCCTTTATTATTTAGGAACTAAACCTTAGTCTTCCAAAAAAGTTAGAAATCAATGAATATATTTGTTTATATGAATTATGCCAAACAATGATTTTGGGGTCCATGGAAGATGGAAGGGTATTCAATGGATTATATTTTATTAAGTCAAGGCTTTATAATAGACTAGATAAAAATCTTGAGATATGTTTAAGGTTGTATGTTTTAGGTTATGAAGTGGATATGTTTCCATGTGACAGAGCAATTTCAATTTGGAGTACTCTAAATGAAAGAAGAGGTGTGACAAATACAAATATAAAATAAGATATTGAAACTATAAATGCCCATAAGACAAGACATAAAAATGTTAGTGCTAAAGCATGGGTTACTGAAGGGTTGTTTGAGATACTTGAGTGTTAGTTTGTAACATTGTAATATGTATATGCAAACTACTGAACAATATTTATGAAATTTTTAATTGATTCAATTTGAGTTAAGTTGTTTATGAAATTCTTAATTTATATGATCCTATCTTTAGTATTCTACAATAGTATTCTTTAGCATTTTTTACATTGTGAGTTGCAAAAAATAGTACATATTTAGCATTTTTTTTTCTAATTGTTTGACATTTTGAATAAAATTTACATTAATTAATCAAATGAAATGGTAAATAATATTTTAATATCTTTGAAACCAAATTTACTACAAATTATATAAGTTGAACATTACATCAAATTATTACACATCATAGGTTGTAGCCTAATATGAGTAAGGAATTCAAAATTACAAAATATATTTTAATATTATAAAACATAAGTTTCAAGTAATTACAAAACATAAGAATAAAACAACTTGAGGCTTTGAGGTCAAATCTTAGTTTCCATTAATTTAACAACAATAGTATGTAATAAATTACAAAAAAATGTTAAACTTAAAGTCTCATTATCATTGTGGATCAATTTTTCCTTCCACTTCTTGTTCGTTGATACTACTAGTGGTTATGTTGTCTATGAGGATTGGGATTCAAAAATCTTGGAGACCTTTCATTACAAAATGGATATTGGTAAGATTTTCTCATTATTCTATAGCAGCATTTCCCATTGAAAGAAATCATGGGTTTGTTTCAAATTTTTTTTAAAACAAAACATCAAGAGCCAAGCCATTTTATTAAATTATTTTCCTAAATGTATTTTTTTTCTTATTCAATAAACAAGTTTTTCCTTGATAGAAATCACCACATAAATACTTTTATGCGCATTATTTAGATGCATGTCAAGGACAATAACTTGGTTCTTTAGATTTACATATTTTAACTACAAATGATCATAAAACATTTAATTAGTTAAATATTTTAAAATGAATTTTAATTTAAAAAATCATAAAGAAACATACCACAATTTTTTCTTTTTTTGCATTTGTAAGATCCACCAGGATTTTGTTTTTTTACCCATTTGTTATAGTATGCTTGGGATTCTACATTTAAGTTCTCAATATTGTTTAACATGATATGAATAGCATCATCATTAAAGATATTATTCACAACAACACTTCCTAAAACTTATTAGTTAAATAAAACATCAATTTGTGTTGGTTGATGTTCCACCATTGTGTATAATTGATTGCATTGACTATGGTTGTAGAAACAAGCATTTATTTCTTAAATTAAAACTTTTTTATGACACTCCCAAATTGTCAATTCATCAAGGTTTGGAAGAATAAAATAATTAACATAATATTTAGTATGTTCTACCAATAAATTATAAATAGGAAAAAAATACGCTGGTCATCTATTTGGGGAATCTCTTGCACATGATTACCTTCGGTGACACTACATAGAGAATTGGGAATAAAAGGTCACTATAAAGGCTCCATGGAATGAGATCCCTATATGATATCATATTGGTTGAAAAAAAAACATGGGCATGCCACTATCAATGCCCAAATAATCTTCATCTAAATCAATATCATGAAGAAATATGGTCCTCATTACACTGGGAAGACCACCAAGTGAAAAGTTTGGAAACTCAAATGTTGTGACCTGAGCTATGCCACCACTCTAAGTTAGGATAAAGAAACATATCCCAATACCAGTAGTTACAAGCCCATGACAAGGTGGTGGTGGCGGCAAGAATTTTTTCTATTGAGAAGAATGACCTATAAATAGGAATTAAAATCACTAAAATGAACAATTAAAAAAAATCTAATATAATATTAGCATTTACAAAAAATAGATCTATTTAGTGCACCTTGCTATTTTTATTGTTGTGGTTGTGGTTGTTGTTGTTATTATTGTTGTTATTTTTTGCTATTGTTAGAGAATTCTCAAAGCTCTATCAAACCCACTTGGTGTTTACAATACAATTGCATAGGCTCTGCTATATATATATATATATATATACATATATATATATATATATACATATATATATATATATATACATATATATATATATATATATACATATATATATATATATACATATATATATATATATACATATATATATATATATACATATATATATATATATATACATATATATATATATACATACATATATATATATATATATATATATACATACATATATATATACATATATATATACATATATATATATATATATACATATATACATACATACATACATACATACATACATATATATATATATATATATATATATATATATATATATATATATATATATATATATATATATATATATATTATAGAGTTAAAATATTACAATGATAAAAGAGTATTCAATCAAAGAAAAGCTAATTTATGAAGTTATGCTAGTAACATGAGTGGAGGGTTATGTTGAAGGTGTAATTAAACTCTACATTCATTCTCTTCTTATCAATTACTACTCAGGTATATATGGAGTCAATTTTGCATCCTCCTCCATTTCGATTATTCATTGTGGCCTCAAGAGGTTGACATCATTTGGTTATTATGTTTCTTCTAGCAATCATTTCATTTAATTTTTTTTGTAAGAAAAATATATTTTATTTGAAATTAACTAGATCAATATTTATGTAATTATTTGAAATAAATATAGTATAGATCTAAAATAGTGTCAAATAAAAACTCCAATTAACCTCTTGTGCTTCAAGGGAGAGTGTATTGACAAACATTGTAGGATTGAGAGTAGAAGGAATAGAGGATGCTTGTAAATCTAAAATCATTTCATATTACAATATAATGATATAATTACAATAAGAAAATTGAGTATGTATTAGTTGAACAGAGAAAAGTTAAAATCATTTCTAATTCTATTACAAATAAAAGTGCACTAGTCTAATGATTGAGTGCCCAAAGTATGAAGAATATAAACCAGAGCCCAAAATGAATATTAGATGGTCTACCCTAAAAAAAATTATTACTTGGAAAAGTTCAAGCATTCCCATTAGAAAATGGTTTTTAACACATTCAATTTTTATCCCCCTTTTACTGTAGTATTAAGGATCTATATAAAAAATCAATAAGTTATAACTATTAAAATTAAAACTATTCAAAAAAGAGCAATTAGTAATTTCACAATACATACCATCCACCTATAGTGAGTAATAGGACTCTAAATACTTTTTGTCCTCATTATCTAACAAGGCCTTTGTGGTGACTAGGTCCCCATCCTTATAAGGTAGACCTGTTAGTCTCTGAATATCCAATATATGGATTCTAAATGAAACATTCTTGGATTCCAAGGTGATTTTAAATGTGTAGGAAGTAGTATCAAATTTTTACAAGATAACATTCAATAAACAAGTGTCTTCCCCATACTAGGGCATGTAGATAATGTTATTGAACTTGCAAGGCTCCACCTAATTTTTTTATGTGTCTTGTTGTTGTGGAAGCCTTTAGATGATGGTGCATGTCAAATTTTGGAAAGTGAATTTGGTTTTTTCAGTTACCTTTATGACAACACCAAAAGAGGTCTAAGAAATGGAATCCATGGATGAAAATAGGGTTTTTAAAGTTGAGGAAAAGAGTGAAAACATTTTAAACATGGAAAAAGAGAAAGAAATGGAAAAAAATGCAAAATGAGTTATTTTTAGCACATTTATAAACATTTAGCTTGATAGAGGTGATCATTCATATGGTGCAAGTGCTAATCGTAGATACCTTTGATGTAGTCAAGAGGTCCACATCAACATTATCCATGCATGTGGGCACTTACCAATACCCTAAAACCTACCTAAATAATGAGGGTGATTGTCCACATCATACTAATGCTCACCCATATTATACAATCATATGTCCACAATATGCCAACTATAGATAATATGCCAACATTCATCTATAGTTGTACCCCACTAGTGAATTATTATGGGAATATTGCAAATGAGCATCAACACCATTTTAGGTGAATAATAGTATGGTGTAGATGAGCATTGGTTCATTTCAAATGATTTGATGTTTACCAATATAGTGTTGACAACCATATAAATCACATAGGTTTATATTCAAATGATGTTTGTATATACCCACACCATGTTGGCATTCATCTAAGCCACCTAGGCATTTATCTAAAATATTTTGGTGATCACCCACACCATGCCAACATTCATCTAGTTTGTATAGGCATCCATTCATCTATAGTTTTTAGTGATCACCTATATCATACCATCAGGAACCTACATGAAATTAGTGTGAACCTATGTCATTTTAGTGTTCATATATATTATATATGTGCCTATCCATATTATACTAGCATCCATATATATTATGTGCACTTTCATCTTCAAGGTGATGGTGAACATTTATAAATATACATCCATGCACCTATATCTTATCAATGTTTGTCTATGTGGATTTCGCATTCACCTTTATCGTGCTAACATTTTTTTGTAGCATGTCAGCATTCATCTACATCTTTATGTCATTTGATAATACTATGCCATCATTCACCTAGGTTTCTTGGGTGTTCATCCATTTTTATAGGCCTTATGTGATTTACTACATGGCATCATATGATTTTCCTTTGGAACGTTATGCCTTCTAAACTAATTCACCACCATTGCAAATCTAATTTGCCTCAAAACTTCCATGGACTTTTTTATATGGCCCACTAAAATGAACCATATGCCCACAACACAAAAGACATCCTCAACCACATATTTTTCCAAAGTGAAACTAAGCTTTGGAATCTTTTTTGTACAAGGGATGGTGAATCCATCCACTACCTTAAATTTGAATCCCTTGAATTCCATGGATTCTAGTCCATATGATGTTACCAATCCTCTATCAATGAAATTGTGAGTTTCCCCACTATCAATAAGTATGGTAATAGGTTTACCCTTCAATTATCCCTTAAATCTAAAGATATAATACCTAGGAGTCCCTGAAAGTGATGCCAAAGTGCCATTCAACTCCTCTTCTCCCTTTATCTCTAAAGTTTTATCCTCATATTTATCTATCCCAACTTCCTCCTCCTCATTTTCCTCTTTAGAAATCACCTCAATGTAGTGAACCTATCCCTTTCCATGGTAATTATTTTCCCTTATCCCAAGGATCCTTGCATGCAAAACAAAGACCTTTCCTTATTATCTCATTTCTCACATCAAATCTACTACATGATAGCTCCTTTTGCTGCCCTAGACTTAGTTGGTTTGGTCTAGTCAAGGGACCCACATGATTGGCCTTAGGGTGCCCTGTATAGCTACTCTTGGGCTTCCCCAATTGACCACCTCTCTAATATTTAATAGGTGGAAAAAAATTATTATTTAGATATCCCAAAGGTTGAAATATGCCCCTTGGAGTAAAAGAATCCAAAACATATTCCTTCTAAATGACCTCCCTTAGTGAAGGTAGATCAAAAGCTTTGTCTAATCCCCTTAGGGACTCAACCAATCCCTTTTTGAATAACACCAATAGCCTCTTATCTAAAATAATAGTCACCATGACTAAAAGTATCTAAAACTCTATAACATAATCATCTACTAAGGACCTCTACCTCAATTGAGCTAAATCACAAAAAATAAGTTCCCACATTTGCTCTATCAAACCTCTCAATTAGCCTCCTATTGAAGTCCTCATAAGAGTGTATGTGTTGATACCCTTAAATTATCAAACCATGATACCACCAATCATGGGTTGTTCCATCTAAATTCAAAATGGAAAATTGAATGTCCTCTCCCTATGCCATAGGTCAAAGTGAAAAGAAGGTATCCACCTTCTAAATCCATGTCCTCATTGATATATTCTATGACCCCTCAAATGTGGAGAGAGATAACTTCCCAATGCATGCTAAATATCTCCCTAGTTGCCCCTCTTCCTCTAACTAATATGAGGCCTTCTTTTTCCCCATTTCAAATTTGAAAAATAAAAAAAATCATAGCCTCTCTAACTATCATGGATAATGTGACATCCTCATCCATTTCTCTCTCTAACTCCTTACTTGGGTTAGTTAACCTCTCCCTCGCTAGTACAAGCTCTTCCTTCTAAAAAAATGTAGATTTTATGAGTCTACATGTGGATTTATCATTCCCTAAAGGGGGTGTATGTGCATTTATCTTGCTCCCTAAGGCACCACTATCTCCATTGATTGGCTTCAAGCCACCCATATCATTGAGGGAATGAAAAAACCCCTCCATCATTTATGTCATCCTCTCTTGAGTTTGAGAATCATTATCAAACCTCTCCTCAACCAACTTGTCTCTCTTATCACCTTTTATCTCTTGGTTTCCTATGTCACCCATAGCTTGATCATGTTCAAGTGAATCAATTGGTGGAAGCCCTACTTCCCTCCTGCTAATCCTCAAGTAATACTTAACCTCTTTATTTCCACTTATGTATAAAATCCTTCACCCAAAAAATAGCCAATATATGGATTTGATACCACTATAATGTCCCTAAAATTGGGATAGTGATGAAAAATAAGATTTTCCAACAAAATCCTAAATAAATTCCAAATAGATTTCAAATTTTGTAAAATAAAAACTAACCAATCCTAGGGTTGTATTTACACCACCAAACTAAATTTTAACACTTCTAGTCACTCAATAGATAAATATAAAAATACATTATGAAGTTTATCCAACCATGGTTCACACTAAATGAAGAAAGGGAGCTAAATTGATAGATTTTTCACTCCAAACCCTCAATGCTACCAATCTAATTTCAATGACCTCTTCTTCTCACCAAATCCAACTCAACACACTCTCTACAACTAAAGATAAAATGTAGACAAATTATAGCATGCATATCATATAAAAATTAGCTAATTTTAGGGCTTAAAACTTAATTAAATCTATCCCAACTAATTTACCACAATTATGAATAATTAACGTGTAATAACCCATAAAATCAAACTTGTATTCATGCCTAAACCTATAAGAAATAGGTTATATAATCCACCAAAATTAGAAATTATTAATGATATATTTTTTAGTACTATTGAAATTTGGATTTGCACCCTTGAGGAGATGTCTAACTCTCCTCATACAAGTGGCATAATGGAAACATCCCTCTTGCTACAGGTATAAATGTTGAGAGATGAATCTCTAGACAAGGATAGCTCCATTGATGCACTCCTTGAAGAACTTTTAAATATATCAACTTGTGTATGAAAAGGGTTAAGATAACTACTAAGAAAACTAATAGTGATGCAAAAAAGTTAATATCCTCATATTTGACTAAATATATACTGCTTCAATACAAATAAAGTCTTTCTCACATAAAACTTACAACTCAAGATGCATTATCACATCAATGTTTCATATGTTAGATTCAAGAAGGTACTTGGTACTTAGGAGAGTATTAGATAATTCAATGAGGGAATACAATAATAAAACACTTATAACACACCTATACGCTTTGAAAATAATACTAACAAAGACCTGTAACAATATCCTTTCTACACACTTGGTAGACAATAAAGGATAACATGCTAGAAAAGAAGCTCTTTTATTAGAAAAGACCAACAAGATTGCACTAATAATCAATTTCACATCATGTAAGTAGGAAAAAAATTTGTTTATTTCTTCAAGAGTCTTTAAAATACAAAATTGGCTAGGGTTTAACCATTAACCAATGCATGCTACCCAAAAGAGCCAAAAGAGTCCATATTTATATCTTTTGAGAGAGATACAAGACAAGGGAATTTCAAAGGTCAATTAGACATGTGTCAATTTCAAAAAAGGAGTTAAAATTTACAAGGGAAAGAGGAATGAGTTGAACCATGCAATGTAAGAAGGTATAATTATCCATACAACTCATGAAAATGATGAAAAATGTCTCAAAAATTCCTTGTCCTAGCTCAAAAAACTATTTTCATCATTTTAGTTTGTTTGAACATCTCACCACTAACTAGGAATAGGTCTGATGATTGGGGTTCATGTACATTTTCAATCTCATTATCTTTTTCCTAGATTGGTAGCTAGGTGATAATATTTTATGAAAACTCTTCCATGTCTAAGGGGATCATCTCTTTTTACCCCCGTGATTTCCCCTTTTTGAAACATTTAAGCCTTCGATCCTTCAGGCTTTTTTGCATATTTTTTGCCAACACATGGTAGCTTCATGCTGAATATAAGCCATATGCACAATTAGATTATTTCATTTCCTTTCACATTATTTATTAGACTCTACCTTCTGTAGGCTTCATGTAAAATCCATACACAGGTTAGGAAGACCCTATATATTTCTTTGACCTAGGGAAAGCATCGTTGTTCCATGTGGGTGCCTTCCACATGAAAATTTTACTACCAAGCACATGCCATTAGATCAGCCTTATCTATGCAATCACATGCTATTGATCCTTGGTTTGACTTTTCAAAAATTTCCCTATTCATGCCAAGTGGCATCCCCACATTCATCTAATTATTTTTCCCAAGCTTTAACTTGACATTAGTGTGAACATCCCATAGTTTTTAACCAACTTTGAGAGCTTGGATCATGAACCATAGAGATTTTTAAAATATAATTTTTTTATAATATGTTACAAGGTCAAGAGGGGAAATCCCATTTTATCTATTGGTCTCAAGAGCCTCTCAAGTGAAGATATTCAAAGCTTAAGATAGTTGTACCATAACTGCTTCTGCACAATGTCCTAGTGATGGTTGAGCTCGAATGACTAAGTATCGAAAACCTAGTAAAAATTATTAGAAGCCCATGTTTACACATGTATAAATATATTTTTTCTTTGATGGAGGACTCTATATTTGGTACATAGCAACCTAGGACCAAGATGAATAAACCCATGTGATCACCTTCTTTTACAACTATTGCACATGTGAGATATGGATCTCAGAAAGTGATCACTTGGCTTTGACAAGACGTCCTTGAAAATAACTAAGTCTAGTAATGAAGAACCAAATGAATACCAAGGGATTCCTTAGTCATCTCAATCACTCATAATTCCTTATAGGCTCTTCAATTCTCTCCATCATGCTTTAAATATTGAAAACACATAAGAACTTGCATGATCTCTTTTACTTGGCAATCTTGGATCTTCCTTTGTAATTAAATATCCCTTAGAGAAGTTCCCTTTGGAAGAAATTAAATAAATCATGATAGTAACTTTATTTTTAATAGATAGACCCTGCTCAATCAAATTTCACCTTTTATAATTTCCTCAAGTATATGGCCTTTTTTGTACTTTCTCTGCCTTTCCTCCATTAGTACATCAGTGCAATAGGTCCCAAGTCTTCAATGAAGAATATAAATACCACACATCATCACCATAAGAAATTAGGCCTCTAGGGACCTCTGAACCTTACCCATATAAAAATCAAACTTTAGAAAGGGCCTGATTATCATAAATAACTGAGAGCCTACCATGTGTCTTTAATATTCTTCATATGCTCAGGCATCTGCACCTTGGAGACTTTTCAAACTTCAACCATTGAAAATTAAAATGGAGACCTCAAAATGAGGGATAAGACTCAAAAAACTTGATGGGCTAACCTTTGGCATCCATTTTGACTTACTCTCTCAGACACTCGATCGTTAGGAACCTTTTGCACCTTGCCAATGAAAGCACTTGGGACACTTCTCAAAAAGGGCCCAAATTTTGAAAGCTCCTAAGAATTTTCCATGCATCCCAATTAAACATGAGGTTGATTCTTTGATTACTTTCCTAACTTATCACCATCCCTTTACAATGGGGAGGAGGGAAATATTCTCCTAACACCTAGAGGCACTTCCTTTACACTATTCTTTGACTCCAGGGAGGAGGGCAAGATTTCCTCATCCCTTGAAAACACTTCAAAACGTTTTTAAACTAGTAGAAACATTTAATGTTAAACAATATTACATCTTCAAGAGCTCATGAATAATGCAACCAAGAAAGGAGACCATCTAAAAAGGAAGCCAACATCCTCTAGAGATCACATCACCATCTGATTTGCATAGATTTGGTAGAAATGGAACACAACCTATAGGACATACCAAACAGCTATCAAATCCCTCAAAACCATTTTTTATAAAACTAATTATGATTCCCATACTGATAAAAAACCTGAGGGTTATTCTAGTATGCCAGGAAAATAAAAAAATGTGCAAAATAGTTTTGGTGCTCAAATGACTATTTTAGATCAAACTGAGCATGTTCAAAAGTTCATAAAATGACTCCTAATGGACAAAAAAACTAGTGAAACCAATAATAAAGATAAGGTTACCTTAAAATACATCATGAAACAAGTATAATTACTATGACAACATATTAGGACCCCTTAAAATGTTTAAAGTTAAAGATTTTGCCTAGGGGTGCCCAAATTTGACCAAAAGCCAAATTTGGTCAACAAAATGGTGACTCATAAGGGTAGTATGCATACTATACTAAGGAATAATAGCCTTATCATAATAATGGCCAATTGATTCAATATATTCTTGAAGACAAATAGCAAGGAATTTACCAAAACCAACAAAAACAAACACACCACACAAACAAAGTAAGACATACAACAAGGCAAGATACAAGACAAAAAACTCAAACATGTGCATAAGCACCTAAAAAACACAAGGAAAGAAAGAAACTATGTACAAGGGAAAAAAATAACCTTATTATTAATGTTTGAGATATATCCAATTGACTGGGATATGAAGCTCCTCTCCATCCAACCTCGAGAGTTGAAAAGCATTGTGTTGCTTGCATTATGTAATCACATACGAGTCACTCCACAAAGCATCAAAATTCATGTGTTTTCTAGGTTGGGCATTATCCTCATCCCAATTTAGGATAATGTCTCTCTCCTTGAATCTCATTGGCATGCATTTATTTTCAATGTATCTCTTTGTTTGTTCTTGGTGAGCTCTCTTGGTCTGCATTGCTTGATCTCTTGTCTCCTCAAGATCCATCAACTCACACAACCTAACTTCCATGCTCTCATTATCCATAAATTTCAGATAATAAATGAGGTATAAGGCTAGTAACTCAAGTGAAATAATTATTCTATCTTCTCTCCCATAGACATGTGTGCATGGTGAATTTATAACATCTCTTTTTGACATGATCCTATTAGCCCAAAGGGCTATTTTCAACTTAGAATGCCAAGTCTTCTGATTTTCCTCCATTATCCTATTTATGATTTTGATTATATTATTATTTTTGGAATCATCTAGTCCATTCTTTTTAAATATTATTTGGAGGAGGTGCTAAGATAGATTCCATGATTCAAAACCCATTCACTTATCCTTGTTCTAAGAAAAGCCAATGCATTATCTAAAATTATCATTGAAGAAGCCCTGAACTTGGTTATTATATCCTCATAGAAACCTATAATTGAGTTTTCATTTGACTCCTTAAGAGATACATCCTCTACCCATCTTGTAAATTAATTTGTAGTAGTCAACACCCACTTGTGACCAATACTAGAAGGTGGGTTGATTAAGTCTATGAAATCTAAACCCCATTACATAAAGGGTGCATCAACTTAAATTGGATGGAGAGACAAGGCAAATATATATTTTTAACTATAAAAAATATCACACTTTTATCATTTTCTTCCCCAAGAATGGGTATCTTTCAACAATTTGGGCCAAAAGTAACTAGCCCTCATAATCCTAGTAGCTATGGTTCTTAGAGAAAAGTGACCACTAGTTAGGCCATCATGAAACTCAAATAACACTTTGTAAATCTTATTTGAGTCAATACACCTCAATAACACACCTAAAAAATCCTTCCTTAATAACACTCCATCAACAATTACGTAAGGAATGGATTACAATCTAAAACACCTTCTTCTATCTCTATCAAGACCTTGTGGACACTCACCGATTTGAAGGAAATGGATCATGTCTTGTGTCCAACTTCTTATTGATGAAGGTTCAACTATCGTAGGGTCATCATGAAGTTCTAAAAAAGATTTTTTTCTCCTTCAAATTTGAATCAAGATGTTCACACAACCCCTTCCCTTTCACTAGCTTGGTTGTCTTGATTTCGACATCATACTCCATCACTTTTTTGATCCAACCAACCCTTTTTTCATTCAAATATTTTCTCAAAAGGAAATATTTGACACTAGGATGAAGTAAAAATATGTTAATATTTTTGTTAGATAGCATATGCCTAAATATCCTTATATTCATAATAACTGAGAGTACTTATTTCTCAACATAGGTGTTTCTTACCTCATAGCCTTCCAAACCTTGACTAAATAAGGTAATAGGCTGATCCAAATTTTCCTCATTTGATTGGGTAAGGATGTTAGATATTACCTCTTCATTACCAAATGTATACAAATTTAACTCTTTGGATAAATTAGGACTCACAAGAGTAGGAGCTTTCACAATGGCTTGTTTGATCTCTTCAAAACATTCCTTCCTTATTCCAGTCCAAGTGAGCACTTCATCCTTCCTTAACATAGATATTAGAGTCTTGAAAAGACTATAAAAATCAAGAATGGACCTCCTTATAAAATTAATTTTCCTAAAAAAATCTTACAAACCTTTTTTGTGTTTAGGCAAAGATAATGCCAAGATGGAACTCATCCTTTTAGGATCAATGGACAATCCCTTCTTGGAGACAATGTGTCCTAGTATTTTACTGTCATGGATAGTAAACACACATTTATTTGGTTAATATATATCCCAAACTCTCTACACCTCTCAAAAATATAACTTAGGTGATTAAAGTGATCCTTTGCATCCTTGGAGAAAACTATTACATCGTCGACATACACCAACACAATATTATTGATTAATCCTTAAAAGGCCATATCTATGGCATATTGAAATGTATCTCCAACATTAAACAATCTGAAAGGCATTTTCCTATAATCATATTTAACTCATTTAATAGTAAACCTTATTTTATATTGGTCACCTTCCTTTACCAAAATCTGATTGTACCTAAAATACCCATCAATGAGAGAAAACCTTTCACTACCTATCATAACTTGCAATAATTATTACATGGAAGGGAGGGAATAATGGTCCTTCAAGGAAACTCTATTCAAGTCCCTAAAATCAACATACAACCTGATTTCTCCATTATTTTTCCTAACAAGGACTAATTTTTCTAACCAAGATGAATACTTAATAGGAAAGATGATTTTGGAGTCAATCAACTTAGTAATCTCTTTCCTCATGAGATGCTCAATCTTGGGTTTAATTGGCCTTTATCTTTTCTTGATAGGCTTAGCATTTTCATCTAGATATATGGTATGTTGAGATAAGCTTGGGTCAAAGCCTTTGAAATCACTATATTCCCACACAAAGATATCAAAAAAATCCTTGCATAACTTGAAAAAAGCATGCTTCTCTTCACTAGTACATACCTTTCCAAGTGAAAGTAAATTACCTTTGAATATTTGTACTTTCTCATAGTTCTCTTTCTTGGTATAAATTCTTACCTTCTATTTATTCAATTGATCATCATCATTGACTATGCTCTCAAGAATGACTTGGATTTTAAGGAGTCTGTTGGACTTTAATTGAAAAATTTTCCCTCCATATTGTTCTTATATTTTGGACTAATTCTTGGTAGAAAACATAGCCTCTTCTTGTAGACAAAATTCTATTTGTTGATCACTATCGAATACTTTATAATTAGTGACATTAACTGGTATAGAGGGTATTACAATTACCTTGAGATGTGGCTGGTTCTTATCCTTATTTATCCCCTTTGGAACATTAAATTGAGATTCAATTACTGCCAACATATTAACATTTTTGTTGTCCTCTCTTAGAATGGATGTGATGTTGAAAGATTGGAAATCTTCCACAATATCCCACACTCTATGCTTATAGGACTTAAGAAAAAAATTCTTGGTTAAATTCTTCCCTCTAACTGAGTTCACAACAAGTTCACTATCATCAAACACTTAAATTATTTGACACCTCTTTTCCTTGCCCACTCAAGCTCAAGAATGAGGGCCTCATATTCTACCACATTATAAGTACATGAGAATTAAATCTGAAAGTTGAATAGTAACTTTCTTTAGAAGGTGAAACCAACATTTCTCCACCACCTACCCCAGCATTTCTTCTTGATCCATCAAAGAAAATATACCATAAGCCATCCATGTTCTCACTTGGCTTCATCAAATTTGGAATAAAAGAGTCCTTATCATGCATAAAATACACCCTAAGACTATATTCCTCTATGAACTTATAAGGATCATGATCATAATGTTCATCTCCCCATTCATCTAAGTAAAAATTAAAAACTCCTTCAAGGGAAGATGTTGGAGATTGGTCAATGTGGATTTCCTCTTCATCAATGATGGCATAGTTGAAATTTGATACTTTAGGTGTGTAAGGCTCCAAGTGACCACAATGAATAGGTTTTGATTTAATCTTCACATTTTTACCATACTTTGTCCTAAACACCATTTAGGACCAATTGGCAGCCAAGTATCCACCTATCTTAGTTGTAAACTCTCTTGACAAGCAAAGGGAAAAGTATGGAGGCAAATATGCCACAACCACATCATGAGGAATAGAAAAGGTAGGATAAGAATAAAGGATCAATTTCAAATTTAATTACCCAAAAAGTCTTGGCTGGTGATCCATCCAATTGTAAAGACTCTCTTAGTCATCACCTCATATTTGAGGCCTAGTTTTTTTGCTAGACACTTGGGCATAACTAAATTACTAGCCCCACTATCTATGATGCAATAATGAACCAAGAAATAATTGATGATTAGAGATAGGTAAAAGGGTGGATTTTTTCATTCTTTTTCACTTAACCATCTGTAGGTTGATTTCCATTAACTAGGACAACATTTTCATTCTTAGATGAGCCAACTTGCTTCCCCAAACCTTTCAATCCTTTTTAGAGAATATATTTCTACCCTAGTATCCTAAAATAATATCATAATGATATGTTCATGTGTAGCTTCTTCATCTAGTCTAAAACATTAATGGAAGAATTTTTCACCTTTAGGGGCTCCTTAGAGGTACCAACTCCTTATGACGTAGCCTATGAAGGTGGGTGAATAGGATCTATCTTCACATTCTAAAATTTCTAACTTTCTTGAACTCTAGGAGCTGAATTTGATACACTTACCATTGGAGATGAAATGGGAACTAGATCTGATCCTTACTACTCTTCAATAGTCTTTTTCTTGGACCTAGTGTTATAGGAAACATTGGTACTCATATTACTTAGATTCCCCAAGTGATTAATAACATAAAACTCTTCCTCCAAATTATTTATGAGGGTAGAATTAGATTGTGGTTGACCATTATCCACCACACTTGGCATTGGTCCTTCAAAAATTGAAACTTGGAAAGATTGATTCCTTGCATTATCATGGTTTGGTTATGCATTTCATTTAGATAAGCAACTTATTCTTTATTTTACTCAAAGGATGGATAACATGGTTGTTCTTAGACAAAGTTATTTTGAGTGGGGGTGAGGGATTTAGAGGATGAGGGAGAATTAGTATTGTAGCTTTGATAGGGCCTAGCTTGGGTAATTTGACCTTGTCCTTGAGCATTACCTTGGAAAGGAGGCCTATTTGTTTTCCTAAACTAATTGTATGATTGGTATGGCCTATAACTTTGAGCATGTTGCCTTTTAAGAGAAACCAATTATTGATTACTAAGAGTTTAAAGCAAAATCTTGGCTTTATGAATCTCATTGTTTGGGATGATGGTAGACTTTTCATGGCTAGGTAGAGGAGACAAGGTAGGTAATGTGACTTGACTAGGAGGCTAAAAATTAGGAAACAATGGCATTGGTATCCTAAGAGTAATCTTCCCTACTTAAACAAGATAATTCTTAGAATTGATGGATATATCATATGTAGTTAGGAGTGTATTCCCACCCATGGATTGAATCATCATGGCTACATCACTATGCAATGCTTTTAAATAGTACAAGAAGGCATAGTTTGAAGTAGGTCTCACAAGGGCTAGGATCCTATCCCATGTCTTTTGGAACCTAGTGTTAAAATCCTACATAAACTCTTGTGGTTCTCTGTTTATAGTGGTTAATTGGTCATCTTAAGATAGATGATCACTCTTCTCTCCAAACCTATTAGTCAATAGATCTCCTAGTTCATCCCTTGAACTAATTGAATTTACAGGTAGAGTCCCATACCAATCTAAAGCTTTTCCTTTGAAAGACAATGCTAAAAACCTAATAGCCATATTCTATTAAGTAATATTATGGATGTTATAGAAAATTTTTATGTTTCTAATGTGTTCAATGGTAGTAATAAGACCTTCTCCACTAAAATTTTAAACACTCTTAAGGGATACTCCTATAATTTGGTCATATTGGAAATATTCAAAGGAGATGGTCTGGTAAAAGCTACAAAATGTTGGTTCCTAGCCATCTTTTAAAGTGAACTTTTAGTATTAGGGATTGAACTAAATAATAACTTAGACTTTTTAAACACCAACTCTCTTGAATAAGGATGAGTATTCACAAACCTAAACCTCTTGGAAGAATATGGAGGTAATTGCACAAAATCAAAGGGTATACCTTTAACAACAGACTAGTGGTCACCTTTGGAATGTAAATTAGGAAGTAATCATCAAACAAAGAGTTAAAAAATTTAGTGGAGTCACCAGGTACTGAATTTAGATAATTTTATAGCTACAACTATGTCAAGACCAGAACTAATCTTGGACAATCTTTTTAGGACATAGTGTCCCATTGGGCATGCCAAAAATTGTTGACACTTAGATTTTCTCCCTTGAGGAGATGCCTAGATCTCCTCATCCAAGTGGCACAATGGAAACATCCCTCTTATTAGGGGTGGCAATGTTGAGAGATGAATCTCTAGATAGGGATAGCTCCCTTGATGCACTCTTTAAAACACTTTAAAATCTATCAACTTGTGTATGAAAAAGGTCAAGAGAACCAATAAGAAAACTAGAATGTGATACACCAATGTTAATATCATCCTATTTGACTAAATATATACTACTTTAAGACAATCAAAGTCTTTCTAACATAAAACTCATAACTCAAGATGCATTGTCACATCAATGTTTCATATGTTAGATTAAATAAGGTACTTGGTACTTAGGAGAGTAATAGATTATTATATAAGGGAATAAAGTCATAAACCACTTCAAAGACACCCATACACTTTGAAAATAATACTAATAAAGACCTACAATAATATCCTTTCTTTACACTTGGTAGATAATCAAGGATAACATGCTAGAAAAGAAGCTCTTTTACTAGACAAGACCAACAAGATTGCACTAATACTCAATTGCACGTGTAAGTAGGAAAAACCCTTGTTTATTTCTTTAAGAGTCTTTCAAGTATAAAATAGGCTAGGGTTTCACCATTAACTAATGGAGGCTGCCCAAAAGAGCCAAAAGATTCCATATTTATAGCTTTTGAGAGAGATGCAAGGCAAGGGAAGTCTAAAGGTCACTTGGATATGTGTTAATTTCAAAAAAATAGTTATAATTTGCAAGAGAAAGAGGCATGAGGTGAACCAAACAATGTTATGAGGTCTAATTATCTATACAACTCATTAAATTGATGAAAAGTGTATCAAAATTCCTTATCCTAGCTTAGAAAACTATTTTCATTAATTGAGTTTGTTTAAACATCCCACCATGGACTAGGGATAGGTCTAATGATGGGGGTTCCTATACATTTTCAATCTCATTACCTTTGTCTTGGCTTTGTGGCTATGTGATAATATTTTTTGAAAATACTTCCATGTGTAAGGGGATCATCTCTTTTTACCCCTATGATTGCCCTTTTTAAAAAACATTCAAGCCTTTAAGATTATTTGCATCTTTTGTGCCAACATGTGGTAGATTCATACTCAATAGAAGCCATATGCACCATTAGATTCTTCCTCTACCTTCCACATTTTTAATTAGATATACCTTCCTCAGGTTCCATATGAAAGCCATACGCAGGTTGAGAATGCCCCATATATTTCTTTGACCCCAAGAAGGTGTCATTACACCACATGGGTGCCTTCTATGTGTACCTTTTACTACCAAATGTGTGCCATTGGATCAGCCTTCTCCATGTAAGTTCATGCTATTGATCCTTGTATTTACTTATCAAACTTGTCCCTACTTACACCAAGTGGTAGCCCTATATTCATCTAATTATTTTGCATAGGCTTTAACTTGATGTTAGAATAAAAGCCCCATAGTTTTTAACCAAATTTGAGAGCTTAGATCTTGAAGTAAAGAGATTTTTAAAGCATAAAATATTTATAAAATGTTCCTAGGGTCAAGAGGAAAAAACATGTTTGATCCGCTAGTCTTGAGAGCCTCTTAGGTGAAGATATTCAATCTTGAGATGGTTAGCCCATAATTACTTCTACATAATGTCCGAGTGACAGTTGAGCTCAAATGAATAAGTATGGAAAACTTAGTATAAATGCTTAGAATCCTATATTTGCATATGTATAACTCTATTTATGTTTTGATAGAGGACCTCAAACTTGGTACATAGCAACTTGGGACCAAGATTGATAAACCCATGTGATCACCTTCTTCTACAACTATTCCACATGTGAGATATGGCTCTCAAAAAGTGCTCACTTAGCTCTGCTAGGACCTCCTTGAAAATGACTAAGTCTAGAAATGAAGAACTAGATGAATACCATGGGCTTCTTTAGTCATCTCAAGCACTCATAACACCTTATAGGCTCTTCAATTCTCTCCATCATGCTCAAAATGCTAAAAACACACAAAAACCTACTTGGTCTCTTTTACTTGACAGTCTTGAATCTCCCTTTATAATTAAATATCCCTTGGAGAAGTGACCTTTGAAATAAATGGAATAAATCATGCTAGAAACTTTATTTATAGTAGGTAGACCCTACTCAAGAAAATTTCACCTTTTAGCATTTACTTAGGTCTACAAGCTTTTTTGCACTTTCTCCCCCTTTCCTCCCTTAGTACATTAGTGCAATAGGTCTTGAGTCTTCAATGAAGTGTATAAATTCCACGTGTATCACCTTGATCACCCAAGCCTCTAGGGACCTTTGAACCTTTCCCATCTAAAAGGCACACTTTAGAAAATCCCTGATCATCATAAATTACTGAGAGCCTGCCACGTGTCTTCAATTTTCTGTATATGCTCAAGCATCTACACCTTAGATAATTTTTGAACTTCGACCATTGAAAATTAAAAGGGAGATCTCTAGATGAGGTCTGAGACTCAAAAAAACCTTGAGGGGCTGACCTTTGGCATCCCTTTTGACTTACTCTCACGGACACTCAGCCCTTGGGAACTTTTTGCACCTTGCCAATGAAGACACTTGGGACACTTCTCAAAAATGGCCCAAAATTTGAAATCTCTTGAGAATCTACCATGAATCCAAATCAAATGTGAGATTATTTATTTTATTACTTTCCTACCTTGTCACCATCCATTTAAAATAGGGAGGAGGGAAAGATTCTCTTAGCACCTAAAGACACTTCCTTTGTACTATTCTTTGACTCTGAGGAGGAGGGCAAGATTTCCCTGACCCCTAAAAACACTTCATTTTTTTTTCAACTATTAGAAAAATTGAATGTTCAATAAGATTTCATCTTCAATAGCTCATGAATCATGTAACCAAGAAAGGATACCATTGGAAAAGGAATCCAACATCTTTTGGAGCTCACATCACTAATTAATTCATATGGATTTGGTAGAAATGGATCAAAACCTATAGGGCATATAAAATAAAAATCAAATCCCTCAAAAAAATTTTGTCTAAAATTGCCTATGCTTCTCATATATAGTAAAAACCTGAGGGTCATTCCAATATGCCAAGAAAAGCATAAAATGTGTAGAATGGTTTGGTGCTTAAATGACTATTTCATATCAAACTAAGCATGTTCAAAAGTTCATAAAATGACTCTTAATGGACAAAATGACTAGTGCAACGAAGAATAAAGCTAATGTGGCCTTAATAAACATCATGAAATAAGTATACTTTCTATGAAAACATAATAGAACCCCTTAAAGTGTTTAAGGTTAGATATTTTTTCTAGGGGTGCCCAAATTTGACCAAAAGCCAAATTTGGTCAACAAGGCCCAAATAAGACACTCTAAGCCCTTACAGACCTCCTTCAAATGAACCACCCAACTCAAAAATTAAGGTAATATTTTCATAATTAAAACCCTTACCTTAATCTTTCAAAAAAACTTCAAACCCTTATGATTTATCACCAAATAAATTAGAAATAAAATAACAATTGTAACTTGTTAAAATGCAGTCTAAAAACCCTCTGAAGATTTTTAAAACTCCCTCAAACTAATTCATCCTACCTCATAAAATTATATAAAATAAATAATATTGTTTCAACTCACCAATGATCTTCCAAGTGACCTTCAAAAGGATATAGAGCAATTTCCCCAAGCTAAAAAATAATATAAAATATTATGTAATATTTTATGCTTCATGAACCCAAATTAGCTCTTAAACCCTAAAACTAGCCCTCAATCCAAGTCACCAAATATAAAAATTCAAATAAAATATTATGTAATATTTTTGGGCTTTCACGAACCACTCCAATCAACTTAGTCAACCCTCTAGGCATGTCATCACACAATGAAATGGTATTCAACACCATGTGCAAGCTCCCAAAGCAAGTCACCACTCTCCAAGATCTATAAATTCACCAAAACTAGACTTCTATAGGGTTTGAAATAATCATCAATATAGGTGGAATCTAAAAAAACCTTTTTATATCCACTTACATGCAAATCTGCAAGTTTGAAGCTCAATTATAACCCTTGAATAGAGATATCCAAGTAGTAATAACGAAGGTTTTCATCCCCAAATGCTTGACATTTATTAAAGGTTTTCATCCTCAAGATGTGGTAATCAATCTTTACATAACTGATCAAAGTTTCCAAATCAATATTAAATATAATCTCCCCACAAGACTCCTCAATTGATTTATATTCAACCCCCAAGGGTGGTGCCCATGTTGGAGGGGTGTACCTTTTAAAACATAAGCACTCAATCTTTTAAAACTCCATTTTTGAGGGTCTAAGCTATCATGAACACAAATTAAGTGAACATAAGATTAAAAGTACCTTTTTATAAACTCAACTAAAAATTAGAACACTTAAGTACTTTTTAAACCTTTTTGCTCATAGATTAATCCCTTCTTAATGTTCCCTTCTCTTTCGTTCCCTTAGCCTTGTGGGAATAACCAAGCTAATTGTCTAAAAGCAAGCTACACCAAAAAGGGGGACATTATAGGAACATAATGTAATTATTTTTAGGGGAGTGACTTCCTTTTAGATCAAGTCACTATGAAAATAGAGGTTTCTCTCCTTGAAATCTTGAATGCAAACTTCTCTAGCAGAAATCATTCTCTTCCTTCATGAGATTTAAACCTTTTGAATTGATGGCATAAAATCAATATATGTAAAGTATTATACTAAGGCAAGTTAGGATAGGTCATAGATTCATTAGATGTATCTAAGTATTGGGAAGGCCATGTTGAATTTTGATGGGGCCTCAAAAAGGAACCCTAAAAAGTAGGAGATAGATGCACCATGGATGATTGATTATGTATATTTCATGAGATTTTTTCTTCTCTAAATCTTTAACAACTAACAATAAGGCTAAAATTTTGTTTTAGTAGAAACCTTGGGAATGTCTAAGGAATTGGGTATGAAAAAATGGGAAGTAGAATGTGACTATTACCTAATTGGAAGCTTAACAACTCAATGAAAATATCAATAATTCTTACAAGTTTTAATGAGATCAAATTCTCACATGTTTTCATAGAGAGGAATAAAGGGGCAAATAAAATGGATAATAGATATAAAATATGAAACTTATTTTTTGTGATATATACATCTTCAATTTTGAATACCAAAAATGAAATAGATATAATGCATGCAAAGCATTACATAACCCTATGATCATAAAAATAACATCTAACCCAAGATAAAATATGAGATCCACTAAACTAGTTAAAATTTTATTTTATTGGTTTATAAATTCAAAGCCTTTAATAAATAAGAATGGAATTCATAGCCTAGTTTTTTTGTCCACTTATTAATGAGAATATTTTGCAAGTTAAATATAGAACTTAAAAAAATCTATTAAAAAATTGGACTATCGGGGGATATTCCACTTCCAACTTACTTGTACACATAAATATGATTAACGCTACCAAATATTGATCCCTTGTCATGCACATCCTCTTTAATATCCACATCAAAATCAACTTTAGTCTACATAACACCAAAATCAAGGTTAAGTTTATAATGAGATATTTTCTTTATGATAACAATACTTACAACTTAAGAACTATCCAAAGAATGATAGGCCAAAAATCATATAAATCAAACATATTGAGCTTGAACAAACTTCACTCTTTAGATCAAACATATTTTTGAAAAAATTCAATCACTAGGAACTCCAATTAGATCTACATCCATGGGAATAACATTGGGATGTGCCAAAATAGAGATTTACATCCCTATAGAACTATAAATTATATTTAATCCAAGAGTAGGTATAATAGATGGCATAAAATGAGAAATATTGGGAACTACAGATCCTAGGAGGCTTAAAGATGGATTATCAAGGGGTGTGGTTAAAATTAACCCAATACAAATGTAGTAAACATAACAAAATCTATTGTCTAAATCACATGACATTTATATTAAAATTGTGACAAAACTCTATATAAATTCAAATTTAGTGGTGATTGGTAAGGTAAAGATGTATTAATAGACAATTGTTTACTTTTAACAATTATCAATGACATTACCAATAAAAATTAATAAATGGAGTAAGATAGGTAAAACTAATATAAGGTAAAAGAATCCATTGTATTTAAATAAAATCATGTGAAGAGTGAATTATTATTCCAAAAAAATATATGAATATGGGCTTATCTTATACATACATATTCATAAATACATCTTATGCACCCTACCATTTGCTAAATATCTTGTTACTTTTCAGAGGTGTAAGAGGAACAAGAAGAACCTATATAATTATGTTTGATCTAGCATCCAACCACTTGACAAAAAAAATATCACTAAAGAATAAGTTCACATAATCGATTTTCAAGAAAATGGTTACCAAGAATACCATACCCATCATGTCTAACAAATATACAAGTTTTTCAACTACAAAGTCTTGATAGAAGATGAAATCAATCTTAATACTTGCATATTGTTTAAATATATATAATATTGTCAAATATTATTCAGGGTGTTTGGTTAAATTCATTCTTAAACTAAGGATGTTAGAAGGGTTGAACAAGTCTTAAGAAAATAACTTCAATGAATATCTAATGTTGGAATAAAAAAGAGTGGATTAATAAGCATGTGCCTCAATTAGGATGAGCCATTTTAATTTTATCTTACTAAATGCTTCTCTTTACAAGACTGATTAAGAGCCTTAGTGATTATATCTTATTAAATGTTTCTAGTTTTAATACTGATAAACACATCTAATTCAAGTTGAAATCTTTACACGAGACAAAATTTTTGATAATCAACTTATTTCATTGGAAGAAGCTATGGTTCCTTAGGATGGATGAAGGAGATAACATTGGTAATCCATTTGAATGCATTTATTACATTGGTATGTATAATAACTATGATTGGATTAAATATGACACCAAGATTTATAGTTTAGCAAACTCATGGAATAGTCTAGTGCCTGAAATTATTAGCAGAGGATATGAAAAGTTGAAATTGAAGAATTTTTTTTTGAAATAATTACAAGAAAAAGAAAAGGTATGTGGTAGGGGACCATGATGATTGATTTAATTTTAGAGAGCATTTGAGAAATCAATCTTATCATACCATAGATATATATTCATGTGGGAAGTCAAGGTCAATGTCTCTTAAGTTAAAACAAGAAATTAAAGAAAGTAGTTTTCCAAAAATACTATAATAAGGGTCATTTTTGGAGCTAATGCAAATTAGAGATAAATCCATTTTAGGAGGAGAAATAAAAAACATTGGTATCGATGCAGAATCCAAACTTTTGGAGGCCATAACTTTTGATTCGTAACTCTATTTGAGCTCTCCTTTATGATAAAATGATAGTCTTGAAAAGTTTAATGTAGCCATAACTTTCATTATCTAGTTATAGATTTTCTCAAAACTTTTAAGAGGACATACATGACGATCTGAGGTTCTAAAACTAAATTTTAATATTTTTTTGGTATTTTTTTAGAATTAGTGTTTTTCTATAATTGGTCATGAACTTCAATTTAAATTCATCCACTAGGTTAATTTTAGTGTTTATGAGATATGTGGATATTTTTAGGGATGATCAAACTTGCATACAAAACTTACTAAAAATAGCAGGGTGAGTTTTTTTGTTTTTTTATATTTTTGAGTTTTACATTTCAACTTCAATTCTAAGTTGAGGTTTATTTATGCACTTGTATGTAATGATTTTGTTCATTCAATATGAATCAATATAAGTTATATTTTTAGAAGTTATATGTATTATGCCTATTGATTTTTATGCCTTGCTAGTATTCAAGTTCATTTTTTGTATCAGAACAAGTTTGATGCTTAGAGATGTAATAGATGGTGAGAGGATGAAGATGAATTACTCAAATGAACAAGACTATGAAAAATCTATAAAGACAAGTGGAATAATTAATTGTAACTATCATAAATCAAAGACAAAGTAGAATGGAAGATGAAGTAGAGGAAAAACCAAATCATGAAGATGAAATTCAACAAGAAGAGGAACAATAGGAATAACCACTATCAATGAAAGGGAGGATAGTTAGGGTTTTAGAGGGAAGGAATCAAGGAATCAAGGTTTAAATTTTAGATTATGGAAGAATTTAAAAACCAGAGGATTTGATAGACTAGATGAATACTATGGAGAAGTTTTTTTAATGGAAAACTCTAAGAGAAAAGAAGAAAGTAAAGTTTGCATGTACAAAATTGAAGGGTCATGTAATGATTTGGTGGGATCACTTATAGAAAGAGAGATAGAGAAAAGGTAAAGAGAAGATCAATTCATGGAAAAAGATGAGGAAGAAGCTGATGGATAAATTTCTTCCTGTGGATTATGCACAAACCCTATACTAAATATTCTAAAATTTAAGGCAAAAAGATCATAGTATATAAAATTATATAGATGAGTTTACAAGCTTTCCATAATAGTGGAGCATGATGAAATAGAAGAATAGATAGCTACAAGGTATATAAATGGTTTGAAGTTTTCTATTGAAGATGAATTAAGCATACATATAATACTTTGTATGGATAAGAATTATTAATTAACTTTGAGGGTAGAATAAAAATAAAATAGATAGACTTTTAGAAGATCAAATAGGCCAAGAAGAGGATAATCCCCTCCAGTAAGGGGACTAGGTGGGTTTAATATAACTAGAGGTTTTTTTAATCCCACTACAAGAGAATCATCATGTAGTGTAGAAAAGTAATAATATGGTAGACACACCTTTTAATACCAATAAAGAGAAAGTATTTTAGAGAGGACAAGGTTATGGTGGTGTTATAGAATGGTTTCCAAATCAATGTAGGTCTTATGTTTGTTAAAAATGTGGAGAAGGAGGATATAGAGCATTTGAATGTCCACACTATCAAAAATAAGAAAATATGTAAAATTATTGTCTAATAGTGATTTAGTTGAGGCTAAGATAAAAAAGTAATATATTGAAGTTGCAGTGATAGATATGTTAAGCATAGGATTTACTGAGAGGGGGTGGGTGAATCAGTATATCATATATCTTATAAAAAATTCCCTTAATCAAATTCCACTTAACCAAACATTCAAAATATGCAATAAAGCTGAAACAATAAACACCACACAAGATAGACATAGACACTAGATATAACATGGAAACCCAATGTGGGGAAAACCATGAAGAACAATCTCAAGTATATGAATGAGCACCAACTCAAACAATATTTGTAAGAACCAACTTGTAGGAGTACCAACCCCTTTGCTGAGCACCAACACAACAACATGAGCACCAACCCATAAGAGCACCAACCCATATGAGCACCAACCCCTTTGCTAAGAATCAACACAGCAACAATTCATGAGCACCAACCCATAAGAGCACCAACCCTTTTGCTAAGCACCAACATAGTAACAATTTGTGAGCACCAACCCACAGGAGCACCAACCCCTTTGTGTATACCAAACAAATATCTCTCAATGTTGCTTTCTCAACAAATGATACTTCATTACAATATCTCTTTCCTCTCTCACCTTTGCTCTTCTAAGCTAGATATAACAAATACAATTCATACTCATCTCTCACAATGCTCTTCTAAGCTAGATATTTCTATCTCAAAACAAACTCTATCTCACACATTACAAATGGCTTCTCAAGCCTTTATTGATAGCTTTCTAAATGACTTTTGGCCTTCCCCCTTTGTGACCCCTCAATCCTCATGGAAAATGGCACCAATATTACATGACCCTTTGTATCCTTCCATTTGAAAAGTCATGTGGTGACCCTTCATGAGCAAAAGCATCCTTCCCTCTTTTGTCTTTACCTTGGTGACTTTTCGTATTCCTCAAAGTGTCCCTTCATGAGAAATTGTGTCCTTCCTCTTTTGTCTTCACTTGGTGACTCTTGGAATTCCCCAAGATGATTATCATGGGAATATGCATCCCATTCTTCTTTTGTCTTTACCCCATGACTCTTTAACTTCTCCATGGGCCCTTCTTTTGTCTTATATACAACCAAAAATATATTCATTAATATTAAATAAATATTAACACATATTAGCCAAGATATAACTATTACAAACATCATTAAATGAAATGGGGCCTTTATCACCAATAATGCTAGACCTTTGACATAAATGACAATAATTCCAACAATCTCCCCCTTTGTCATTGATGCCAACCTCAATCCTAAAACTACCACATCCTGTCACCTACACATACTGTCATCTAAAAACATAAAGTAACTCCCCCTTACTGTAACTACCTGTACCTATTCCCTATACTTGTTTATGTACCTGTACCTTTTATTCTCCCCCTTTGACATCAATGACAAAGGGCCTACTTGGAGCTAACACTTAGCTCCCCCTCAACTGATGTTGAACCTCAATGGCAGAAAGTAATAGAAATTACTCCCAATTCCTCTTGAAAATCTTTGAATGTGTCCTTTGATCGTGTCTTTGAGAAGATATATGATAATACATATATATTTTTACCTATCCTTTGAGCATCTGCAATCAACTCATTTGAATCTTTTCTTCTAGTCTCACAACCTTCTACATGAAACTTTAATGTATATCCCTGATCACATATTTGACTTACACTCAATAAATTATGCTTAATACCTTTTACATACAAAACATTCTTAGTCTTAGTTCTACCATAATCTAAACTCAATGTACCTTTTTGGCTATCCTGGTCATGGTTTTATCTCTAAATCTCACTGTACCACAATTGATCTTCTTTAGAGTTATGAACTTACTCTTATCTCCTATCATATGCCTTGAACATCTACTATCAACTAACCATGGCTGATCTTCATTTCTTACATGTAGAGCTGTCTGAACCATCATAAAATCTTCAGGTTATTTCTTTTACCATGAACATGTCTGAACCTTCTTCTTGATGAATGGAGCTTTGAAACTCTAATCCTTATTGATTGAATAGAACATGCTTCTATAGTATCGAGCTATGTGTCCAAAGTTGTTGCACTTGTATCATACTATGGCCTCTTCATCAAAGCTTGATAGAGGATCAAAAGAGTTGTAGCTTCTTCTTGACTCTACGTGACTTTACTTTTCCTTATTTCTAAAATTGTTGGCTCTTTTTTGATATTTTAATTTCTTGTGACCATATCTATTACAATAAAAACAATAGCCATAAAAATAAGACCTGTCTGTATATCTCTAACCTGATTGCCTTTTGCAGCTTTATTCGTTAAAACCTTCTATATTTGAAATGTCCTCTATATTCTTCACTTCTTCCCTTTTTGTTTCCTCTTTTGTAAGAGCTTCAACATAGCTATTTTTATTTTCAAATTTGATACCTATCTTATCTGAATTTGCCTTTTGACTTTCTAATATCTTATTCAATATGATAGTGCTATCCTCAAATTTTGAGTCACTATCTACTTTATCATTGACTGTTTTCTTAATATCTTCTTTTAAAGAGGAAATTTTAATAACATACGTTTCACATTATTTTCTTGCTATTTCCAACTGTGCTATTAGATCTTCTTCATTCTTCTTGGCTTCTTCAAAGTGTGCTTGTAGATCTTCAATTATTTCCTTTGAATCCTATTCATTTTTCTCGATCTGGCACTTTAATCTTTGATTCTTCTTCTTAATAGTTTTTACCTCTTCAAGGGCACAAATGAGTTATCCTTCCAGATTCAATTCAGCTTCATCCTCTTCTTCTTCTTGATCATCTTCATGTATGGACATTAATATAATCTCTTCTTCTTTTGAATCCCTGACTCCACTATCTTTAACTGAGCTAGGATTTTTAGAATACAGGCTCTTCTTCTCGAATCCCTTCTTGGATTTGCCTTTGAAATTATTCTTATATGTAGACTTTTTTTCTTCTTCATCATTAACCTTATTTGGGCATTTAGCTAAAAAAATTCCAATCTTTACACAATTAAAATATTTAAAAGGTAATTTTCCTTGATATTTACCTATTCCCCTATTTATCTTGCAAATGAAAAATGCTCTGTTGGCATCTTCATCATCACTAAAACTATCACTTGATTCTTGAATCTTAGATTTCTCTTTATTTGATGTCTTGAAAGTTGATTCTCTCTTTGAGGGTTTATCTTGTTCTGTCTACATCTCATATGCCATGAGAATACCATGAAGCTCATCCATCTTTAGCTTGTCTCAATTCTTCATCTCCTCGATTAACCTTTGCATCTTATCTCATTGGTAGAGATCTCAAATCATTTTGTATCACTATTGACTCATCTAACATTTCTCCAAGACCTTGAATCTGATTTATGATTTGATCAACTCGCAAAAGATAACTTACTATATCTTCTTCTTCCATCTTCAAACTTTCAAACTATCTTCTAAAAGTCTAAAGCTTAGCTTGCCGAACCTTTCCATAACATTTGTAAATATTATCAAGTTTTACCCAAGTTTCATTAGAAAATTTACATTGCATAACTTTAAAAAATTTAGATTCACATAAACCACATAAAATAGCATTTAAAGATTTAGCATTACATTCACTTGCCTTCTTTTCTATTGGAGTAATTAAAAGTGTATGTGGCTCTTCATATTCCTCCACCACTGCTTGCCATATGTCAAATCCAAGGGCCATCAAATAAGTCCTCATTCTTATGCTTCAAAAATCATAACTCATCCCATCAAATAAAGGTGCCTTATTTGTAGAAAATCCTTCATGTGATCCAACCATCATGCTTTCCCAATCTACCTTCAAGTTGTAAAAATTTTTCAAAAGGAAACTACTCTGATACTAATTATTAAGCATGGGATATAGTAAGAGGGGGGGTGAATCAGTATATCATATATCTTATAAAACTTTTCCTTAATAAAATTCCACTTAACCAAACATTCAATATATGTAATACAGCTGAAACAATAAACACCACATAAGATAGAGAGACACTAGATATAACGTGCAAAACCAATGTGGGAAAAACCATGGTGAACAATCTCAAGTATATGAATGAGCACCAACTCAAAAAATATTTTCAAGCACTAGATTTTAGGAGCACCAACACAACAACTATTCATGAGCACCAACCCACAAGAGCACCAACCCCTTTGTTGAGCACCAACATAGTAACAATTTGTGATCACTAACCCACATGAGCACCAACCCCTTTGTTGAAAACCAACACAACAATAATTCATGAGCACCAACCCACAAGAGCACCAACCCCTCTGTTGAGCACCAACCTATAGGAGCACCAACCCCTTTGCTAAGCACCAACACAACAACAATTCATGAGCACCAACCCACAAGAACACCAACCCCTTTGTGTATAACACACAACTCTCTCTCAATATTGCTATCTCACCAAATGATATTTCATTACAATAGCTCCTTCCTCTCTCACCTTTGCTCTTCTAAGCTAGATATAACAAATACAAATCATACTCATCTCTCACAATGCTCTTCTAATCTAGATATTTCTATCTCAAAACAAACTCTATCTCACACATTACAAATGGCTTCTCAAGCCTTCATTTATAGCTTTCCAAATGAAATTTTGCCTTCCCCCTTTGTGACCCTTCAATCCTCATGGAAAATGGTGCCAATCTTGCCTGACCCTTCATATCCTTCCATTTGAAAAGTCATGTGGTAACCCTTCATGAGAAAAAGCATCCTTACCTCTTTTGTCTTTACCTTGGTGACTTTTCATATTCCTCAAAGTGTCCCTTCATGATAAATTGTGCCCTTCCTCTTTTGAATTCACTTGGTGACTCTTGGAATTCCCCAAGATGACTCTTCATGGGAAAATGTGTCTCATTCTTCTTTTGTCTTTACCTCATGACTCTTTGACTTCTCCATGGGCCCTTCTTTTGTCTTATATGCAAATAAAAATATATTCATTAATATTAAATAAATATTAATACACATTAGCCAAGATATAACTATTACAAACATCATTAAATGCAATGGGGCCTTTATCACCAATAATGTTATACCTTTGACATCAATGACAATATTTCCAACAAGATATTGGATAAAATATCATGATGAGGAGAATAATTATTTCTCCAACGAAATAACAAGTGTATATCATGGAAGATGGTGATGTGTCATTGTAAAAAAATATTTTTCAAATAAGGTGTACTTTAGGAGGTAAGATATGCAAAGTAATTATAGATGGTGGTAGTTATGAAAATATGATTTCTAAAGACATGATTGAGAAAGTAGGTTTGCATTATGAAAAATATCCTAATCCTTATCGAATTTCATGGTTTATGGAAGGGAATTAATTTAAATTGGATAAAAGGTGTTTAATAAAGTTTTATATAGGAAAACCTAACAAGGATGAAATATGGTGTGATAAATCTCTAGAATGAAGGGCTAGGTCCTTAGATGTGCCTTGAAATGCTTTCACCTATACTAACTGATTGCTTATAGATAAAAGGGATAGATTTGACATGAAATAAAACCTATTATATAGGGTGACATGCCAAGATGTTTACCATAAGAATATTTTACACCATCACTTTGAGACAAGGCATACAACACTAATTTAAGAGTCCTAAAGTGTACTAACATCAACATTTTAATATGAAGGTGCCATATATGAAGACTATACAAGGTAATTAGAAATATAGATCATTTTTTAGATGATAAGACTTACTTTTACACTTAATAACATGTCCATACACTTCACAACACTTCATATGACCTGTTAGGCATGGAATCACCTGTATCAAACATGGAAGGATTGAGAGAAAGCAAGGACAAATGAATATCTCCTAACCATTCACTATATATCTCTTCACACACTTTAAAAATTTGATAGATGAACTCAAAACTAAATTAAATTTATTTTCTAATTCAAGTATAATGTAAAAACTAGTAGCGATTCACCATACCTAGTGTGATATTAGATTATAAAGGCCAAAAATGGTAGCTCTTATAGAGCTTCAGAGAGAGGGGAGAAGAATTTTTTTTTAGGGTCACAAGGACACTTGTCAAGCTAATACAAGGAGTTAATTTTGAATGAGAAGAGGATATGGGATTAACCATGCAAGATCAAGAATCCCAAGTGTCCATCCAAGTCATCAAACTCTTATAAAGTGGCATAAAACTCCTCATTTTGACTCAAAAAAATTGCCTTCATGATTAGCCCTTTTTGAACACCTCATAACTAATTAGGAATAGGTAAAATTATTTGAATGAAATGGATAGATTTAGGACATGTCTCTACATCTATTGATTTTAGGCCTAGTCCTCTTAAATCATTTGGAAAGGGGCTATCATCATCTACAGTCTAGAAAAATCTTTCTCCATGCACCATGCACACTTGGATTCAAAATTGGCACAAATTCTCATGAAAATACATGGGATGGAGTGTAAGATACCTATAAAGACCTTTCATGACCTAAAAATCATCATTCACACCTTAAAATAATCCTACTTGATGTTTTCCACCTTTTTTACTAGCTTGTCCACTAGGCTAATTTTGACTGGCTGAGATGAAGGCCATTGTTTCCACCCTTAAAATATTTTATAAGGAAAGAAATTACCATGGGTAGTTATCAAAAGTCTAATCCTCCTCTTGAAGTTTTTTCATCCTTTGACTCCTTCTATAACTTGTAAAACATAAAAAATGGTCAATAATATCATATTTTCACCCCCTCCATATAGTTTCATACATCCAAAAAGCATGAGAGGGATGTTAAGGGAGTCTTTTGAAACTTACAATAGGTTTCATGCTCAAATTTTTCATTAAAGTGAGTTTATGGAATACTAAGGGACATTACTAAAATGCCACAAACTATAGGAGGCCATACAATTCTATACACCTCATTAAATGCTCAATTTTTACAAGAAAACTAACTTTTTTTAACAATTTTTTAAAGTTTTAGTTATTAACAGTTACCAAAGACTTCTTAGGACACTTGGCACATGCAAAAACCTCTTAAACCCTTCACACTTCCCTATAAATATATACAAGTCTTTAAATGCTTAATTTTAACCCCTAAAATGACTCAAAAGGACATGATATCTAATAAAATTAATGACCAAGGCTAATATAGCATTGAATAACATTAAATGGCATATTATATACCTTATGAAAAAATATTAAACCCCTTAAAACACTTAAAGGTTACACTTTTTATTAGGGGTGCCCTAATTTGAACTAAAAGTTAAATTTTGTCAACAAATTAGTGACTCATAGGTACAACTCTCCAACTCAACTAGTAGCCTTATTAGTCCATTGGGCTATGGGGTCATATTTACATGAATTTTTACACACACCTTGACTTTGACAACCCACAAAACATAAGGAAAAACAACAAGAAACAACACACAAGATAATAAACTAAGAAAAACACACTTGTGCTTCATGAGCACTTATGGAACACACACACACCAAACTAAACAACTAACTCAAACATTGACTAAATTTAGATAATAAATCCCTATTTTCTTTTTTTCATGATATGAAAGATCTAGTGAGACATGTATCCTTTTAAGCTTTAGCATTGATGCCTCCATATTCTTCATGGTGTTTTCCAACTTCATTGGCATGAGGTTCAATGAGAACCAAGCAGCTCCATATAAGTTAAACAAGTAAATTAACTCCTCTTACATCCAAATAGTCTCAAACTTCTCACAAACTTGACCTTTGATGTGTAAGTTTGATAATATGACAGTCTTCTCCGCCTTGTCCTCATCCTGGACATAGTGTGCTTGATGTTTGGAAGCACCAAGCTTCCTTCCACCATGTTCCCACATCCTTGAATGTGCTTTTACCTCATATGAATCTCTTGAATATATTTTAGGCATAACACTATTTATCTTGACATCACTATCTATGTCTACAAATTCTTTCACATTAACATCATCAAATGACTTCATGATAGTAGGTTATTGACCAATAAAAAGAAATTCATTTTTATGTTTGATTAAACACTCAATATCATGCTTATATTCATCAAAAACTTGTCATTATCTATATAATCATTTGGATAATAAAAAAATTTACCCAAATTATTGAATTCCTTGTATATGGCATTGAACTTCTGTCATAAGTTTTCTTCCTCATGGATGTCATTTTAAAGGGATATTTCCTCTACCTTGGTCTCATAACACTCTCTTAAGACTACCACTTTTTTAGGAGTGATTTTAAAGTGTTCTCCATCCTTTATAGCACATTACACTTCATTATTTAGATGGACATTCGTAACCTCTTGATAAAACATGGAGTCTTCTTCAAATACTTGTCTCTTCAGGTTTTGTCCACATTATTCATGAATACACATTACTTTAAATATGGGGGTAAAATATTATGGATTGTCCTTTTATTCACCAATATGAGTCCGTATGATGATCTCTTCCTCATATTCACTCATGAGATCCTCTTTATTAGCCATGAATTGAATTTGTTCTTCTTTACTAGCTTATCTCAAGATAGTCTCTTCCTTAAGTAGGGGTGAGGTGGAAAGCTTATGGATAGGATCAGGGATTTGAGGTGAAGGAGATGGAATATGAGGTTTCTTGGGAGGTGAAGGAGTTACATGTATAGTTTGGGAAGAAGGATAAATCTTATGAGTGGGTTTGGAAAAAAGAAAAGCATTAGTAAGCTTATATGGAAGTGAGTTCTTGGGTTGGTTAAAAGGAAGAACAACTACATGAGTAGGAGTTATACCTTACCAATGATATCTTTCTATGTAATTCATGGAAACATATAATTTCATATGACAAGATTCATAATGATACTCTTGAGACTGATAGGCATCATGATATGAAGGATAAGGTTCATATTGGGATTGATAGCGAGGTGTTCATTGATAGTTATATTGGTAGCCATACTCATAAGGTTGTTCAACAACATAGTTTCCATATGGAGAGGAAAATTAGTGGTTATAGGACTAACACAAGTCTTATTATTTAATGGGATGATATACTTCATGTTGGAGATGGTACACTTCATGATAGGGCTGATTAAGAACTTGTTCTTGTTGATAGGGAATGACACAAGCTGAAAATGTCTCACCAACTTATGTAAAACAAAACTCAACACCAAGGTCAGCCATGAAAATTTATTAGGGAAGCAATAACATGAATAAGATCATCAAAAAACTTCAAAAGGAATACTTGGACTGCTTGAATAGCTAATGTAACTTCTGAGTTTCCATTGATGCTTAGATAGATGCCTTCAAAGGATGATTATTGAAAGACAACACAGAAAATACTTCAACCTCTTAGACTAAGAGTCCCAATGGGCATGCCAAAAACTATTGTCACTTGGTTTTTCACCTTATGAGTAGATTCCCTATCTCTCCTCATCCAAGTGGTATAATGGAAACATATCACTTGTTGTGAGTAGTTAATTTGGTGAGATAAATCTCTAAAATGAAGGGCAAGATACCTAAATGTGACTTGAAATGCCTTCACCTATACTAAATAGTTTATCATGGAGAATAGGGATAGATTTGACATGAAATGAAACTTGTTGTGGAGGGTTATGCACTAATATGTTTACAATAAGACTATTGTACTCTATCACTTTGAGACAAGGCATACAACACTAATTTAAGAGTCTTAAAGTGCACTAACATTAGTATTTCAATATGAAGGTGACATATATGAAGACTATCCAAGGTAAGTGGAAACATAGATCATTTTTTATATTATAATACTTCCTTGTACACTTAAGAACATGTGAATACACTTCACAACACTTCATATGACCCACTTGCATCAAATATGGAAGGATTGAGAGAAAAAAAGGATAAATGAATATCTCTTAACCATTCATTATACATCTCTTCACAAAATATAACAATCTGATATATGAAATACAAAATGAATTTAATTTATTTTATAACGTAATTAAAATCTCAAAACTAGTAGGGCTTTTCCATACCTGGTGTGGTATTAGATTACAAAGGTCAAAACTAGTAGTTCTTATAGAGCTTGAGAGAGAGAGAGAGAGAGAGAGAGAGAGAGGAGAAGAGAGAAGTCCAAGGGTCATAAGGACACTTGTCAATCTGACCCAAGGAGTTATTTGTTCATGAGAAGAGGATATGGTAAAAACCATGCAAGGTCAACAATCCCAAGTTTCCATTCAAGTCATCAAACTCTTGCAAAGTGGCATAAAACTCCTCATTTTGGCTCAAACAAATTACCTTCATGATTAACCCTATTTTAATACCTCATAAATAATTGAGAATAGGTCAAATGAATGGAATGAAATGGATGGCTTTTAGACATGCCTCATCAAGCATTATTTTTAAGCTTGGTCCTCTTGAATCATTTGGAAAGGGGCTATCATCATCTACAGTCCATAAAACTCTTTCTCTATGCATCCTACACACTTGGATTCAAAATTGGCATTATTTTCTCATGAAAATATATGGGATGGATTTAAAAACACCTTTCAAGACCCTACACAGCCTTATAAGCATTATACACAACTTAAAATCACCCCACTTGAATTTTTCCACCCTTTTCACTAGCTTGTCCACTAGGCCAATTTTGATTGGTTGAGATGAAGGCCAATTTTTACACACATAGGAGATTTTATGAGGAATGAAATGAAAATGGAGAGTTATCACAAGTATACATCTTCCTCCTAATTTTTTTTCATCCTTTTAATCCTTTCATAACTTGTAAAACATAAAAAATGGTCAAAAATACCTTGTTTCTCACCCCCTCCATACAGTTCTGTATAACTAGAAAGCATGGGAGGGAGCTTGAGGGAGTATTATATAAACTCTAATAGGTTTCATGGTCAAATTTATCACTAAATTGAGTGTATAGAAGACCAAGGGACATTAGTGAAATGTCCCAAACTGTAGGAGGCCATATAATTCTATACACCTCATTAAATGCTCAAGTTTTACAAAAAAACTACTCCTTTTCTTAGGAACCTACCAATTTTCAGTTAGTAATAGTTACCAAAGACTTCCTAGGACACATGGCATGTGAAAAAACCTCTTGAAGCCTTGACACTTTCCTATAAATTTGTACAAGTCATTAAATGTTCAATTTTGACCCCTAAAATGACTCAAAAGGACATGTTGGATAATAAAATTAATGACCAAGGCTAATATAACATTGAATAACATTAAATAACCTATGATATATCTTATGAAAACATATTAAACCCCATAAAACACTTAAAATTAAATTTTCTTACTAGGGGTGCCCCAATTTGACCTTAAAGTCAAATTTGGTCAACAATTATACCAATGGATGCATGCCATGTGTTATTGGGAAGACCATAGCAAAATGATAGAAAATTAATTCATGATTAAGATAAGAATACATATACTTTTTGAAAAATTGGTACAAATATATTTTTATAACCCTTAAATAAGAAGGGAAAATAGAAAACATATTGTCCACAAGAATTTATCAAAGACATGAAGATGAAAAGCTATGCATTAGTAGCAAAGAATGAAAACACATAAGTAGTCCAAATAGTATAAAAAATAGAAATTTTTTATAAGAATATGTATATGTTACACTTGATTAGTTACTAGATGGTTTACCATCAAATGGAGACATTCATCATCATATTGATTTGATTCTAGGATAATCTCTACACAATTAAACAATTTATAGGATGAGTCCAATGGAACATGTAGAATTGAATAAATAGGTTACTGAATTGGTAAGAAAGGGGGTAGTAAGGGAGAGCACAAGTCCATGTAAAACACCAACATTTATAACTTTGAATAAAGATGGACGATGGAGGATGTGTGTGTGGATATTAAAGTAATCAATAAAATTACCATCAAATACAAATTTCCTATACCTCATTTCGATGATATGATGGATGTGCCTACAAGAGAAAAATACTTTACCAAGATTGATATAAGGAGTGATTACTATCATATTTAGATTCATAAAATAGATGAATGGAAAACAACATTCAAGACTAGAGATAAATTATATGAGTGGATGGTGATGTCATTCAAATTATCTAGTGTAACCAACAAATTTATGAGGGTGATGAATACAGTGTTATGAGATTACATTGATAAGTTTGGGGTGGTTTAATTTGATGATATTTTGATATTTATTCAGACTAAATAAGAGCACTTATGATATTTGAGAATGGTATTAGAATTATTAAAAAAGGAGAAACTCTATGCAAATTTGAAAAAGTGCAAGTTTATGCAAAATAATTTGGTATTTTTGAGATTTGTAGTTTTAACAAATCATGTAAAAATGAATGAAGAAAAGGTAGAGATTTTTTGAGTGGAATATTCCAAAAATTATTATATAGGTAAGAAGTTTCCATGGTTTAGCAACTTTTTATAAAAAATTCATTACAAAAAATTTAGTATTATTGTTTCACTAATAATAGATTGCATGAGAAGAAAAGAATTTGCGTGGACAAGAGCAATAAAAATAAAAGTTTTGAATTTTTAAATAAGATTAAATAAAAACCTATTTTATCATTACCAAATTTTATAAAAGTGTTTGAAGCTGATTATGATGCTTCACATGTGGGAATCAATTATGTGTTGAGTCAAGAAGGAAATCCAATAATATATTTTAGTGAGAAATTGAATGAGGTAAGAGAGAAGTATTCTACATATGATGTTTAATTTTATGCCATTGTACAAATATTAAGACATTAGAGGCATTACCTGATGCCTAAGTAGTTTTTCCAATTTATATATCATGAGACTTTGAAGTACATGAAGACTCAAAATAAGTTAAATAGTAGTCATGCAAAGTGTCTTTCTTGCAGGGATATACTTTTATGTTAAAGCATAAATTAGGAAAGTAGAATCAGGTAGCTGATGTTTTGAATAGAGGTGTGGGGTTGTTAACTACTATGGTAAGGGAAGTAGTTGGGTTTGAATCTATTAAGGAATTATATAATATTAACCTATATTTTGGAAAGATAAATGAGCAATGAAAAAATCAATTAATAGGTGAAACAATTAATATTTATGATGAGTACCTTATACATGATGGTTATCTCTTCAATGGGAAATAATTATGTATTCCAATTGGGTATCTAAGAGACAATAGTATAATAATGTTGCACAATAGTGGTTTGGCTAGACAATTTGGTAAGACAAAGTTAATAGCTTTGGTGGAGGAGAAGTATTTTTGGCCAAAAATTAAGAGAGATGTGACAAGATATGTTTCAAGGTGCAGCATATGTTAGGTGGCTAAAAGACATGCATAAAATATAGACTTGTACATGCCATTACCAGTTCTAAAAAGACCATAGACATATTTGAGTATAGACTTTGTGTTGGGGTTACCAAACACACATAGATGTAATGATTCAATTTTTTTTAATTATAGGTAGGTTTTCTAAGATGGTTTATTTTATTGCATGTAAGAAAATCAATGATGTGACTAGAGTTTCAAAACTTTTTGTTAAGGATGTGAGATTGCATGGTGTTCCAAAAACTTTTACATCAAATAGGGTCACAAAATTTCTAAGTCATTTTTAGAGGACATTGTGGAAGATTTTGGGAACTAAGCTACAATTCAATAGTGAATAATTCCACACACAAATAAATGGATACACAAAAGTGGTAAATAAGAGCATGGAAAATTTGTTGAGATGCATAGTTGGAGAGAGACCCAATCAATGGGACTTGAGTTTACCATAGGATGAGTTTGCATATAATAGTTTAGTGAATATATCAACAAGAAAATTAGTATTTCAAATTGTTTATGCCATAAATTCTATGGGTGTTTTATATTTGGTATAATTACCAATTTTAAAATGAGTTAGTGATGATGCAAAAGCATTTGTAGAGCATATACAATAATTACAAGAAAAAGTAAGAAGAAAATTGTAGGAAATCAATGAGAAGTTTAAAGTTGCAACATATGTTAGAAGAAGGTAAAAAGTATTTGAGGTAGATTTGGTGATTATTTATTTTAGGAAGGAGAGATTCATGAAAGGCATATACAACAAGATAAAGTATAAGAAAATTAGACAATGCAGAATTGTGAAGAAAAATAATGGCAATGCTTATGAATTGAATTTATCACATAATGTTAATATCTCATTAATATTTAATGTATTGTATTTACATGATTTCCACGGATAAGATGGTGAAAGGGAAGAAGGTACTATAGAAGAAGAAAGAATAGATAGTACAGCTTGTGGATATTAAGACAATAAACATAAGGCATGGAAGTTATGATAGGTATTTGGTACAATGGGAAGGATTACAATAGAAATACAACACTTGGATTTTAGAATAGGAGATAAATTATATTGATGAATAAATTATAGTAGTACAATTAGAGAAACTTGTAAGAGCTAAGTTATTTTAAACTAGAGGATAATGATGAGGAGTTTAAACTTTTAGAAGCTATAAATTTTGATCTGTAACTCCATTTGAGATCTCATTTGAAAAAAAATGACCTTATTAAATTTTTTGATGCAACTATAATTTTCCCTATCCAATTAGGGATGTTTTTGAAACTTTTCAAAGGCCATACATGACCATCTGAGGGTCTGAAACTAAATTTTAATATTTTTTCAAGAATTTATATTTTTAGAATTAGCATATTTTTGTAACCAGACATTAACTTCAGTTTAAATTCATCTATTAGGTTAATTTTAGTGTTTATAATATATGTGGATATTTTTAGGGTTGCTCAAGTTTACATGTAAAACTTACTAAAAATAATAGCTACTAAAAATAATAGGGTGAGTTTTTTTATAAATTTTTCATATCAACTCCAATTCTGAGTTGAGATTTATTTATGCACTTATATGTAATTAGTTTTTTAATTCAATATGAATAAATATAGGTTATTGTTTTATAAATGTGTATATTATGCCTATTGGCTTTTTTTACCTTGATACTATTTAGGTTCATTAGGTATCCTGGACCTATTAAAATGTTGAAAATTAGTGAGATATTGTGTTTAACAGAACACTAAAAATTAATCTTGATTAATATACTCTAAAGCCTTTTTTTAAATGGATTATCATAATGAATGGTTATGTTATTATGAGGATTATTATAGTAGAGAAGTTTTCTTAGGTGAAAACTATATCAACTAGATGGTTATTCATAGAGGTGTGATGGTTAAACTAGAATATGGAAGACAAAATAGGATACTCGGTATCATGCATGCTTCATATATAACATAAAATATGCTTTTTTTTAGAAATATGGCCACAACTTTCACAATGATAATTACAAATAGGTCAAAGGTGCTTATGTTTTTGGTAAAGGCTTGTCTATGAGATATTTGTACAAGTTGAATGCAATCACCTCAACCTTTAGTTATTTTAATAATTCAATAATAATTGCTAGTAGATGTGTCAGTAATAAAAAAGATACTTTTGATGATATTTTTCATATTTACATAAGAAAATGGGGTATCTTAATAAGAAAATGTATTGAATATATAGATAGTGTGAAAGGTTACAAGTTGTTACCCACTAACACAACAATTAATGTATAGTTGAGAGCATAATGTAATACATAATGCGAATAAGTTCATAGATTCATATGGCATTATGGAATTAGATGCTAGTACATGCTGTAGAAAATTAATAAAAAAAATTGTAAACATAAGTGCATGACTCTTATTTTTATTGTTTGTCTAACAAAAGATAAAAATAAAATATTTATATCTAATACAAATTTGGGATTTATTAAAATCAAAATCAAAATAAAATCCATCAGGAACTTTAAAAAAAAAATGATAACATACAGCTTCTTTTGATATGATGTCACGCTTCCTAGATTTAACACCTATCTTGACAATTCTCTTTTTGTATAACTCTAAAAATAATTTTGATAGAGTCATTAGTTACTTGATTATTCAACACATACAACGACATGAAATCATAAAAATGTTACTGACGTACCCTCTTAGTCAATGATGTTATTTATGTAATGAAATTGCATTACACATAGATGGAGCTATCAATAACAAGACAACTATAACAAAATCTAATTACTATAGATTGAATAGCCAACTTTAAGTTAGAAAAATATTTTATTACTATTAAATTAGTTTCTTACTTTGTCATAATAGTTATATAATTTGTCATAATAATTATATACTAAAAACATAAATTTCATACCCAAACTAAACTGCATCTTTTTATGTACTACACTAAAATTATAGATGTTTGAAGGACAATTTTTATAAATTTCTACTACATTTAAACATGCACAAAGGGGAGGAAACTTAGGAATTTTTAATCCCCTTCCCTTCAATGTTTTTGGTAGGACATAGCATGATCTACTATAAAATTTTGTAATTGTTAGTGTTTAGCCAGCTTACCTAAATAGACAAATCACATAAGTCAATTCAAGATTCAAAAACACATTATCGTGTATGTAGTAAAAATCCATCAATACTATGTAATGTGTTTGGAAAATGTATATAAAATATACATTATATATATATATATATATATATATATATATATATATATATATATATATATATATATATACATTACTATAACCTTGTAAATTTCCTATTTATTCTCTAATAATGACCTCTAATTATTTCACATTTAGCCATGCATTAATATTTTTTATGCACAAAATACCACATTGTATTCTTGAAGCAACTACAAGAGACCATCATTGGCACATGGGAATTCTAGCTAATCTTCCTTACTATATCTAATCTTCCTCATATCATTGTGCCACATCATAATCACCTTAATCCAATATATACCAACTTTATTAGTCTAGACATCCATTCCATCATTAATATTATGGATTTTGCAACTCAATAGCAACTTAATTTTTAACTTATTCTTCACAATGAACAATACCACCTACATTTTCCTTCTTTCATCTCTTGATGTCTTATGTTTGATATATGGCCAATAAAATTTAAGATGAAAATATATCCTTATAATCATGGTACTAATTATAGAGGCTGTAAAATAATATATTTCATACAATGGGTAGGGTAAGGGAAAAATCAGAATTTTCCCTATTGTAAAAAAAATTGGGTAACTAAAGACATTGTAAAAGGAGAAGATGGCTTAGATATAACAAACATACCTTATGTTTTTATGTGATCAGGTGAATTAATAAAATTATCTGGAGCATAAATTTACAAAGAAAATGTTAACCAATTTGTTTACATCATATACCACAAGCCAAAGTTGCTACAAACTATTATGCAAAAAATTGTTGATATTGTCCCAAATTTATTCTAGTTTAGCATGGGCTAAAATGGGATGTTTGGAACATGAAATGGGCATCCATAAAATCATAATTGAACCCAAATATTTTTTTAGATATTTTAGTTACAAGTGCATTGGCAAACATGAATGAAAAATGTTAAATCATACACACAACACATGAAATATTTGACAAAATGCATCAAAGAGATGCGGTCTCATTGACTTCAAGGAGTATAGGCTCTACACAAAATTGGATTATTGAAATACCTTGGAGAATTTAAATGAAATTAAATTGGTAGGTGTAAATCTAAACCGAATAACATTTATCAACATCCTATTTATTTGTCCTAGAATCATAGGATTGGAATAGGGCATAGACATCCATATAAGCAAAATGGAGAGTAGGTTTATATTAAATGCTAAAGTTACAAATGCCCTGCTAGACATAGTATGTAAAATGTGAAATGATACACATGTCATATAAAATATTTGACAAATACTAATCTAAATTAAAATTAATATTTAGATATTGCATTTTATCTATTTAAAATTGAAAAAATAAGAAAGAGATAATATATTTATCTAGTTTCTATTATCTATCACTCATAAAAGGTGTCTTTATATCTAAAAATACTATGTAACAACTTCATCAATTGCTCAAACCCAAAAATAGGCATTGAATACCTCTTTGGATGTTGCTTGAAAATTCTAACCCCTAGAATAACAAGCACTATTTAGTGTTTATTGATAATGTCCTTGTGCATTGTGTGGCCTTTAATTCTTAAAAACCTTGTACATGTGTCTAAAAATGCTTGATGTGTGTGTGCAAGCCTTAAGTCCTATGTGCTAGAGTTTTTTGCTTCTCTTTTTTTCCAAAACCAATTTTTTTTATCAAATGAATGTTGAGAGAATGAAGATAAATTAAATGTATGCCACACACCTACTCACTTGGGTGACCATCCTTTTATTAATGACAAATTGGTTGCATCTATTGGGAAGGTTTCATAACCATCTATTAGTTAGTTATTAAGTGATAGTTAATTATAAATTTCACACTCTTTTGATGATTAATTCGAAAAAAATACTAAATTTGTCCCAAAATTTTATAAACATAATGGTATCAAAGATATTAGTAGTCATTATATTTATAAATTATTATAAATATATCAACATGAAATTCACAATCCTCTGATATTTTGTTGTTTTCCAATGTAGGAAATTTAGTGTAGATAAAAATAAAAATAATATCCAAGAAAAAAACAAAGATACGTCCATGTGGACATAAGATGTATCAAGGTATCTACCAATTTTTTGTAGGGTAATTAATTAACATGTGATCTATCATATTTGGCTAAATTTTTTAGCTTAATATTCATAGTTATGAATTAATAATCCTAGAGATGTTGCTCAAAAAAAATATACCAAGATCATGGACTCTACTTGAATCCATACAATTACTTAACCACCTTTCAAACCAAATGATCATGACCAACCTGAAAACCTTCAAAAAGTACTATGAAGACCTATTCATTTAAATATCTGCTCAAAAATCTAAACTAATTGGTGTGAAGATAAGCTACCAAAAAGTGATCATCTTCATATTAGGAGTAAAAACCAACTCTTTAGTAACTATGAGAGTAAAAACCAACTCCACAATATGATAAGAAACTATCTCCTCATCTATTACTTCCTATTGTGAAAAGTCATTCACATCAAGATCAACTAATTCCTATGAATTTAACATATCATTTTCTTGCATAACTATTAGTGTATCCTAGATAACTACATGTGAATGTAATTGAGGTTGAGGGATTGCATCCTCTTGGATATTATTGATAGTGTATATTCCCTCCATCACTAGTGTATGTAAGTTGACTAGAGTATGGTAAAAAATCATATAAAGAATGTCAACCTTTAACACATCTTGTATGTTGGAGTCTCCTTCCACACATCCATGTACATTGATTGTGGTTGAGTCCATGAACCTATACAAGCCATATTTCCCAATGCTTAGGGAAACCAATCTATCTTGTTTGACACCAGACACAATATATTATTTCCTAGATAAATGTACAATAATGTTACGATTCTATGTTAACTAACTAATAGATAAGATTTTTTATTCATGTTAGGAATATACTTAACATTGATTACTATAGTATATTTAAAATTATTTAATACTTGACTAACATCTCATGGCCCCTCTACTTGCATATGATTTTAAATTAGCTAATAAATTGAATAAAAAATATTTATACTTGTAATAAATTTGACATACCAATCCTTACAACATGTGAAATGTCAAGACATTCCAGAGTTCATAAATAATAAACTAATACTAATAGGCCTTGAGTATAATGTCATAGGTCATAGTTTTCTTCAAAATCCCATCCTTCATCAGCTACTACCACACTTTCTACTTATTTTTTTAATTGGGAAAGTGTATACCATTACTTCCCAATCCATTTTAAAATTCCCAACCTTCTGACAATAAAAACACTACCTAATATTTTGAAGATGAATAAGTAGGAATAAATTTCCACTTCCCTTTTGACTAAGTAAATAATGAACTCTGTACTTGTCCAACACTTAACTCATTTTATGTATGTTCACATTTTTTATAGCATATAAGTAATAAGTGATCGAATGTCAAGTTTTTATTCTCTGCAATTAGGTGTAAAGCCTCCATAAAAGGTTCATATAAGAATGGTAAATTTTTTATTACTATCCCCACCATATTATCATCATCCACATTTTTATTGATGATGCACAATTGGTCTCAAAGATATTTCATCTAAATTAGGTAATCTAACAAAGACTCACTCTCTGACATCTTTGTGGAAAATAATAATTTTTTCATGTATAGAACTTGGTTTTTTTATAAAATTGGTATTTATTCTACAAATTGGTCCAAAAAGAACTTTCCATAGTGGCACTCTAGACCTCATGAATCATGTCATCCAACATAGATAGTTTTAATAACAATAAGGCCTCCTTATGACATTTGTCATAATTTGTAAAGTTTGTCGCATGTCATTTTTTAATTCCAATAATGATTTTGTCACAATTATGATATTCTATGATTTTCAAAATATTATGGATCCACACATTATAGTTATTGATAGTGGAAAAATCATGTTTTTAATATTGACCATTTTTCACTCAAAAAACAATAAAATAGGCAAAGTACAATTTGGACATGAAAATTAATGCAATGGATAAAGTATTTTTTCTAACCTAGAAACCTATAGTTTTTCGATCCAAAATTTTATGCAATAGAAAACAATACATTTTGACTGACCTAGAAATAATGCAACTATAATTTTTTTGATCGAAACTTTAATTTAGTTGTTTGATGGATGGACCCAAAAATAAATGCAATAGAATAAAATTAAAAAATTTCAACCATAAAAGTATAAAAAATTTTGTATAAATTTTAGATTTTGCTTACAAGGAATTTCAAATACTTATCACTTATAGGTTTTTCCCTAATGACAAATTTTACTCTGTGTAAATTGGTGGTTCACTCCCCCCATTTTGGATCTATTCATTGGATCTAATCACTATTCATTTGTTCACTATTTGTTTTAAATGGTTATCTCTCTCTGCCCATTAGTTTTACTTCTTCTTTCTTCATTATGGATATGTATTCCTTCTATCGTTATGGGTTTGCCTTAATTCTACCATTCTCATTTCTCTATCAACATCTCTGCTCAGATGTTTCTAATATCAAGATCATAAAATGTGTTTGTAAAATGTAAAGTCATACTTTTGTAACTTCATCATGATTCTTCATGATATGATCATGTTTGTTATACTTGTTTTCATGATTCTACTTAGGTCTTCATGCTAATTTATTTTTCATGTTATTAATGTCTTCTTGACTTCTTCTACATGCTCAAACATTGTCTTCATGTCATAATTCTACTTTGTGTTGCGTCAACTTACTTATAATATCTATTTTAGAATAAAAATAGAAATAGCCCTGAATTCTAATTTTTGTAAATAACCTATTGATGCTTCTAATTACCTCATAAGTTCTCTTAGTGTTGATGAACAACTTCTCATTTTAGGGTTATTAAAATCCAAGCCATGAGTTATAGTTTGTGACAATTTTGGGATGTTTGTGGTGAAATAGAAGCAGAATGTGAGAGTCATCCACAATATTTATTTGATTTGGTGGTTGTGAACCACTAGAGTCTTGTATTTGAATCTTTGTGATATTTCCTGATCTACAAGCTAAGCTAAATGGTTATTTAACAATGATTCTTAAACTAAAATGAGTCTTGATAAAAATAAAGAAAAGAGAAGGTAAGGCAAAGAAGAAAATGTAATTGCATGCTCCCATCTCAAACATTATGCCAAAGTTCATTATTAATTTGAACATATGTGAAGCAATTTATGATGCAAGATAGTTTAAACACAAATTCCATCATAAATCAAGGAAGATCCAAAGGAATTATGAAGATCACAAGTGAGAACTATATTTAATTTAAAAGTTTTACTACTACAACATGAATAATATAATCACATTCAAATCCAGAGCAAAATATAATGAATTAAACCCAAGACCTTTCAGATAATTTAATGTAGTAAAAATTAGCATCCTTATGATAGAAAATATAGTTCAAAAAACCAAATAACAATTCACATCTAAGATATTCACATGCAATTGAGAGATAGCATTAGCTTTCACACACTATTCAAAAAATCCTTTTAGAATTCTTTAGTTGTATTAAAGGCTCCTGGTATTCAATTACTCAAAAAATCTCCCTTAAAAAATGGTAACCCTTGCCTATTTATAGGAAGCATAGGTGGTTTACTAGTTAACTCCCTCAAAATATCCACATGAAAACTAAGGAAAGTTGTCCTTAATATAAAGAACAATTCCAAAGGCTTTCATGCTAATTTTGACAAAGGATCAATGTATGCTAACAAAATAGCATATATTTTACAAAAGAATATTCTATTATGCTACATTGGTGGGACCCTTAGGTCACTATCTAAGGATGTTATTTTCCTTAGTGTATTATTTATTGATGATCTCAAAATATATGGAAAGCTTCATCAAACAATCCTCTTCTTGATTTGCCAATGTGACAAATTCCTTGTCACTCTTGATCTTGAGTTCTTGAATGACTTGAGATTCTTCAATATATATTTTAGATGTCATGATGATACCAAGGACCTTTTGATTATCCTTGGTATCCTAGCCTTGGTTGTATTTAATGTTCTGGATGTGTTGACTAACCCTCTATCTGAACTCCTCATCTTATATTAGGCCTATGTCATTGGTCCTAGATGGTCTTCCCAATAATTCATTCAAGAGCTCCTCCATCCTTTCCATCAATCCTTTGTCCTCCTCTAAAATTCTGTTGACATTGTCACACTAGCTACTCAAGTCAAATATCATGTCTTCCATGACTCCCAAGATGGCATGAAACTGTTTCAATTTGATGATCCAAATGTCATGGGCCTACTTAGTGTGATGGACATTAATCAATTCAATTGCTTAATCTCTAGAGATTAGCCATTTAGTAATTAATTTCCATGAATTTTCTAATTTTGTGATCTTTTCTTTCATTCCTTGGACCCCAGCCAAGGTCATTGTTGATTGTGTAACCACTAAACTAGCCACATCCTCTTGATGGATGGGATACTCTCTTGCTACCTACCTTTAGATAGGATTTAGGCCAACAAAAGGTTACACTTTTTGAAATGTAAATTCCTTAGTGCCAATGGTAGCTTTCTTAGTTATCACCCTCTCAAACCCTATTATATCTCAATTATATATGATAGAGGCTACTAGTTCAGAGAGTTTGGATGCTTGTAGGCTTTCAATCCTAGTTCCACTTGATGTTCCTTGATCTTTCATCCCCCTGCCACTTGTTTTTTAGTCTCAACAATTCTCCTCTCTTATTAATCTTTCAAAAAATCCTTCATCCAAGGTTTAATATTATCATGGATACCCATGCCTAAAGTGTTGGTGATTTCCCATAAATGAGAGAGGGATGGGATATTTTGGAATTTCCCATCTATGAACTAGTCTAGGATAATAGCTCCATGTATTGGGAATTCATCACTAGATAGGTTCACTTCACTAGTGGGGTGGGTCCATGTTAACTTTGGTATTTTTTAGGACCGAAGAATAAGGGCCATCTTAGCTTCTCTCTTTTTTTGAGTGATAGGGACCAAGTCTAATGCCACTTCTTTCCCCTTCTTTTACTCACCTATTGAGATCCTTCAATTTGAGCCACCTTAGTTATGGCTTCCTCAACCTCTTGATCAGATCTATAGGTTTCTAAAAGTTCCTTGAAGAAATCCACCATCTCATATGGTTCCAAGGAAACCATATGAATGTGCTCTATCTGGGAAGATGTTCTTGGAGGTTGGGTTGATGATGAAGGGCCTTCACCTAGCCTTTCTTCTAGTCATTTTTCACCTAATTCTTGGATTTGGAGTGTTGGTTGTGGTGGTTTCTCTAGAGGTGTACTTGAAGTGGAGGGAAACAAATGATACTAAAATGGGTTCATTTTACATCTCTCTCTATCTAGTTTATCCTCCCTTTACAATCTATTCTCAAGATTGAAACCATGTTACCTACACCTAGCAAGGAGCTCCTAAAATTTTGTTGCTTTAGTATAGAAATGGTCATAAGGACCAACCATGTGTTCATAATACACCTTGCTTTGTTGACTTGACTACAAATGAGGTACCACTTTGTTTTTTGGATCCCATTCCTTCAAGTCATCTTTTTGAAAGCAAAAGGCATCTATATGTATTGACATGATGTCCAACTACTTCTAGTCTTTCATCAAGGTTATTCCAATCAAAAATGGGAAGGGATGTAACATGCCATTCCTCTTTTCTCTATAGGTGTTATCACCTCCATGGAAAATTAAGTATGTAGTTTCTTGTTCATCCAATGTAAGGGGAACGTAAATAGGCAACCTAAATGGCTGGGTCATGGTACCCTCAATTTGAAGGATAGTGCAATCTAGATAAAACCAAATGTCTCCCATGAGATCAACATATTTTTAACAAGAGGGTGTACCATGGGCATGAGATATCATGTGATGTTTTGGAACAATATAGGATATATATAGTCATAGATGAATTGCATATGATCCCTATACTTGAAGATATAAATCTTGGAGTAATGATGTGAGATGGTAATTCTACTATGGGAGGACCAATTCTTAACACTAGCAATATGGGTAGAAACCATCAATGATTCAGTAGATAAGACATCAAGGTGAAATGCTAAAGTGTCTTCTTCTTAATGCCATAAAATTTCCTTCCTAAGTAGATACTAATTAGCTACCCAATAGGTGGAGTCATTTTTTATTCAACCATGAAGTATACATAGGAAACCACCTAGGGTTGATATAGGTGGTGGTGGCTACTATAGAGGCTTTATTTACTAAAGTCATCATGATTTATAGATATATGAGCCCCTTGGATTAACCATGGTCTCAAAATAACATCCAAATTATGCTCGATAGTCCACTCTTTTATGGAGGGGAGGTCAATATGGGCTTTGGGGAGTTTATAGTAGCCTTCAAAGGCTATTGGGGAAACATAATCAATCCTCATTGACTTTACTTCATAAATAATATAATCATTATCAATCCTACCATATACAAACAAGGGTGTAAGGATGTTAATATAGGGTATTACCTTTAGTTTGGTAGCATCTTGATGAAGGCCCATCATTTGGAATACAACTAGGTCATCAAACTTCTTTTTAGTGACCACCACCCTTTATTTTCTAGAAGACAAAGGCTACAACTCTTCAATGGCAAAGAAAATATATAACTAATTAGTCATTCCATTAGCCAATTCCCTTGTATCTAACTCAGTGTCCTTAAAGCATCTTCCTTCATGATTTATGGATAGATACAAGTCTGTATCTTCCTTCCACTATTGCCTTTCCACTTTTATGACCTTAAATGTTTTGGAATATGACTAGCCTTGATGTCCAAGATGATAATTCAATCTTTCTTGATGTAGTTAGATCCTCAATTAGTCAAGTTTTAGGGATTTAAGTTATTCTAGTAGGGCTTTTAAGGCTTTAATGGAAAAGGTGATGGCTTTCATAAATTTATTCATGCTTTAGATCTTATGGATGGTGCCACTTATGAAAATCCTATCTTTTTAGATGTGCCATATCTTTAGATTATTTTTTAGTGCTTACATGGCACTTACATGGACCTTCCTAAACATGTTTCCATGGCCTTTCATAGGAGTTTTCTTTTTGACTAGCTATTTATTTTTAAACAATGCACTTTTTTTCACTCCATTGGATCAAGATCCAAGGATGAACATGAGCCTTTAGTCAAGATCCCATAGGTCTACTTTTATTGGGTGTTCAAGTCATTAATGACTAGGTGATGCCAAGTGGCAACCTCTAGCTTTCTCAAAAAATGACTAGATGTAGTTTATCCAAGTGTCAAGTCATCGAGCTATAAAGTCTTGAGTTGAAAAGTCTACCTTCACTTCAAACCATTAGATTAGGATCAACGATTGAGTGAGAACAATTGATCATGATTGGTGAGGTTGAATTTGATTAGTTGATAGGTTGGCTATGTTTAAATTTGACATTCTCTCTAATGTTAAAGACATCCTTATGAATGTCAAATGATGAGAGTGTGGTTGTCAACTTTAAGCTCATGAGTTTTATATAGCCAAATGGTAGCATGCCATGCATAATATTTTTGGTGCTCTCAGGACTTTAGGGTTAATGTGGGCCATTGGATCAAGCTTGATGATGAAGAGTGAACCATTGATCATGATCTATAAATTCATTTCTGATTGGTCCAACTTTTGGCAAGCCTTTTGACATCGTGCCGTTGGACTAGGGTCCAAGGATAAACATGGGTCATTGGATCTTGTAAGATGCATGAACATTAAGTTAGTTTAGAATATACATAGGCTTAGGTTATGGGATTAATTATTATGTTAATAGTATTTAAGAAACTCTATGACCTAAGTTTTAATGTGATAAGCTTAAGTTTTAATGTCTAGAAAATCCCCTTCTAGACTAAAGATAAAAGTTTGGATGGGGATTATTTTGAAGTCCTCATTAATGTCAAAGATGTCATCATGAATTTCAAATGATGGGAGTGAGTTCATCAAATTAAATTCCATAGAAACTTTTGTAATGAGTGGTGTTTATCATGTATCTTGTCTTAGGAGGATGTCACATCATTGGATTATGAGCATGAGATAAATGCAAACCATTAATTTGCATCCAAACCAAGATATAGCATTAGAGCTTGACACGTGGATTAAATCTAAAGTTTTTAGGGTCCTAGAAGTGTTACTCATGTTGAACAAACATGAAGTATTAGGGACACATTTTTTTATTATATTTAGGGGAATTTGAAAGGGGAAAACCATAAAGGGAATTTATTCATGATTTTAGACTTAGGGTCTTTTGAAAGGACAAATTCTCACTAAATTTCCCATGAATATTTAAATTCAAATCCATAGGGTTTCTTGCTATGGAACCCTTCCTACCTCCATGAAAACTGCACTTTGTCATTCAAGATTTATCATCAGTAAGGTTAGTTAATAAAGTATAGTTTATCAAACAAGGACCCATTCTCTTTTTAAGTGGATGATATCCCCATTCAAGAAATAACAATACCATGTAAACCATGCTAGGATATGAATGCTTTGAAATATTATCAAGGGCCCCATTCATGCAAAGTAGAAGAAATAATAAAAAAAAATAATGGGTGGTTGTTGGTACCAACAACAACGACAACTCACAAGGGAAACATAACAATATGTTAGAATCTAGAAACTCTGGTTTAAACCAATAAATAAGTCCTTTTCCTTCTTCAATCCGTATATCATTACTTAGGTTAATTCAAGCTTGAAATAAGATTTAAATATACAAAATTCAAATCCCCATGTCATAGCCTAAGCATGATATGTTTGTGCTTTAATTCTACTTAATGTTTCTCATGAGACTTTTAGGGAACAACATCTAGGTTCATATCCTTTTGACCATGGCATTTAACCTTGAGCATTTTTATATATTCTATAAAAAACAACTACTCTTAATTTAGGGAATGCTTGGGAATTACTCTACTACCAACTAGGCATCCATAGCCCTGATAGAGATACATTTGGCTCCACTCATGGCCTTGATCCACTACCAGTTAGGCATCCATAGCCTAGATGGAAATTGTCTAAATCACCTCTAACTTTTCATATTTTGACTTAGCATTAAGTCTCTCTTTTTTTTATTTCAAAGGTTGGGATCCAAGATAGCTAGGTTTAAGGATTTGGTCAAATGTTTCCATCTTAGGATAATTTCCATTTATTTAAAACCTTAATCTCAGACAAGGATATATTTTAAGTGCAAGCATGTATATGCCTTAACTTTTGAATTCCCCTTCTACATACATGATTTATCTTTCAACAATGCTTTGGTCTTAGGTAATGTTTTGGATTCTTGGGGGGTAATGATTTTCATGTGAGTCTTTCGAAAATCTCTTTATTGTAACATAAAGCTATATTATAGCCTTAGGTCCCATTATGAAAATGCTATGTACCTAAGGATATGATATATTGATGTATATGGGTTGATGGAGATGCCGACATGTGGCACACATCCCCTTAGTTAGTTATATGGGTACAATATATTAGGATAATAGAGTAACTTGTGGAAGTAGTATATTGGGTAATGGTCGGCCTACATTGGGATTAGGAGGTTATCCATCCATGGGTTAGATAGATGTATATATATAGGAGATGATTATCATGGTAAAGATATTAAGTAAGCATTGAGTCTTCTATTGTAAGAGGATATTGAGGTTGTCCCATCGAAGAGACATTGTGGACTTATTACTTCCTAAAGGAGTATTATATGGTGTTTCCCTACCTTAAATGTATTTTTGCATATATTGAATATCAAGATCATAACAAGTGCTATCAGAGCTTTGATTTGGGCAATTTGTGGAGTGAAACCCTAGTTTTTTTTAATCATCAATAAATTTTGATTGGTTCCTAATTTTTTCACAAATTTTTTACTGGATATGGATAATATTTCAAATAATTCATACTAAAAAAATAGAGAATTTTTGATTCTTTTTGAGGGAGTTATTGATATTTTAGAGTTTATAATAATTTCACTATATCTTCCGAAATATAAGGAATTTTTATTCAAAAATTTTACTGAAGATGTAAGTAGATATAAGAGAAGTACAATCAAAATTTCAGATTTGTTTGAGTTGTTTGAAGTGATTTGTTACGATTTTATGGATCAGTTTTGACATTTTAGGGTTTCATGAACCTTAATTTTTTTTGTGGATCATGGAGTTGCAAACATTTTCAGGGGAAGTTGATATTGATGCTAGATAATGGTGGCTCCTTTTGGAGAATCATTTTACAAAAACTTTTGGGCACAGATGATTACTTCCTTTTTTGTCTAGGTCTGCACTACATTGGTTTGATCAATTGAGCTATACAGAAAGGTTTTCTTCCTGGAAAGAAATGGAATAGATCTTTTTAGATCGTTAGGATATAAAAAAAGAAGTAGAAAAAGAAGAAGCAATAGAAGAAGAAGAAGAAAAAAAGAAGAAGAAGAAATAGAAGAATCAGCAAAAGAACAAGAAGAAGAAGTAGAAGAAGTAATAGAAGAAGAAAAAGAAGAAGAAGAAGAAGAAGAAGAAGAAGAAGAAGAAGAAAAAGAAAAAGAAAAATAATAAGAAGAAGAATTGGATGATAAAGGTTCAAATTATTTGGCTCCAAAGAAATCTGAGTCAATTTTTCATTTTCATGGATGCATTCAAAAGAAAAGGTTATTGTGTCCATAAACCCTACCAGTAAGTATAACTTCATCAACATGAATGTGTCAAAGCATCTACATGTTCAAGTAAAGAATATCAAAGATGTTCAAGTAGATGGTAAGAATATTTCAATGTTTGAAGATTTGAAGCTCATTATGGAAAAATATGTTTTGCATTCATATTCTTATGCTTTAGATATGGATGATGTGGATATAGTTCTTAGATATCCATGGTTAGAGACTTTGGGAAAAATGAATATTAATGTTCAGAAAAAGTTCATGAAGTTTTGGTATAAGAAAAAGAATACCACTTTACAAGATATCATAGTGAAAAAGGCACCAATAACAATCTAGGTAGATCATGAGGATGAGATTAAAATAGGTGATGTAGATCATGATAAAGATTTAGATGACATAGATAAAGACACAATACAAATGAACACTTCATCTACTCAAGAGACAAAGAAGGAAAAGGTAGAAGAGGTAGAAGTAAAGGTGGATAATGTCAAATTATTGGAAAAGGTTGAGGTATATAGACACCCACATCATCATGAGAGGAAACAATCATGGAACCAAGTGAGGAAGTGTCATAACAACAATCATTTTATCTATACAAGAAATCAAATTTCTAATCATTTTGGATATGCATGGAATCCACAAAAAAATACTATGGCACATGGAATGAATGGGGAAATCACTATGACTATGCATGGAAGAATACCTACTATGGTCATGGTTGGAATCAGAGTAGCACAATAGAATATGGTACATGGAATAAAAAGAGGAATAATTATGCTTGGTCACCAAAGCAGTATAATTATGATCATGAATGAAATCAAAAGAGCACAATGGATTTTAGACACAAGCTTGGAGAGATATCACTTACCAAGATCACATATGGATGGTTAGATGATCGATATTGGAGACAAGTGTGCAATGATTTGAGGAACACTCATTATTTGGTTTCTTCCTATGTTTCAGGGATGAAACATGTCAAAGAGGGAAGTAATGCTATGTACCTAGGGATATGATATATTAATGTATATGGGTTGATGGAGATGTTGACATGTGGCACACATCCCCTTAGTTAGTTATATGGGTACAATATATTAGGATAATAGAGTAACTTGTAGAAGTAGTACATTAGGTAATAGTCAACCTACATTGGGATTAGGAGGTTATCCATTCATGGGTTAGATAGATGTATATATATAGGAGATGATTATCATGGTAAAGATATCAGGTAAGCATTGAGTCTTTTATTGTAAAAGGATATTGGAGGTTGTCCCCTCGAAGAGATATTGTGGATTTATTCCTTCCTAAAGGAGTATTATATGGTGTTTCCCTACCTTAAGAGTGTTTTTGCATATATTGAATATCAAGATCTCAATAGAAAAATCCATGCCTCCCACTTGAGGTACCTAAATTTTGAGCAATTTTAGGCTAGGATAGTCCAAGAGACTTTATTAAAGCAAAGGAACACAACCAATAAGGAAAGACAAAACACAAATAAACAACAAATAACAAACAAACAAAAGTAAACAAATATATACAGACCAAGTAGGAAAATAAAATAAGAAAGGAAACTAACTAGCCTATTTAATCTAGCTCTAAGCAATCTTACAGATGTTATTTCCTAAGATTTCAACAATTTGGTATGGGACAATCCACAAAGGGGTGAACTTGCCATGTTTGCCTTTAGGTTCTGATGCCTTTTCCCAAAGGAGGACTAGGTCTCTTTATCTGAACACTTTCACTTTGGATCTATTGTCAAACCACCTTTTCCCAATTTTTTGTTATTTATTGAAATATGTAAATGCCTTTTTTCTAGCATCTTTCATCTAAATGATGTCCAATAGCCTATAATTAGTAAGTTCTTAGATTTCCTCCATGTATTCCTACATGAATGTGAACATAATGAGTTTTAAAGTGATAATAAATATGGGTTCCTAACCATATACCAATAGAAATGGTGAAGCCTTGAGTGACTATTTAATCCTTATCCTGTCAACCCATAATGCATACTTAAGGAGTTTGTGCCATGCTCTAGGTTTATCTACTATTGACTTATTTATGGCCTTCATTAGATTCTTATTTGTGGATTCAAAGACTCCATTCCCTTGGGGATAATGATTAGAGGAAAACTTATAAGATATTCCATTATCATAATCCCATTTGATCATTTTAGTAGATATGAAGGTAGATCCATTATCATAAACTAAGGAAACTGAGGTTCTAAATCTAGTGCAAATATTTTCCTCCAAGAAATTAATCACCTCTTTTGTTCTTTCATTGCTTAGTGTCTACTTCCTTAATCCATATAGTTCAGTAGTCCATAGTAGTTAGGACATATTTGTGACCTTCAGAATAATTGGGATTGATCACTTCTACAAAGTTAATCCCCATTATGCAAAAGGTTTGTATACCATCATTGGTTGTAAAGGAATGGATTCCTTTGGTTCTTTTGTGCTAAATATTTGGTAGGAATTACATTCTCTCATGTGTTTATGAGCATCGTTAAATATTGTGGGCCAATAATACCTAACCCTAAGAATTTTGTGAGCTATGGTTCTCCTTGAAGGATGTCCACTACCTAGTTTTTAATGAAAAGTAGACATGATTTGAGAAGCCCCTTCTTTAGACACACATATTAAGTATATTAATTCAAAGTTATTTCTATATAAGACTCCATTTTTGATGAGGTAATGAATTGATTTGAGTCTAAATGCTCTCTTCTACTCTTTGGTGAGTCTCAAAGGACAATTACCATTGATAAGTAAGTGGATTAGGGAGTCATACCACTCATTAGGATAGAAGTTCTACTGCTCAACTTACATGATATGGAGTTTAGGATTGGTATTGGCTATCATCTAGACCAAGCCTAGACATTTCACCAATTTTGTAATCTTTATTTCAATATCATACTCTTGTAAGACTAACATCCACTTACCCCTTCATTCCCCAAGCTCATTCTAGCTCAACATAAGCTTTGTGGTTGGGTTAGGTAAGATAGAGTGTACCTTATTTCTAAGGATGTAGTGTTAGAAATTTTTTACTACCTTTACCAATGCATAGGCTTACTTGTCTATCATGGAATAGTTTACCTCTACATTTTTAAAGTTTGTGCTCATGAAAGATATAAGATGGTCACTCCAATCACCCTTTTGAATTAAGACAATAGCTATAGTGTGGTAAGAAGTAAATGAATACAAGTAAAGTCTTTTGAAAAGTCAAGACTTATTCAGACTAGGACTTGACCAATTGCTTTTTTTATGTTATTAAAGGATTTTTTTGGATTCCTCATTCCAAGAAATTTTAGCATCTTTATTAATAATATCATTTAGAGGTTTAAGAATTTTAGCAAAGCCTAAGATGAACTTCCTCATGAAGTTGATTTTACCAAAGAATGATTTCATCTCTTTTTAACTATTGGATATCTCAATTTTGGAGATGGCTTCCACTCTTTCAAGATCTATGGAAATCCCATCTTTAGTAATGACATGCCCCAATAATTTTCCTTCAATGACATAGAAGATACTTTTATTGGGGTTGAGGGAAATTTTTTACCTCTTATATCTTTCAAACACTTGTCATAGGTGCATAAAGTGTTCCTCCCTATTCTTGGAGAAAATTGTAAGATCATCCATGTAAATAATGATACACTTGCCCATTAGACCTTGGAAAGCATGGTCCATGGCCCTCTAAAAGTTGAATCCCACATTAATTAATCCAAATGACATTCTTTTATAAGCATAAGTTCCCTATTTAGTAGTGAAACCTATTTTCATTCTATCTTTTGGAGTAACAAGAACTTAGTTATATCCAAAAAATACATCAAAAAAAGACATCATGATAGATCCTAAAACAACTTGGATGACTTGGTCAAGAGAAGGAAAGGGTTAATTGTCCTTTTTAGATACTTTATTTAGATTTATAAAGTATATGCATAATCTTATTTCCCCATTCTTTTTTCTAACTAGGACCAAGTTTGTAGCCCAAGTAGAATGCCTAATAGGACCAATCAATGACATCCTTAAATTTTTTAAGTAGTTATCTATATTTTATGTTTTCCATTTTAGTGCAAGTCTTTCCTATATTCACTTGTTGGGGTTGATTATGTAAACCAAGATCTATCACTTGATCATTTTTGCCATTTACTTTAGGTACCGTAGGTGTATCCATAATTTTGTCATAATCAAATAGTCTTTCTAATGAAATCATCCCTTTAGATATATTATTATCACTCAATTGGATGATTTTACCATTAATATCCCTTTCAAGGAGAAATGTCATCGACTTCATCAATGATGTGACTTTAAAAAGATCCATAATTAGTGAATAAATCAATAATTTATTGATCATCATTAAAAACTTGAAAGTGATCTATGTTGTTAGGGACTGAGGGGCATGATACTAACTTAATACTAATGTTATGGGGACCATAATTAGGCATGAGATTAGCTAAAATAGAGGCAAGCTCATCAACAAATTTATTCTCTTCCTTGGGAATAGATAATATGTTAAGATCATCAAAATATTCCATCAAATTCTAAACTCTAAACTTGTATCTCTTTAGGTAAGATAGCTTGTATTGGTGTTTTATTCTTACTTGGTTGACCATCAACTCAAAATATACATAGACAATGAGTTCCTTTACTTTATGTTTAATAGTGAGTTACAGTCCCAAGATAAGAGCTTCATACTTAGCTAAATTGTTAGTGCATGAGAATTATAACCTATAAGAAGCATGATAATGCTTTTCTATAGGGTCTATCAATATAACACCAACTCCTAATCCTAAGTTACACCTAGCACCATCCACATACAATTTCCATAAACCAGGCATTGAAGGTGTATTTTTTTAACAAGGTTACTTTGTAACCTCTAGGGTAAAAACTCCTAAATCAAAATCTAGTAAATTCACCTTTTCATTGACAACATTATATTTTGTTATCATTTGCATCATCTTGGGCTCACTCTCTACCCTTATCTAATTTAGAACATCTTTAGAAAGCAACCATAAGTGTGAGAAATCAGTAGACATGTACCCATTTAAGTCCTTAGTCCATTCTCTACTCAAGAGCAATCCATAAGCATTAGGAATATCCACCACTTGGATGCTAATAAATTGTTAAACCCTTGGTTCACTAGCCAATTACATATGCAATATTCAATAACTCTCTAATGACCTTGACTCTTGATTTGTCTAATTGTGTAACCACCCTATCAGATTTTATTGGGGTCAACCCAAGTTGTTCACATATCCCTATAGGCATGATGTTGGTTGAATCTCTAGAATCTAAAAGACAATTATGGACATTCTTCCCAAATATCCTAACTATAAGTAAAAAAGGTAGAGACTCTACTTTAGTTACTTGCATAGTTACATTAGCAGTATCACTTTTAGGGGGCTTCCCAAGTTTCTTAGACAATGATTCCAAGAGTAAATATCTTTGTTCTATAATTTGAGTCAGCTCATGTAGGGTAATATTGGCTTTGATATTTTTCATATCCTCCACAATGTCGTAACCAATCTTATTTAAATATTCTATAGTAGGTTTAGAATAACTACCCTTAGGTGGTTCAAGATCATTCCTTGATGTAGTGTCTAGAGGAGTCCCATAATTGTTAGGGGAGTAGAGGTAGTCAATGGTTATTTTTGTTCCTCATTTCTCAGAGGATACATATTCAAAAATTGTTGGAATGCTTGAATCTCTTTAGGAATGTTCTCAACCTCATTATCTTCTTAGAAAGGAAATTGAAATATTTCCACCATGTATACTTGGTCAGATGGTTTAAATCCAGAAGGACTTATAACAACATCATTGTTTGGGACTACATAAAATATATCAAGTTCCTCTTGGAAATCTTCAAATGTCTTATAAAATATGATGCAATCAATCTCACCATGTTTAGAGGTATCATGTAATCTACAATAGTTTGGCAAAGCAATATCAGTGAGATTGATATCCATAGTCTTTTTTCTAGAGGAAATCTCATTAGCTTTATTATTGTAGAAACTCTCATTATAAAATTTATTCTCAAGCCAGTTGAAATTTTGGAAAGTGAAGTTTCTCCCAGAGTAGTCATTAGCATTACCCACTTGTTTTTACAATTGCAAGAAATTTGTGATAAGTTTCTAGACCATCTTTAATATAGATTCATTATAATTTTTTAAAGTCTCAAAATTTTGACCTTGACTTTGTTAATACCATTGATAAACACTAAAGCCTTATTATCATTGATATGAGATCCATTAGTAACTTGATGACTTAAGGAACGTAAGTTTTGATTAGGGGAAACATGGCTAGTAGGTAATACATTCAAAGCAAGTAGTTGGTTTAATGTTGGAGCATTTTGGTTATTATTTAGGAATAGGTTTAATGTAGGCATTTGAGGATAAACATTTGGAACTGAATAAGCCATCTATCCTTGAGGCTGTATTTGATCACTAATAACCACTACTTTAGAATAAGCTTGGGCTAATGTGTTTATAACTGGCATAGCCCTTTTAAGAAACATAGAAGTCATATGATCAACAACATCTTTGTAAACCTCTAAATCTAAAGCCTCATTAGGATTGTATGGATTCATGGTCTGACTAAACATCTTTTGGAACCTATCATTAAAGGATCTAATTGGTTTACTTGCATCCCTCTTAATGGTTTTAAATTGGTGATAAATGACACAAGGCTTTATGATTTTTCCAAATTGATCAATAAAAATAGTGCCAAAGTTTTTCCATGAGGCAATATAATTATTAGTTAAATTAAGAAACCATTCATATGTCACATCTTTGAATGTAAATGGGAATAACCTACATTCTACATCTTCATGAATAACATTTAGCAATCTTAAGGTAACTTTAAAATATTTAACATGTTATTCTATAGTTGTAACACTAGTTGGACTAAATATTTATAAATACTTTTTAGGATTGCATGGTAAGTCATGAATCATACCTAGTACATTGATGGGGGAACTGCCAATCCATGCCATATTTGAATGAAGATTAAATGTAGGAACTTCTTATAATGATGAAGATGGTAAAGACTTGGAATGTCTATCCATTCGCTTATCTTTCCTGGCTCTTCCATGGGTTTCTAGTTTGAACAAAGGTTCTCTAGTCTCTGGATGTGATCTAGTCCTAATCTTTGGTAATTGCAGTTTTAAATATTAAGGATCCTTTTGAAATATGATGAGTCAAGTTAGATAAACCAAAGAACAATAATCAACCTACACATTAAGCTTTTTCTATAATGATTTGCTCAAAACTATATAAAAAACACTAATCTTTGATCAAGTAAGTTCAAAGATGTACTAAACTATGCAAATATGACCATTATTCATAATCTATGTCCTAAACAATCTCAAGATTGACAAAGAATCATCTCCCTTTAACTAGAATAAGCCATCCAAAAAATCAATTACTATGAAGTTTCAAAACTAGAAGTTGTTTTGACTAGAATCTAACCATTCTCTATGAAGAACCTATGTTTTTGCTTTACAAAACATAAATATAGGAAATAAAACACTTAAAAAACCAAGGATATTTTATTTCAAAGTGAGGAATCACTTATAAAGATCAATAATCCTTCAAATTTAATGCAAGGATTATTAGACTTGATCAAATGGGCCCTCCTTCTAACACTAGCAGAGCTACTCTAGTTGATGATTTTAATTGTCTTACAGGTGCTCTTTGTGTTAATGAACACTTATCATTTTAGGGTTATGAAAATCCAAGGCATGAATTATGGTTTTTGATAATTTTGGGATATCTTTGGTGAAATAGAAGTAGAGTGTGAGAGATATCTACAATATTTGTTTGATTTTATTGTTGGGATCCACCAGGGTCTTGTACTTGAATATTTGTGATATTTACTAATGTACAAGCTAATATAAATGTTTATTTAACAATGATTCTTAAACTGAAATGAGTCTTGATAAAAATAAAGAAAAGAGAAGGTAAGGTAGAGAAGAAAATGTAATTACAGGCTCGCATCTCAAACATTATGACAAAGTTCCTTATTAATTTGAACATATGTGAACCAATTTATGATCCAATATACTTTAAACAAAAATTCCATCATAAATTAAGTAATATCCAAAGGAATTATGAAGATCACAAGTGAGAACCATATTTACTTTAAAGGTTTCACTACTGCAGCATGAATAACATATGCACATTCAAATCCAGAGAAAAATATAATGAAATAAACCCAAGACCTTTCAAAAGATTTAATGTAATAAAAATTAATAGCCCTGTGATATAAAATATAGTTCAAAAAACCAAAGAATAATTCACATCTAATATATTCACATGCAATTGAGAGATAGCATTAGCTTTAACACATTATTTAGACAATCCTTTCATAATTCTTTAGTTGTTTTAAAAGCTCCTGGTATTCAACTGGTTAAAAAATATCCCTTATAAAATGGTAACCCTTACCTATTTATAAGAAGCATAGGTGGTTTATTGGTTAACTCCCTCAAAATATCCACATGAAAACTAAGGACAACTATCCTTAATAAAAAGATAAAATGCCAAAGGCTTTCATGCTAATTTTGACAAAGGATAAATGTATGCTAACATACTAGCATATATTTTACAAAAGAATATTATTTTATTCTACATTTGTGGGACCCCTAGGTCACTATCTGAGGTTTCTCTTCACCTTAGTGTATTGTTCATTGATGAGCTCAAAATCTATCATAGGCTTCATCAAACAATCCTCCTCTTTATTTTCCAATGTGTCAAATTCTTTGTCATTATTGGTCTTGAGTTCTTAAATGCCATAGCCTTCTACAGTCTATCTTCTAGATGTGATGATGATCCCAAGGACCTTATAGTTATCCTTGGTATCTTGGCCTTCATTGTCTTTGATGCTTTGGATGTTTTGACTAACCCTCTATCTGAACTCCTCATCTTCCATTAGTCTTGTGGCATTGGTCTTAGATGGTCTTCACAATTGTGAACTAAGAATTTGACTAAGAAGAGGAGATTAATGTTGTGTTAGTGACAAAATGAACAGGGCAAATTAACAAAACACACTAAACTAACATATTCATACCTAGTTACTAGGATGAGCTTGGTGAAGAAATGCAAATGAACAAAACACAACTAAAATTCAAGAATACACACATTCCTTACCTTCCTTGATGTTCCAAAAGTATTCTTCAATTGGCTTACTCGGTTTGTGCTGATGAAGTCCTCATCAATGGAAGTTTGTCTACTTCCATCTCTCCTTAGTGCCTTTGGCTTTAACTTGGCTTGGCTTGGAATCAATTTGGCAAGGTAACGCTAGTTTGCATGAAGATTTTGGAACCAATTTTGCATTATAACTTTGCACAAATTAAGATTAAAAAAGATGTTCATGGCCTCTCTATTTATAATTTTTTGAGATTGATCAGAATTAACCTAAACCATCCATCCTGATATGAAGATGTGTGGTTGAGGATTAATTAATTTTTTTGTAATTAAGTTTATATTTATCCTGATCATGACATTGGAAAAAGGGGAAATTAAGAGGCATGGAGGGCATTGATGAGGCATGGAGGACATGAATATTGATATTTGTGGTATTTATGGCTTAGGGATGTCATCCTAAGAAATGAGGTCACTTGATAATGTAGATATTCAATATTCATTTACAAAACAAATTATTCAACAAGTTTTCATGGAATTATTGATTAGTCTCTAATTTGGTTTAATTATCTCTTAAGCATGTTTAAGAACTTTGTGCACAAATTACTCAAATTGATTAGAATGCCTTATTATTGGTCTAAAATTTGACTAGATTGGAATTGAAAGGCGATGTTAGATGCACTGGATCCATTATCCCATTTGGGATATTATAAAAATAAAATAACAAAGGCATGTGTCTTATGCAAGATATTTGATAGGAAAGAGCAATCTAGAGCACTTAGGTACAAAATTGGCATTTTGACTCATAATGATCTGATCAAAGTTAGCTGGCTCATAAATTTCATTATACCATTTAGGGATATCTTAGCCAAAATTGGCACTTGAATATGTCAATTTCAACTCATTTAATGTGCTTTAGTGTTTTTAGGCCAAATTGTGCATTTTGGTGGAAATTGGTCAAAATCCTGATTAGAGGTCATTGGTGGCTGGATTTAGGTGTCTATAGGTTGCCCCTATTCGAGAAGGAATAAAAAATCATAGGCAAAGAAATGTCTTCTCAAATAATGATAAATGGATAGATTTAGGTGTCTATAGTTTACCCCCTATTTGGGAAGATGTTTCAAATAGTAGGCAATCAATGTCTTTTCAAATAATGAGAGATGACATTTATGCCAACCTAAAAGATGATGGTTAAAGGAAAATATCCAAATAATTTTGGGAAGCCTATGATGATTGGTTGTGTTCTCCCAAATAAAGACACAAATAATGATGAGGATAGGCTTTGAACAAATAAACCACCAATAGTTTTTAAATTTGGGTAATTGACTAACTAAAGTTATACAACCCAAAAAGCAAAGATCTATGTATTAGCCCCACGAATTGAGGCCTAAATAGAAATCAATCAATGTTTGAATCCAAAATTGACAAGGTTAATTAAACACTCAATGTTGAAAACTAGGATTTTGACCAAATAAGCTAGATAAGATCAAACATCATGAAGACACATGACAAAGGTCTAAATGGTATACATGACTTGGTTTGATACCAATAGTTTTTTTTTATACAAGTTAAACCAGTCTTGAAGCAAATTGAGCACCCTAATGGTGTAAGCATGATTGAATGATGTGATCTATGTTATGTTTCAAAGACTCAAAAAGCTTAAAATGTTTTGACGTGATTTAAGTAGCATAATGCTACCCTCCGCAACTCAAATGACACACACACACACACACAAATAAATTTAGCAAAAATTTGAAGGTACAAGTGTGGTGTAAAATGGCCAACATAATGCCTCTTTAGACAAAAGAGTGACATATATAAAAACTAGTTTTGACATGGCTTTATAAACAAATAAACAAGTTTTAATCTCAAAAACACCAAGTAAGATAAATGACAAAAATACACTAAGTATAATCATCTAAATCTTAACAAGGGTATGGTAATGTGGGGTTGACTAACTATCAAGTTTTTGAACATTTCTATGGGAATCAATTACACAATGACTTTTATGTCAAATGATGCAAAATACAAACATGGAAATTGGGTGACCACAGCATTGGTTACTTGTAAAAACGTCTAGTCCTTTTTACAACCACTACATCTTATTGTTCACTCAATGTAGTGTAATGTCGAAATGCAGATATGTCCCATGTGTAACTCAGAAAGATTAAGTGAAGTCAATGTTGGGAGATGAAACCTTAGGTCAAAACTTCCCTAAATAAATCATGGGAGGTAATGAAGTCCCCCTTGTAAGCCAAGTTTGCATGAAATAAAAGACTAAAAGAAAAAGACTTTAGGGTCATTTTCAAGGTTAGCCAAACTTTGATGAGTTTTTGGGGAGTGCTTTAGATGACATTCTTTCTATACCTTAGACTAGGAAATTTGCAATAGGAATGGAACTTTTGGTTTCAAGGGTTCCCTAAAGGGGAAAAATAGAAGAGCATACACGCAACACCCCTCTCTTTACTAAACAAAATTATATCAAGCAACTATTGAAGACAAAATTGACAAGTGTGTTCAATTTTAAACATAAATGAAAGATGTGGTGGTGTTCATTTGACCCCTTGGTCTTAAGATTGTGAACTTTGAAAACTAATGCTAAAAACTTACTTAATCACCTAAATGTTACCTTAAACACCAAAATAATGTTCCTAGTTAATTTTAAATCATGCAAAAGATGTTTTACACATGTTTTAGCAATTTTCAAGCTTGGTCATATAATAAAAATGTTAGTATGTCCTTTAGTCTTGAAGCTACTTTGAGATTGAAATAATGAAGTTAAAAAAATATCTCTTAGGTTGTGACAGTGGTGCAATAAAACTACTTGATAGAGAAATACCACTACTTGTAGGACAATCTCATAACTTTAAGAGTTTTAATATTGTAACGAACCACTAACCATTTATTCACAATACCGTGAATCTGAACGATAATACCATTACTTGTAGGACAATCCTACAACTTTCAAAGTTGTGGTATTTTAAATAATAAATTTTCCACTCAGAGTCACAGTCTTGATACTTGGAATAAAATGAGGGTTTTTTAAAAAAATACACAACTTCAGACTAAACTAATTACATATGAAAATTTAGGAAAAACCACATGGTTTTAAAAAATAATTCATAAAAAATGGAGTCTGGATTACTCCAAATGAATCTCTAGAAAATGACCTATTTTACACACTAAAATAGCACAACTCACAGTGACAATCCCACTACTTGTAGGACAATCCCACCAATTTAAAAGTTACAATATTGTCATTTAACCTACTAGTAGTTAGACAATACCATGAATTGGTTTAGAAACCCCATGAGTTGTAGAATAATCCCACTACTAAGATAGTAGTGGTATTATTAAACCTACATAGAAAGACAAAGTTAGTCTAACAAAAAAGAAGCTTAGCACAATACCATGAGTTGTAAGACAATCCCATGACTCAAAGTAATAATATTATGACTATGTAGAATAAACCTGTGACTCCTAGAAAAATGTGTTTTTACTCTAATTTTCACTCTTTTTGGCTTCTTACTTCAAGATTCTGCAAGAAAATGATTAGTGAGTTGGTTGAAAGAGTTTCATGATCATTTTTGTGAAGCTAAGAAGGTCCCACCGGGCATTCCATTATGTGAACTAGGAATTTGACTAAGAAGAGGAGATTAGTGTTGTGTTATTAACAAAATGAACAAAGAAAATTGACAAAAAAACACACTAAACTATCATCTTCATGCCTAGTTACTAGGGTGAGCTTGGTGAAGAAAGACATATAAACAAATCACAACTAAAATGTAAGAAAACACACATTTTAGAGCACCTAGGTGCAAAATTAGCATTTTGACTTAGAATGATCTGATCAAAGTTAGCTGGCCCATAAATTGCATTGCCCCATTTAGGGATACCCTAGCCAAAATTTGCACTTGAATATGTTAATTTCAACTCATTTAATGTGATTTAGTATTTTATGCCAAATTGTGCATTTTGGTGGAAATTGGTCAAAAGACTGATTAGAGGTCATTAGTGGCTAGATTTAGGTGTCTACAATAATAAGTCCATCAATACCTCCTCCATCCTTACCATCAATCCTTTGTCCTCCTATAAAATGCTACTAATATTATCACACTAGCTGCTTAGGTCTAATATCATGTCTTCCATGACTCCCAGGAGGGCATGAAAGTGTTTTAATTTAATGATCTAAATTCCACGGGCCTGCTTAGTGAGATGGACATTAATCAATTCAATTGCATGATCTCTAAAGATTTTCCATTAAGTAATTAATGTCTATGCCTTCTTAATTTTATGGGCAAAGTTAACTGATCTATATTTTAAGGCTTTCAACCCTTCGAAAACTTCCAAGGACTTATTTATCAATGCTACTATATCTTTAGGGACTGAAAGTAGGACTTGGGCTTCCAAATATTGCTTTTCCTTCTCTAAGTTGGCGATCCTTTTTTTAATTAATTGGACCCCAGTTAAGGTCATTACTAATTGTACCACCACTAAATTAGCCACATCCTCCTAATGGATGGGATGTTCTCCTACTTCCTACCCTTGGATAGGAGTTAGGCCAATAAAAGGTTCCACTTTTTGAAAAGTGAATTCCTTAGTGCCAATCATAGCTTTCTTAATTGTCACCCTCTCAAACCCTATTGTATCCAAGTTATTTATGATAGTGGCTACTAGTTCAGAGAGTTTGGTTACTTCTGGCATTTCAATCCTAGTTTCACTTGATGCTCCTTGATCCTTCATCCTCTTGCCACTTTCTTTTGTAGCCCCAACAATTCTCCTCTCTTCTTTCTCCTTCATGAACTCCTTGATCCAGGGTTTAATATTATCATGCTTTCCCACACCTAATGTGTTAGTGATTAACCAAGAATGATAGTGGGATGGGATATTTTGGAATTTCCCATATATGAACTAGTCTAGAATAATAAGTCCATGTATTGGGAATTCATTGTTGAATAGGTTCACTTCACTAGTGGGGTGGGTCCATATTACCTTTGGTCTTTTGGAAGACCTAGGAATAAGGGCCATCTCAACTTTATCTTATTTTGAGTGACAAGGACCAAGTCCAATGACACTTATTTCCCCTTCTCTTCCTCACCTATTTTATATCCTTCAATTTGAGACACATCAGTTGTGGCTTTCTCAACCTCTTGATCAGATCCATAGGTTTCTACAATTTCCTTTAAAAACTCATCCACCATCTCATATGGTTCCAAGTCAACCATAACTATGTTCTCTATTTGGGAAAATGGTCTTGGAGGTTGGGTTGATGATGAAGGGCCTTCACTTGGTCTTTCTTCTAGTCATTTTTCACCTACTTCTTATATTTGGATTGTAGGTTGTGGTGGTTTCTCTAGAGGTGCACTTAAGTTAAGGTAAATATATGATACTGTAATGGGTTCATTTACCATCTCTCTCCAGATAGTTTCTCCTCCCTTTGAAATATTTTCTCAAGCTTGAAACCATGTTGTCTACACCTAGGAAGGACCTCCTCAAAGTTTACTACTTTACTATATAAATGGTCATAAGGACCAACCATGTGTTCATAAGTCAACTTGGTCAGTTGCCTTGAATAAAAATGAGGGACCACTTTATTGTTTGGATCCCATTCCTTTAAGTCATCTTTTTTAAAGCAAAAAACATCATTATGTTTGGACATGATGTCTAACTACTTTTATTCGTTGATCAAGGTTCTCCCAATAGAAAATGGGAAGGGATGTAGCATGCCCTTCCTCTTTTCTCTATAGGTGTTATCAGCTCTATGTAAAATTTGTTATACAATTTCTTGTTCAACCAATTTAAGGTAAACGTAAATAGGCAACCTAAATGGTTTGGTCATGGTACCCTCAATCCAAAGGATAGTGTAGTCTAGATAAAACCAAATCTCTCCCATGAGATCAACATATGTTTTAACAAGAGGGTGAACCCTAGGCATGGGATATCCTATGATGTTTTGGAATAGTATGGGATATATATAGTCATAGATGAATTGCATATGATCCCTATACTCAAATATATAAATCTTAGAGTGATGATGTGAGACGGTAATTCTGTTATGGAAGGACCAATTCTTAACTCCAAGAATATGGGTGGATGCCATCAATGAGTCTAGTAGATAAGACATCATGTTGAAAAGATAAAGTGTCTTCTTATTAATGCCATAAAACTACCTTCCTAAGTGGATACTAATTAACTCCCCAATAGGTGGAGTTAGTTTTTCTTCAACCATGAAGTATACATAGGAAACCCACCTAGGGTTGACATAGGTGGTGGTGGCTTCTCTAGAGGCTCTATTCAGTAAAGTCATAATTATTCTTATACCCTCCTTGAATTATATAATGGGGATCCTACCATCATGATTTATAACTACATGAGACACTTGGATTAACCATGGTCTCAAGATGAAATCCAAATTATATTGGGTAGTCCACTCTTTTATGGAGAGGAGTTCAATATGGGCTTTGGGGAGTTTATAGTATCCTTCAAAGGCTACTAGGCAAACATAAGCAATCCTCCTTGTCTTTCCTTCATCAATAATCTAGTCATTTTCAATCTTAAAGTATGCAAACAAGTGTGAAAGGATGTCAATATAGGGTGGTACCTTTGGTTTGGTGGTATCTTGATGAAGACCCATCATTTGGACAACAACCAGGTCATCAAACTTCCTTTTGGTGACCACCACCCTTTATTCGCTAGAAGACAAAGATTGAAACTCTTCAATGGCAAATAAAATCTTTAACTAATTCTTCATTCCATTCACTAATGCTCTTATATCTAACTTATTGTCCTTAAAGCATCTTATTTCATGATCTGTGGACATATACAAGTTGATATCTTCCTTCCACTATTGCCTCGTGACTGCCATGATCTTAAATGTCTTAGAATATGACTAGCCTTGATGCACAAGATGATAATTCAAGCTTGCTTGGTGTAGTTAGGTCCTCAATTAGTCAAGTTTTAGGGCTTTAAGTTATTTTTTTAGGGCTTATAAGGATTTAATGGTGAAGGTGATGGGTTTCATAAATGTATTTGTGCATTAGATATTATATATTAACCATGGTCTCAAGATGACGTCCAAATTATATTGGGTAGTCCACTCTTTTATGGAGAGGAGGCCAATATGGGCTTTTGGGAGTTTATAGTATACTTCAAAGGCTACTGGGGAAACATAAGCAATCCTCCTTGTCTTTCCTTCATCAATAATCTAGTCTATCAATCTTACAGTATGCAAACAAGTGTGCAAGGATGTCAATATAGGGTGGTACCTTTGGTTTGGTGGTAGCTTGATCCACTATTGCCTTGCTACTACCATGATCTTTAATGTCATAGAATATGAATAGCCTTGATGTTAAAAATGATAATTCAAGCTTTCTTGATTCAATTAGGTCCTTAATTAGTCAAGTTTCAGGGCTTTAAGTTATTTTGGTAGGGCTTATAAGGTTTTAATGGTGAAGGTGATGGATTTCATATTGTATTTGTGCCTTAGATATTATAGATGGTGCCACTTATGAAAATATTATATTTTTGGATGCACCATATCTTGAAATTGTCTTTTAGTACTTACATGGTGCTTACATGGACCTCCTTGAGCATGTTTCCATGGCCTTTCATGGGGGTTTTCTTTTTGACTAGATATTTATTTTTAAATAAGGCCCTTTTATTTCTCTTAATTAGATCAAGATCTAAGGATTAATGTGAACCTTTGATTAATATCCCAAAGTTTTTCTTTGATTGGGTGTTTGAGTCATCAAAGACCAGGTGAAACCAAGTGGCAAGCTCTAGCTTCCTCAAGAAATGACTAGATGTAGTTTATCTAGGTGTCAAGTCATTAAGATCTAAAGTCTTGAGTTGAAAAGTATACCTCTATTTCACACCATTAGATTAAGATTAGTCATTGAGTGAGAACCATTGATCTTGATTGGTGATATCAAAGTTTCTTGGTTGATAAGTTAGCTATGTTTAAATTTGACATTCTCACTAATGTCAAAGACATCTTCATGAATGTCAAATAATGGGAGCATGGCTATCAACTTTAAGCTAGTGAAGTTATTTTAGCTTATTGGTAGCATGCCACACATCATATTTTTGGTGATCTCAGGACTTTTCGGTTAACATGGGCCATTGGATTGGGTTCGGTGATGAAGTGTAAATTGTTGATTATGATCTACAAAGTCATTTTTGATTGGTCCAAAATTTGGTAAGAATTTTGACATTACACCATTGGATTAGGGTCTAAGGATGAACACGGGCCATTAGATCCTATTATATGTATAAACATTAAGTCAATTTAGAATATACATAGGCTTAGGATATGAGATTAATTCTTATGTTAATAGTATTTAAAAAAAATCTATGAACTAAGATTTAATGTGATAAGCTTAAGTTTTAATGTTTATAAAGTCCCCTTCTAGACTAAAGATAAAAGTTAGGATGGGGATTATTTTGAAGGCCTCGCTAAAGTCAAAGATGTCCTCACAAATGTCAAATGATGGGAGTGAAGTCATCGAAATAAATACCATAATTTTTTTTTGTAATGAGTAGTGTTTAGAATTTAGTTTGTCTTAGGAGGATCTCATGTCATTGGATTAGGATCCCAAGATGAACGTGAATTGTTGATCTACATCCAAAATGAGATATAACATTAGACCTTGACACATGGATTCAATCTAAATATTTTATGGTCCTCGAAGAATTACTCATGTTGAACAAACATGAAAGCTCAGGGACATATTTTTTTAATGCATTTAGGGGAATTTAAAAGGGGAAAACCATAAAGGGACTTTAGTCATGATTTTAGACTTAGGTTCTTTTAAAATGATAAATTCCCACTAAATTTCTTGTCAAGATTTAAATTCAAATCCCTAGGGTTTCTTTCTTTGGAAACCTTCCTACATCCATGAAACTTACCTTCATCATTCAAGATTTATCATCAATAAGGTTAGTTAATAAAGCATAATTAACCAGGCAAGGACCCATTCTATTTTTAGGTTGGATGATATCCCCATTCAATAAATAAAAATACCATGTAAACCATGTTAGGATATGAATACTTTACAATATTAACAAGGACCCCATTCATGCAAAGAAAAAGAAATAAGATACAAAATAATGGGGGGGATGTTGGTACCAACAACATAACCCTGATAATTCAATTGGATAGCAAAACACAACATGCAACACCACATACTGATAATCCTAAGTTTATTCCTAGTTTAAGTAATTAAAGATTAATAATTAAAATAAAATTTACTTAATAAATAGATATAAATATGATTATTTTTTATTTTAGGCACAATAATAATTCCCTTCATTGATTCTTTTCAAATTTTTAATTTAAACCCTAAAATGTATGTCTTGAAGGAAGATAGAAATTGAATCTTGGGTTGAAACCCTAGATGGAACTATTCAAAATATCACAATAGGCTAAAAATCCTAGGTATTGGTACAACAAACTGGGAAAGGCCTTGAAACTTGTATGGTAGTATTGCACACTTGACACCGGCCCTTGGAAATGATGAAATAGCTATCAAAATAGTTGGTAGTGGTTTGAAAATAAATGTTATAGTCCCTAATATAGTAAATATAATGTGACATCAAGCTAGTGGTGTTTTTAGTACCCCTAAAACCCTATCACATATGCTTCTATAAAGAAGTACAATTGTCAACCCTCACATAAAACCCCTATCAGATATGTTGATATAGAGAAGTATAATTTTCAACCCTCACATAAGGTGTACGATGATGGAAATTTTGTTGGAGTGTGTGACCAATAAGGAGAATGGTCCCAAGTGGGACACTTGGGGCTTGAATTAGAAAATTTGATACCTTTAAGTGGGATGTGACTATAAAAGGCTCCCAAATATGTTGAAACTATGATATTCCACCCAAACCCTTGCATGCAAAACCCAAACCCTTAGCCTATGGCCTCCGACCAACATGCAACCTTTAAATAACCTACTGATTAGCTCAATCTCAATCACTATGTGGAATTACCTCTATGTATTTGAGTATTTTCATCCATAAGTACATTCACTAGGAGGGATTTCATCCTCTGTGAAAAATATTGAAGTTTCTCATGCTCTCCAATGAAATATGAAAGTTGAATGATAATAATGATTGAATGAATGTACTTTTCCTTATTTTGACATTATACTTACCTTTTCACTCAAAAAATGTAAAATCAATTTAAAATTAATTTTAATTCTAATTTTAATTTTTGCTCCAAAAGTAATTAATAATTACTTTTATTTTCTATTTTCTACTTGAGCTTTTAATTAATACACTTTTGGGCCCATTCAATTAATAACAATGTTTATATGTTCCCTTTTTAAGTTATGACTTAAAAGTATGTTGGGGAACATTTAAAATATTATTATTAAATTATATTTTACTTTTACTTAAAAAAGGGAACATGACAATTTGCCTTTCCTAAAAATTGCATGCCCTCAAGAAATACGTAAACCATATTACAAATACCAGGATCCCAAAACAATCTCATTATTTCTTCTATTCCTCCTTGTGATGTAGCTACCTTTTATTGTGCTACTCTGATATAATTAGGAATTAGAATATCTATAACCACTGATGCTTCTCTAACAATCCCCATGAGTGAATCCTTACAACTATAATGGCCCTTATTATAATAATTTCCATGTTGAAAAGAAAGCTTAAATGACATAGTATGAAATAATAACAAACCTAAAATATGACTTTATTTATCATACCTTGAGATGGAATCCAATTGTTCATCTCCTTTTTTTGATTCAGAAGAGATTTTGAGAGATTTTCTTTGATACAACCATTTTTGTAATTCAAAATTCTAGAATTAGTGGCATTAACTAAGACTTTCTCCTTGTTTTCATGCTCATCACTATGGTCACTCTAAAAAATATTCTCATACAATAATGACTCAAACTTGACAATGCTTGGAATATTGATAGGTGCTTTTAGGGCTTAAACATCATCAATTTTGGATATTTGGCATTCAAATATGTAATGTACATTCTTCCTTGTCATTTTAAATGAAAACCTTTTGTTCATAAAAAGTCATACATGTTTCTATTAAAGATCCTTCACTTTTCACTTGCATGGTGGATTACTCTATGGATTAATCACTAACTACTTTCACATCTGAATTCTTTTGTGTTTTAATTTCTTCCTTGGAATTAATTTTAGGTTTTGACTTTACCTTTCTTCTTCAATATTCTATATCTATTTGTTGTGTATATCTCCAATAATTCTTCGAAGGTATTGTAAGATGTGTATATATCATATTTCTTATCATATTAATCAAAGGCTAAAATTTTGACCTCATCTCTATCACATTACTTTTCGAACCATGCCTCATATATATAATCTTTCTTTTGTGTTCTTCTAAATAAATCCATGGCTTCATAGTTGATAGTAAATTGATTCAAAAGCTAGTTATTAAAATCTTTCCTCTTTGTTTATACTTCTTATCTTGTTTTTCTTTTGATTTCTTCAAGATGATACCTATGTTTTTGTTGCTCTTTCTATGTTTGCATCAACACCTCTTGTATAGGATCTATGTCTTCTTCTTTTGGTAAAAACTTAGGTTTCCAATTCATGTTATCTTTCTTAAGTACCCTTTCACTCCTTTGCATGTAGAATCAGCTGAAAATTAATTTTAATTATTATCATAAGTTAGAAGGAAAACAAGCTTTGATACCACTATATTATCCTTTTTAGAGTAAAATAGAAATAACCATGAATTCTATTTTTTGTAAATAACCCTAATAATTCAATCAAATAACAAAACACTACATACAACACCACATAATAATAATGCCAAGTTTATTCTTAGTTTCAATTAATTAAAACTTAATAGTTAAAGTACAATTTAGCTACTAAATAGAGATAAATATGATTACTATTTAGTTTAGGCATAATAATAAAACCTTTTAATGATTCTTTATGAATTTTTAATTTAAACCCTAACCTATATGTCCTAAAGGTAGATAAAAATTTAATCTTGGGTTTAAACCCTAGTTGGAACTATCCAAAATAGCACAACATGTTGGAAAAACCTAGGTACTAGTTTAGTAGGTTTGGAAAGGACCTGAAACTTATATGGCAGGCTTTCACACTTGAAACCAACCCTTAGAAATGATGTAATTATTGTTAAAACAATTGGTAATGGTCTAAAACTCCACACTACCCTCCTTAATTTGGTAAATATTATGTGACATCAAGTTGGAGGTGATATTAGTGACCCCAAACCCCTATTAAATATGTTTCTACAAATAAGTACAACTATCAACCCTCATATAAGGTATACAGTGCTAGAAATTTTATTGGAGTGTATGACCAATAAGGAGAATGGTCCCAAGTGGGATGATTAGGGATTGAATGATAGAATTTGATACCTTTAAGTGGGATACAACTATAAGAGGCACCCAAATATGTTGACACTCTGATGTTCCACTTAAACCCTTACATAAAAAAACCCAAACCCTCACATCCAAAACCTTGTGATCAGTCTATGGCCTCTGACCAACATGGAATTTGTAAATAACTTGTTGATTAACTCAATATTAATCTCTATGTGGAATTAACTATATGGGTTTGAGGGTTTTCTTCCCCAAGTTTTTTCACTAGGAGGGGTTTTATTCTCTATGTAAAATATTGAAGTTGCTCACCTTCTTCAATGAAATCTTAAAGTTGAATGATAATAATGATTGAATGAATGTACTTTTACTTCTTTCCACCTTCTTATGATTATCTTTTCACTCAAAAACCCTAAAAGCAATTTAAAATTACTTTTAATTATATTTTTGACTATTACTCCAAAAGTAATAAATACTTACTTTTATTTTCTATTATCCACTTGAGCTTTTAATTAATACACTTTTGTCACCATTCAATTAATAACAATGTTTAAATGTCCACTTTTTAAGTTATGACTTAAAAGTATGTTGAGGAACACTTAAAGCATTATTCTTAGATTATTATTTAATTTTATTTGAAAAAAGGGACATGACATTACTTCTATCAACTTAACACTTTTTTTATGTTAACATTGTCTATTGACATTGTGCCTTAACAGCTATTTTTTTTATATTGTTGTGACTGGTTTTATCTTCCTTTGTAAACCTCTTCATGTCATTCGTACCCTACTTGAAGGGCTTCCTTGAATGTCAATAATTTGTTATTATTTTTACCCGTCTAACCACGTCTTCCTCAAATAGGGTTTTAATACCAATGTTAGAAAATGAATGTTGAGAGAATGAATATAAATGGAATGTAGACAACACACTTAGTCATTTGTGTTATCATAATTTTATTAATGACAAAGTGGTTACATTAGTTTGGAAGGTTTCATAACTATATATTAATTATTTATTAACTAATAACTAATTATATATTTAACCATCATTCTTTCAACCACAATATGTCCTTAAAATGGGAATAGTATTTTGGGTTGAACAAGTCCAACCACTCCCTATTGAATGCCTTAACATTTCTTACATTCTAATACTTTGAATAGGGCTCGTATCGGATGTAGTTCTCCCACTTATTTCTATATGTGAAAAATCATGAATAATCTTGAATGGAAGATAATATTTTGATCCTCAACACTTGGTACCATGCAATTTTAACTTTCATGTACTTAGACTTGGCTCTATAGAGTCTATGACATACATAATAGGTGAGTAATTCACCAAAAATTCAATTGGGTGATTAATCTATGTTAAAACTCATGAGTTTTCTTTTTATCAATGTTAGATATTTTACGACTCCTTGGCCCTTATAACATATGATTTCAAAAAAAAAAAAAAAAAAACAATCCTAGCTTAACAACATTACTGTCAAGGCATAAATCCACCAAATTGATAAAGCATTCCACTTACTAAAATTAAAAATACTTTAGTTTAAGAACCAAATTAATGAAGTTGAATATCCATGCTAACTTTGTTCATCCCTCATAGATCTCTTAGATGGAGAGCTTGGGATCCATCATTTTTTTTTTCTAAAGTTTACAAACTTCCATTCATCATCATCACCCAATTTGACTAAATTTGAGTTTAAAATTCTATTTCTTTCCTTATTTTTGCATAATAACAATTTCATTATTATTAGCATTATTATCCTTATAACCAAAAAACTTAGTATTTTGAGTTATTCTATCACATCCTAATTTCACCCTATGCTAAATAAACCTTTAATCATAGATTAGTATGGCTATTATCTGATTAACATTGCTTTTATTTGAGAATTTTACATATACTAGCATGGGATAGTGATATTGTTTGGTAGTACACATTGCATGACAAGTTATATTTTGTACACTTGGATATGTATTTTTTAGTTTTTACATCATTGGTGGCATTTATGATGACTCAAAATAAATACCTATTTGTTTCAAGTTGGATGTAGGATAGGTCCTACCCTAAGATCTTAACAAGGGAAAGCATCATCGAAGAGGGTCGGCTAGATGGAGAGATTGGGGGAAATATCAGTGGAAAATGCTAGTGACCCTACACACACAGTAGATTATAAATGGTATTTGCATAAAAACTCTTTACGTATTACTTGTGATTATATTTATGCATTTGGAATTAGTTTGAGTATTCATTTCATTTCTTTAGCCTAATTGATTTGGTTTTTTATTTTAATTTAAAAACTAAATATATAAGTGCTAATAAAAATAATTATTGTGGAAATAATTAGTTTTCAAATATCTTATCTATTAAGTTAAATAATTATTTACTATTGTTTTGAAAATTTGCATGGAGAAGGTGTTAATGCAATCTAAGGTAAAACTTGAATTATGCATGAGATTTATTTTAAAAATTAAGAAAAAAGATTTTATTATTATTTTAGTTAAATTTTGCATGTTCTTAGTAAAATGAAGATATATATTTGAATTTTGAGATAACTTAAGTTTAAATTTAGAGAATAAGAAAATTAGATTGGCATACAAGCAAAAAACAAAAATAGAAAGTCTACATGCAAAAGAGTGGGCACATCTTTTGAGAAAGGATTATTTTCTATAAATAGAGCCTCGTGAAATTAGAAGGGGAGATAGGGAGACTTGGGAAAGAAGGAAAAGATGAAAAATAAAGGGTGGAGAGAGAATAAAGGTATGGTTGAGACATTAGAAATCCGGATACAAAAAGGCAAGGGAAATAAAGAGAATAAGCTTCTTATTTTTTCTAAAAATAGAGGTAGGTTTTGCATTTAATATGATTGTGATCCATGTTAATTATTTCTAGTTTGTATGAATTTTTAATGTGTGTGGAATTTTTTATTAAAATCTGAACCTTAGGCCAAATATTATTAAATGTTATTGTATATAATATTTAAATTCCATCTCCTACATAACATTCCCATCTTCCTATATAAAACACCCAACCTAAAATTATATGGTGCTAAGTTTAAAGTTTGATATCGAGTATCAAAATATGATGGCTAAATTTTGATTATTGAGTTTTCAAATATAAACTGCTAAGTTTAAATAATTATAATTCCTGGTCATGTATTAAAGCATTGAGCTTTTAAGTGAAAAACTAGTCCAAAATTTGAAATGCTAGGTGTAGGTTGAAATGCCCTATAGGAAAGTGAAAGTTGAATCTTAAGTTGTAATGCCCATCCATGTAAAGAAAATGCAAGGTCTTATACTGTTTGTTTTGCTTTTCCTTGTTTTTTTGCATTGAAAATTTGTAATATTTGAATGTAAAATTTAAAGGTATTACATGGGTATTAATACTCATAGTACTACACCAAAAGTAAAATTGAGCTACTGTGTATTAAAATTAAAGTGACGTGTTTTTATTATAACGCTAGGTATAAAATAAAAAACTGCTAAGTTATATGAATCCCTGTGTATAGTCTTGATAAAGTAAGTCATTGGGAAGATAAAATAGAAAGGTGAATGTATTTTAACAATATTGGCTGAGTCTCAATATGAATTCATTGAAGCCAAAGTTAAAACTGCAGATGTATCTTTTGAAAATTGTAGAAGTTTGTAGAAGTCTCATTATTATTTAGGCCACATTTTAATATGAAAGTATACAAATTAATTCAATTAATTGGTATTTTTATTGAAAATATGAAGTCATTATTATAAGATGCCATGATATTTAATTATAATACAGAGATGAAAGAACTATAATTGGCTGAATTTATTAATAAAAAGTACGAAGTTATTTATTGGAATGCTAGAAATAATTTTATTAAATATTAAGATCTTATATAAAACATCCAACCATTTTATAGAACACCTAATATAGATATCTGAAACATTATTTATAGTCTTGAATAGAAATAATTGTATTTATGTTTGCAGGGAAATCAATGTGGTATGCTAGAAAATTTTAAGTTAGATTTTAGATCCCAGACTGCTTAAAATGTCTAGTCATTTAGTTTAAAACACTAAGTCTTGTAAAATTGTTGAGTCTTATTATCAAATTAACTGGATATGAAATTGAAGCACTGGGTATTTATTATATTACTAAGTGTTAATATTGTAAACATCGAATTTATATAAGGTGCTGAGTATAAAATTAGAAGTTGATTATTTAATGTAAAATTGCTAAGACAAATAGTAAATCATAGAAGTTATGTTGTAAAATAGCTAAGTCATTTAAAGAAAATAAATTCTGACTTCTTTTTAATGTAATATCAAATGTTTGTTATAACTTTATTTGCCTCATAATTCTATATTACAACTTATGTAAGTCGTATTTTGATTATAATTATCATGGGAATCATATGAGAATGTATGAATATTTGATTGCTGGTAAATATTTATTATTAATCATACCTTAGGGGTTTAGTATAAAGCCTAAGTTAATAAGATAATTAATTTATTAGGCTTTTTGTAAAATATTGGTCAATGTTTGAATAATTATGAATGTTCAAATGGATTATATATATATATATATATATATATATATATATATATATATATATATATATATATATATATATATATGAGGCATGTTAAAACATCCTTAAGAAGGTAATATGACAATTTTAGTAAGGAAAGTCATTAGTTGGAATCAGAATGATAGTTGAAACCTTGCAATCCATTTTAAGAATTGTTAATAAGTACTTTATAAGAAACTAAAGAGTATAAGGATTTGTCATATATAAATCGATGTATGAATGAACTTGAGTATTCATATGATTATGTAACTCCATATGTTTGTAGATAATAATCCTACATCTAAAGAAACAAATTGATAATAAGAGTTCTAGGAAAATGAAGAACTTCAACCATGTGAATACTAAACCTTAAGTTAATTTCCTACAAAGCTTAATTTGATTTACAGATATTCAATATTAAGATAGTTGTTAAAGGTTAAAGCTTGTGTGCAATAAATTTTGTTTTTGTGTTTATATGTAAAAGTAATTAGACTATTAGAGTATAAAATAGTGCATCGATTTGTGTGCCTAGAATATATGATTGATTTATTAATAAAAAAATCTAGAGTATACTCAGGTGGTATAATATTGTGCTTGCTTATTTATATTAATTAAAGCGTAAGATTGTGTGTTCATGTTTAGTTAGGAAAATCATGTACAATGAGCTATGATAGTATGGGATGTCATAGGTTTTACAGTACGAAAAGTAATGGATGGTACATATTGTATTTGACCCACACCTAAATAAACATATAGGCATTAGTTATTAATTAAATAACATGTTTTAACGTTTGGTAGGATATAATTTAGGTGTGCATACAATCTTGATATTAAAAATGAATGTTGAAATAGAGTTATATGCATTGTATGACTTTTTTTTATAGTTATGTTTCCTTGAATATGAGTGTATGATTCCATGTTTATATGACTACTTTGTATGATTGTTTATGGTGTGCTTAATAATACCATACTAAGATAAAATGGGTAGTCTGGATGTGTAGTTACTTGTATCTTATTAATAGTAGTCTAAATTTTATTGTGTGTTTTTCTGGGGTGGTATAAATAGTGGTCTTGGTTTCTAGTTTGGGATCAATTTTAAGGTAAGACTCATTCATGCATAAATGATTATGTGTATATCTTATTTTCTCCTTGTTTAGTATGTGATGTAATATTTTTTCTAGGATAATAAAATCAATTTGGTTCTTTGATTTATACACTATGTTATCTATGAAACCATAATAATGATACTAATAGGTAGTGAGACAGATTTTACTAGCCTAGGTAGTACCACTAATTGATAACAATCAAGTTGTGTGTTATGAAATTGACCAATCTAAAATGATTATATATTATTTGAAAACTTTGGCCAAAGTAATGTATATGTATATTATCATTTCATATGTTTGATTTTTATGTTGTGAAATATCATATTAGAATGGATTTATTTATGGTACACTATATGTTTTTAGAAATTTTATAGTACACAAGGTACTAGCATGTCTCACTAGATTTTCACACCATTCTATCTACCTATCCATGAAGGGATGGCCATTTCCTAATAGGAGATTATGTAGGTCATGGGTCTATAATTGGTTTGGTAAATTTCTCAAATTATGCTCTCCCTCCTATACTATAGTACTATTGAGAGACCACGAATGAGATTATCAATGATACATGAGTTGGATCAACTCATCTTCGAAAAGTTTTATATTTGTTATTGTATTAGGCCATATGCCTAAAGGAATGTAATTTTACTAGGTACTTACATATTTGATTAGAAGATGTTATATTCTTAGATTAGTTATGGTTTTCCTATTGTATTTGGATTTATATAAAATTGGATAATATTTATATTATATGTATTCTTTTAAATTGAAGTACTTGTAGACACTCAAAAACCTTGAAACATGGTTCTAGCCATCACACACCCCTCGGCCCCTTTGCCCCCTTGGGTCAGGATTGTATACACATAATATTTTCACACTTTTATTGATTACTGACACTTCATATCTTGTAGTAACCTATCAAGTCTCAATTTCTCTAAGTGCATACCTTAAGGGGTGCACCGAGAAAGGGGTGGGTAGACCTTTTGTGCTTCATAAGATTGTTGTTCCTTTTGCCACTTTCTATCTACACTCTTTCCTCCTAAAACATGAAACCTTAAGCTTATTTAACTCTTTTCTAATCATTACTATTATTTTCCATGCTTTATCCCTCATTTCTTACCTTGTTTCCTTTTTGACCTATTCAATAAGCTATGTCAACCTAGTTGACCTAGATTATTCTGGGGATACTTTGCCTTTCCTTGATGCATTACATCTCGGCTGACCTAACACAAACTTAAAGCATTAGCTTGATAATGTGCTAGGTTGACTCAGTTAACCTAGCACAATTGACATGTTTGAAATTCCTTAAGGTGAATAATACTATATTTATAAGGTCATTCCTTACCATTTCATAAGAGAGTTGAATTAAGATAATAAGTGCAAATGAAGATCTACTTATTGACCATTCTACTTGAGGAATAAAGCTTTAAAGTTCAATACTTTATTTTAGAGCTCTAATATTGTCTTCTAGAGAAGTATTTTGGATGCGTAGGTAGGTTGTGTATCCTAGAGTTTATTTATCTTGGTTGCCCTTACAAGCCACAATAATCTCTTGTGAAGAAACATTAGCTAAGGGAGAGGTTGAGACTCAATAGATTCATCTTCAAAGGTAAGTATTCCTAACATTATTTCTCATTTGTAAGAGTAGATATATAGTACAATATGCATTATTCTCTCCCATGTATTAAGATTTTATATACATTGATATGAGTATGTCTCCTATACATGTTTATTTTAGTTGTTATTTACTTTTTCTATTCTAACCCTAACTTTGTGCCATAATATTTGGTGAGAACTTGATTAGTTTTATTTATCTTGGTTGTCCTTACAAGCCACAATAATCTCTTGTGAAGAAACATTAGCTAAGGGAAAGGTTGAGACTCGATAGATTCATCTTCAAAGGTAAGTATTCCTATCATTATTTCTCCTCTGTAGGAGTAGATAGATAGTACAATATGTATTCTTCTCTCCCATATATTAGGATTTTATATACATTGACATGAGTATGTCTCTTATACATGTTTATTTTAGTTGTTATTTACTTTTTCTATTTTAACCCTAACTTTGTGCCACAAGCTTTGGTGAGCACTTGATTAGTTTTCTTTTCTTGTTATTAGATTAGTTTACTTTTTTAATTTTATTATCATAAGTGAGTATAAAAACCATAGGAATATTTTAAGGTTATTTTGTGATTGTGTTAGACTATAGTTTTGTAAACCCTACCTAGTATGATGTGTTGTGATAAATGATACAAGTGATCCCCTAATGGGGTCTAGCAGATCCTCATATTAGTCATGCTCCCACTTAAGAAGAGTGTGTCCTAATCAGAAGTGTAGGTGTGATCTATCTTATCTGATCCAAGATTGATTCATGTGCACCATGTAATTTTGATTTCATACATTATGGTGAACTTGATGTGAATCAAACTCTCATAGGGTTTTTTTCACTTATTTTACTACTTTTGTCATCTTTTCTATCATATTATTTTGATTTTTTAGCTTAATTTTATCAACCTAACTATTTTTATTTGTGTGTAGGATTAGGTAACTAGATCAACTAGCTTAACCTAGCACATGTTTTTAGCATTATTTAGACTTTTTATTTAGTCTATTAGGTCAACTAGGTCAATCTAGCACATTTATAGTCACTTTACAGTAGGTTCTAATTCAAGATTCATAGTGTAGGTTCTAGATTCTAGATTTCTAAATTTATAGTCCAATCAACTAGGTTGACCATCTCAACTTACCACATTTATATACAATAAATTGAGTCTACTAATTGACTAGGTTAACTTAGCACACTCTTTTAGCTTTTATAGTAGGTTCCTATCTCACTTGGTCAACCAGCTTGACCTAGTTCTATAAATTGGGCCAGTTCTCTCCAAAGGTTAGAAGTTAGTTGTCTATTATATTTTCATCTCCAAAACACCAAGGTCAATTTATATTTCTCTATTTATACTCTAATCTATACTTTTATTTCAAAATTTCAATCTATATATATGTACCAATTAGATTGGCCATCATCAATTCAATTGACTGTGTATTTCATTTTAGTATCTTCTTTTATAGACTGCTATAGGCATGTCTCATTTTGTTTTTCATATTATTAAAAATCCTTTCTATTTTCCTATCTATTATTCTGTGTTGAATAGCTCAACTCTACATTAGCCCAGACCTTACTTTCTACCTTTGTCAACTGCACTAGGTCGACCAAGTTGACCTAGAATTTTTTATAGCTCTTATGCATTATACTAGGTCAACTGGGTCAACCTAGCATAATTTTTAGCCCTTTTTACCCTTTCTTCTAGCTTTTACTCTCTGTATTGGGTTGGTTTAATGGACCATGTGTAGCTTTATTATCCCTATTTTACACTAGGTTGATCGCGTCGACTTAGCTTTGTTTATGTTATTTTTTGAATCCTTTATTTTCTCATCTTGCTTTCCTTCTTCTTTCATCATGAATTTCCTATTGGGTGACAACATTCAATCTCAACAATAGGCATGATGGAATTTACTGATCCTCATAATGTTTCCCATAGACAAAGTATAATTCCTTTTTCAAATACTAGTAATGTCCATATTACAACTCATAAAATGGACTATGGGTTCCCTCATGATACCTCTTTGCAACATAATCCTTATTTTCTCCTAAAAAACCAACCTAAGTTAGAATATACTCCTGAAATGCTTTTCTTTATTAACCAATTCCCCCAACATAAAGGGAAAGATCCATCTACCATTTTCAATATCATGATTAGTGGTCAAGACAATGAACCTCATTCACCAGATTCTACATTCTCAAATGGATTTGGTAATACTAATTTCTTTGCTTCATAACCTCTCCCTTTGACTATAACCTCTTCTCATGATTATTATTATTCTTTCCTTTCTTCTACCTCCATTCCTATTATCTCAACCACCATGGATAGTTCTACATCTAGTGGACCTCTCTCAAGATCCACTATCCTTAATCCTTCCACTAGTTCATTAATTTCTACCCAAAGCACTCATGCTTCTAGTGATTCTTCCTCTCTTCCACTCACTAGTCCATTTTTTGCTACACAAGCAAGCTTTACCACTAGTGCTTCTCATTATAATAATTCATCTGGAGCTCTCAACAACACCAATAGTGGTACCTAAGCCACTAAACCAACATCAACTCTTCTAATAATATTAGTCAAACTCACCAACTTCTATTACAAATTCTCAATCAAGTAAAGGCTTTCCAAGCCCATAACACAAATCAAATGACAAGAATGCAAAATCACCTTCTTTATCTTAAAATTCAATTGAAACCAATGGCTTGGAGCATACATAACCAAAGAGTTCCTCCCCCTACTCTTTGAGATTCTCAAGGAAAACTTATTCCTCAACCTCTTTTAATCAATAAAACTGTCAAGCATATACAAAATGAACCTCTCACTACTCAAATTGCTAACATTGATATATGAGGTATAAAACCTACAATATCTTATAATGGATCAACTAATCCTTCTCTTCATCTTAAAACATTTGGTAATCTTTATAAAGATTGGGTTAAATTAAACACCTTTTCTGCTACCAATCTCCTTGCTAAGATCCTCATAGGTGATCTCTTGGATTGGTATAATCAACTTAGACCTCATTCCATTACTAGTTTGGAAGATTTAGTGAATGGTTTAGTTCAAAAATTCCAAACTAGTGATCTTCCTTAAAACACTTTGGCCTATTTCATCAATTATAAGCAAAGCAAAAATGAAACTATCGAAGCATTTGTTAAATGATGGAATATTTTATCAAACAAATGTGAACACAACATGGCCAATGATAATATTTTTCATCTCTTTACAAATGCTCTTTATCCTAAATTACAATATCAAGTCTATACCCTTTCTCCACACACTTTGGAAGAAGCTATTGATCAATATAAATAACAATATTTCCTTATGCATCAATTTGAGTCACCCTAACATTCCATGCATTCTAATATATTAATTAAAAACAAAATCCATAATGTTTCCAGTGATGGTGCTTCTAATTCATATGATACCATTCACCATGTTCAAGCTGATGTTCTTACCCCTTCTTTAAAACTAGCTTCCTCTTATCAATAATTTACTAATCCTCATTTTTCAACAAATAACATTAATATTCATAAACCTCTTTCCTTAGCTAAATTTCTTAATCATGTACCTAGGCCTCTTCCTCATTAAATTGACCCTACTCATCCTATGAAAACTTGGTATGATCTGAGCAAGTTTTATTGGTTTCATACTAGTTGGGGTCATTATCATGAGACCTATAGGTAGCTTCATAATTTATCTATGGAATTTCTTCTTAGACCTAGTTTTTGCTATGATTCTCTCACACACCAATGTTAACAATCTTATGATCATTCTTTCAACAAATACAAATCTCATGATAAATCTCAAGCCTTGAATCAAGAAAACACTCATTTAGCTATTTATAAGGATCCTTTACCTAATCATCAACCAATTAAAGAAAACCAAGGCAAGCCCATCTCTTCCACCAATAATGTAGAAAGTCTTATAAAACCAATTTTTGAAGAAAATGTGGTTAACATGACCAATATGCAAAGATCAGTGGATTTCATCAATTCTTAGCCTATCTACACCCCAATTTCTTCTCAAGCATACCATGTTATCAAAGATTATCCTCAAAATAATTTGAATGAGGTGGGGAAAGAAGATATTATAACCTTTGATGAAGATCCAACCTATGATTCTCCTCTGGATACCACATCCCATGCTATTTCTAACACTCTTCCATCATCTTTTCCTTCTAATATTATCAACCTTTTTTTAACATCTTTTCTACTTCTCAAAATAAAGTTGAACCTATTATTTCATCATCTCAACATGATTTAAACCTTATTCTAAATCTTCTCATTCTTATCAACACAAATTTCAATTCTCTTCATCTCCTCCCTCTGAACGCCTCCTTAACCATTATGCACCTATATCTAACAATATTCTCATGGGTTATGATGATTAGGATCACATTTCATATCTCACCAATCTCCCTTATCAAATTCCATTTATTAAACTCATGATAACATATCACTATCATAAAAACCATATTATGCAACTATTATTTGAGATGAATGTCCCTTGTCCTCCCTTATTGGGATGAAAGGCAACCTTATTTGGTTCTAAAGATAGTATCTTGCAATAATGTGAAGAGATGTCCATAAATATTGATGAAACTATCGACACTTCTCTTTCATTTAAATTTCCCATCACATCTATTATTATCAATAAGATTCTACTTCATATAGATTATCCTTTCTTATTTATTAAAGTCCAAATTAGTGATATCCAAGTTAAACATGTTTTGATTGATGATTGTTCTAGCACTTGTGTTGTTTCTCTTGATTTCATTAAAACCCTTGGATATTATAAATTAAATCTTAAGTATACACATATCACTTTCCAAGGACATGATAAAAGGAAAATTCCTCCTCTTAGGCATGTGTGGTTTCACATTACTATCCCACTTATCATTGTTCATGTGAAGGTGATGATATTTAACTCTCCTCTTTCTTATAACATCTTGCTTGGTAGGCCATGAGCTCATACTATGCAAGTTATCACTTTTTCCACCTAAAAATTCATTAAATTCCCTCATAATGGATCCATTTATAGGATTCAAGGAGATACTAACCCTTGGAATTTTGAATAATTCCAAGATCAGGGTGTCTTTAAGATTACTACTCTCAAGCCTTTACCTAACATTCCATTTCATGAGTTACAAAATCTAAATTTTCTTATCAACTCAACCAAAGGATACAATGAGAATCTTGAGATTATTGGTAATATTCCTCCCAACCTTTTAGACTCCAATGATGATGAACCTGATGATATTAATCTCAAGATCAAAACTTACACTCTCACACCTCATCTTATCTCACAACTCCTTACTTCCTTGTAACCTTGTTTTCATAAACCTCTTTATGATGACATTCTATAGTCTTATCTAAGACTCATCATTCTATTCACCATGCTTATTTCGATGATAAAGTTATTTTGAATTGTGTCACTAATCTCCATTTGCCTAATTATGATGATGTTATTCCTTAGATGATCTTTTATTAGGCGATATTATCCAAGCTCGTGATGTTAAGATTGTGTGTTATCATTCTTCTTTACTTGAGTCTATCCTCTCATGTTCTAAATATTTTAGTTTTTGATTCTTGTATTTTTCCACTTTATCATAGAGTAGAGATGGCACTGATACTTCTAGTTTCTAAGGATCCCCATAGGACTATGCTCATGGATCATACTATGACTGAACCTTACCATTTTTCTAGGTTCCCTAATTCTTGTCATTAGTTTACTTCTAAGGTTAGTGATACCCTTATTACACCTTATATTTATCTTTTTCCTCCCATAGTGAAACCTATGTCATAACCATTTATTATTACTTTATCCACTATTGGTGAGTCTTCTCTTTCTTCTTTCACTAGTTCTCTTCCTATTGAGACTAGTTATATTCCTTCTCCATCATGACCTCTTCGCAGTGATTATTTTCTTCCTTTGCCTAAGATGGATCATTTACCCAAAAAATGGGGTGGTGATTCATCTCCCTCTTCTTCCACACCTATTTCACCTCCTCCCGTGAGTGATACTAAAACCACTCACAAGCATATCTATTCCTTCCATGGGATAAATAATCATTATTCTACCCATTGTCATAAGTTATGATAATATATTTATACCTTGTATCCTTCTTCCCCATCCATAGACACTACCATACCTTATCCCAAGTTTCTTCTTGACTATATACCTAAGTATGGTGAGAGGTATTGTATATGACATCAAGATGACACACATCATATCAATCATTGTTGTATCCTTCAACAACATCTTAAGGATCATCTTATAGCTATCCATAAACTAGCTATTATTCCTCCCATAGGTTATTCTCAAAATAAGGTTCCCCCTTATTCTCCCATAGTTACACCTCTTATGGTTCCTTCTCCACCCATGGACCCTCTGTCACTTATGGATCCTTCCCCATCAGTGACTCCTCCTTCTCCCATAGATCCCATTCCCACACATTCTTTTGATCATCCTTTACCTGACCTAATTTCCCTCTTCATCATAATCTAATGAGTATTCCTACTTTTTCAATTGAGGAGATTAAAAAATAAGTATTTGCTTAGTAATCCATAAAGATTGATGACACATTCGTAGCAGTTCATATCCAACTTCATAGAGATTTATTTGATGTCTTGGATAATGTGTGTGGAAAGATTTGCCAATACTTATGAGCACATTCATGGTACTTTTGCATTTATATTTAGATTAGATGTGTGATCCATTTTTTTATTTCTTTTTCTATATCTGATTATATCATTTGACACTATGTCAAATTCTTGTTTATCTTATATCATTATCTTACTTGTTGTACTATATTTTTTGTTAATTTTATATTATATATTCTTCACATATGTTTGTTCTTCCTTATCATTTCTTTATATTTTTATTTTATTCTTGTTTCATCCTTGGATATTCATTTTGTCAATTGATTTATAAGACTATGGATAGGACCTAGTAGATCCTCACAAAATCACCATATTTAGCTTGTTGTTACCTTGTATCTTCATGATTATTATTTTCTTATCCTTGCTTTTCATAAATAATTGTCATGGTGACTTGGTTGTATTTACCCTATTTCCATTTGATTATTGTTTCCTTTTACCGTGTGATCATTTATCAAACAATATTTCTCATTACCATTTCCTTTTACCGGTCCACCTTTGGATTTCCCTTTTCCTTTCTTTCTTTTTTTGAAAACTAAGCATATTCACGATTGAGATTTGAGATCACATATTTTTTCATTATCAAGCCTAAGTGTCCTAGTCATTATTTTGTCTTTAATTACTTAGCTTCCTTTAACCTTAGCCTACAACTCATTCATGTGTATCACTATCTATCTCATGCTTGGTCATTCCAAATATGTATGGAGGAGGAATCTTAAAAAAGTCTTAAAATAAAAATAAAAACCAAGTCATTTAAATAAAAGGAAAAGATATGTAATATTCTTAAAAGTCTAATCACACTAAAAGACATGATTATAAGCACATATCCTATCTCAAATCTAAGCTCAAACTCCACAGTCAGCTTCACATAGAGATAAAGTCCTTTGGGGTGTGGTAGGCTAGTAGATTGAAATAGAGGAATTAAAAAAAAACCTTCTAGTGCTACTTACTTTCTCATGCAAGTACCCAATCTTCATAGTAGACTGACAGCTCTATAAGTGGTCCTAAGGAACAGGGAACACATCATGGGGAGGTAGGTACATTTTACTTTTCATTGTACCAATCTACCTTCATGATTTGATCTTAGTAGCACACTTATCGACCTACAAAGCTTTGTGTCTATAGGGAATAGGTTTCCTTTATACATAGATGACCACTAATCACTTAGTGTCTTCTCATGTTCTTAGTATGCCTCTTATATCCTAAGGTCTTCTCTTAAGATGCCTAAGTATTTACTTTTTACACTCCCTTTTTCATTCCCTTTCTTCATATTTCCTCTTGAGAAATATTATCTTACTTTCTGATCACACCCCTTAGGCTTTTCTTTTATGATTTGTAGCATAAGATCACAGATAGGACCCAAAAATTCCTCACAAAGTTACCATCCCTTTTGCATTTCAATCCAATATTATTATTCTACTTGCCAATGTTGTTTTGGCATCCCTTTGGGTTTTTTCATTTATGAGTGTTTTATCCTATTACCCTTATTCCCTATGTACTTGGTTGTTCATGCTTATTCCACCCCATGTGGTGTTCCCTTTGTTGAGTTGTAGTTTAAGATCATGGATAGGACTTGACCCTCCTCAAAAAGTTTTCAAATAATCAAGTCACCATCAAATTACATGTGTCAATTTTGAGATAATATTCGATTGATTATGAAGTTAAACATTATTTGGCATGTTTTCCAGCTTGAATTAGTATGTTTTACACTTAATTCATTTTTATTTCACCTCTTATTTTCTTATTTTCCAAGTGCATGTAAGATTTCAACCATTTATTGAATTTTATCTTACTTCCCAACTTAAATTAGTGTGATAAATTTAAGACCAAAATTTCACTGACTTTTCATTTTTTTTCTTACCTTTTGTGACCTTATACATACCTTCTATTTTATTACTTTATTTTTCATACTTCCCAACATGATATAGTATGATTTTAATTATTTTAATTTGGTACAAAAATCTTTCATATTTGATTTGAAAACAAATTCATTTTTTAACCATCTTTTTTACCATTTATTGGTTCTTTATACTTAGTCATTTTGCATATTATTACAATTTCCCAACTTAAATCTGTGTGTAGTGCATTTTTCATTCACTATATTTTTTCAAGTCTTTTTGATTGTTTATTTTTTAAAACCATGCATGTGTTTCTCATAATGATTAAAAAATAACACATCACATATATTTCCTATAACATATACAACAAAGCTAAATACATGTGATAGAAAGAAATATATCCAAATCATCCACATACACAACCAACATCAAGATAATATAAACCATAATGACCACATACAAATTTATATCAGTAAGCCAAAATAATACATCATATATATATATATATATATATATATATATATATATATATATATATATATATATATATATATAGAGAGAGAGAGAGAGAGAGAGAGAGAGAGTTTGATACAATATAAAACCATAAGCAATGCTCTAGATCTAGGGTTGGGCTCCATCCTATCTATCTTGTGTCCTATCCACACTACCTATTGAGGATTCAATATGACTTCTTCAAATGGTACACTATATGAGCTATTTTGAGATCTCAACCCCTCTAAATATCCCTATAGATGTGTTATCTACACTTGTGCCTATAACAACTCAGTTTAGGTCACTGCATGTGCCTACATAAGTTGGGTCTACATCACTGTATATGCCTACATCATCTATGTCATTATGTCTAGATGCATAACTCTTTCATCATCTAGGGCCTTCTAGGCCTACCTCTCTCCTCTACCCATCTATACTAATGGTTGTACCCTCTCTCTACATCTATATCTACCTTGCAACCTCTCTTAATAGTCTAAACCAACTTGCTTGAGCTGGGGTAGATGGTACACTCAGATCCTCTAGTGTCATAGGGTCATATGGATATAGAATCTCATTTAGAATGTCATAGAGTGCTCCCCTAACTTTGGACCCCCATATCTCCTCCTCATCCTTAGGTATGCCTATAAAATCACACTAGATGGATATTAGATCATTGTCCTATATCAAAGTATCTATCTATCTCTTAATTCAAAGCTTAAAAAATAAATCAATCATATTTTTCTTACCTATCTATGTCTTAGCTACTATAGTCTTTCCATCTGTGCAACCGCCTAGCATAGTCTCCCCATCTACATGACCTCTTAGTACCTCCTTTATATGTCACCTTATTAGCTCAAACATGGATGTCATGGCTCATGTTCATCTTAGCCTACACCTGAGTAGTCGCTGTCTCTTTTGGCTCTTCTACTGACTCACTAAGGATGATGATGGTCTCTTCTCTCTCCTCTTACCTTCATCGATGTCATGTACTCAATGGCCATAGCTTGTCTCTATATGGATTTGGTGGTGGTACATCTTGTATCACTACCTCTACCTCCTCCTCCTCCTCCTCCTACGCTACCATTTATTAAGCTTGACTAGTATATGGTCACTCTCAATGTGGCCATAGTATCAACCTCACTATCAATGGTTTAAATCCCTTCTTCCCTCATGGGTCCCTTAAATTATAAGTCTACTACTCAGGACTGACTATCAATGTTGTTGGATGAGGTTGACCCATCTATTTTGGAACTCATGCCATCAAATGTGGTTCTCTCCACCCTGTATAGTGTCTTATCACATCTCTCCTCTTTATTTCTAGTCCAACTATTTTCTAGCTATCTTAAGTAGTCACTAGCTACTCATATGGTCACCATACTATATCTATGTATCTCACTATCTATAGTTCTAGCACATGGGGCATAACCCACACTACCTAATCCTCTCTCCATATCCTCACTTGAGGTGACCTATCATATACCACATGGGGAAACCTAGCTAATTGATACATAGTAAATCTGTCATATATCCATGTTGTTAGTGGTATGAGTGGTCCCATAGTATTCTGCCTTGTGACCAACATCGCATATAGATCATGCATGAGTTGGACCCAAATGGTAGAGCCTAGATCATATAATACTCCCTTCTCCAACATCATATTTCTCAAGGTTATCACATATAGTGGTACCTTACCATCTGAATTGTGATAGAGAACCTACTATGTCATAAGGCCTATCATAGCCTTCTAGAGATCCAAAATCTATGATATATAGACATCATCCATGCTCACTCTCCACCCCAGTAATATCATCTCTAAGTCTCTAGCCCACATGGTTAAGGCTCTCCTCTCTTCTTTTCTATTTGGTATCCCTATGGTCACTGGTTCTCCTCCTATATGTATCATGAGGATGGCATGGAGATCCTCTAATATGATAGCCACCTCTATCACATCCCCATCAACCTCCCCTTAGAAGGTGTTAGTTAGTAATTTAAAATAATTAAGGAACATGACTAATAGGTCTGCACTTAGGGGTATCCTACACATATTTGTTATACCTCCTAGACCTATGGATATCAATCTAGGCCTATCTCCATCTGTCAATCTCTCCAACAAGTCTGGTAGACAAGAGACATCCAATAATATCCAAAACTATCATCATCTCTACAATTAAGAAACAACAAAGGATGTATTAGTTCCTCCATGTCATGTATAATCATAATACATTATTTATACATTTTATTTTTAATCATAAACAAGTATAATTTATTCATTTTTATCTTTTTTAGCCTATTTTGGTCCCCCTTTCCCTTCTTTTGTCATTTCAAACCATTTTAGCTGTCTTTCAACTTTTGCATGCTTTTCCTTGCTTTTTTGGTTCCCTAGTCAACCTAGTTTGACAAAAAAATCTTATTTTTATAATAATTTTCTCCACATTTCTTATTTTCCTTATCCTCCTTTTTCTAGTGCTAAGTTTCCATTTTGGCCCTTATGGACCATGTGGATAGCCCGCACTAGGTTTTTGGTTCTAGAATGTGCTAGGTCATGCTATACCATCTAGGTTAACCACATGGATTTTAGCTTGATTTACTCTACTAGGTTGACCTGGTCAACCTAGTAGGTTTAGTGTGCTGACCTAGCTCATTTTGCCAAAAATTTGCCTTTTTATCTTTTTCCCCAATTCCTTCAAACCCATTTCCCATCTTCCTATTTACCTCCATTAGAATCTAATTTTGTTCATTTTTATCATATATAAATGATTAAAATAAAATTTTATCAAAATTCACTCAATTCATATCAAATTTCAAAATCTAGTTTGATATTCTTAGATGCATACCTGTAGTACAACTGCTCTCACTCTTAGAGCTCCCTCTCTTCTAGCATGTTGTTCCCTCACCATTATAGCTTGTTTTCTCTTCGAAGATCTTTTTATCTTATCTTACAATGAAAAATAACAAAATGAATTTTCTTTTTCTTATTTAAATTTACTTTTTAGAAATTCAAATTTTTCATTTATTTTCCTTTAGATTCCTTCTTTTTCTCATATCTTTGTTTCTATTCATCTATTTTGTAAACCATAAAATGTGTTAGATTCATGATGAAATAGAGATTATTTTCCACTATTATATGCCTATCTTCCAAATTTTTTTATTTTTGGCTATTTTTACACTAACTTCTATAGGTTCACCTAGTGTGCTTTACATTATATGCCTTCACTTTCTTATAGTCTTATTCTTTATCTATGAAACTAAGGTAAGTTAAAGGTATGTATTTTTAAATTATATCCTTTCATTTATGTTATTTTATTCTTACTACACTTTACTGAGCTTCAACATAATGTGTCATCATGTTCTATCCTCAAGCACCATCCTGTGTTGCACTTACATGACACGTGATAAGATTCGATTGGGGCATATGTATAAACATAATATTTTCACATTTTTATTAATTACCAGCATTTTTTATCTTTTAATAACTTATTGAGTCTTAGTCTCTCTGAGTGCATGCCTTAAGGGGTAAATTGGGAAAGGGGTGGGCAGACATTTGGTGCTTCGTAAGACTGTTGTTCCTTTTTCCACTTGCTATCTACACTCTTGCCTGATAAAAACTTGAACCTATTGATGCCTAATTTTTCAAATTTACACAAAAGTCATGGGAAGTTTCAAATATGTGGGACTTAATCCTTGAAATGACCTCCAGGTTTTAAAGAAGCTAGCTCTTCTCTTGGGGTTTAGAGAAAAGGGAGAAAGAATAAAGCATAAAGCATAAACAAGTGCTTAAACTACTAAGTAAATGCACCAATATTGTATCCCTCTACCAACTATCATAGTAATTGGTACAAATAGAACTTACTAAAAATATTAAAGAGCATCAATCATGATCAATAATTCTAGCAAAGACTATAAACCCATTAGAGGCTTACAATATAACTACCAACCAACACAGTGATTAGTACAAACAAAAGTTATTGAAAAGATTAAAGGTCATCTAGCATGATCAATAATTATAACAAAGACTATAGACCCATTAGAGGCTTACAAAAAAAAAAAGTATAAACATCATCTAACATGGCAACACAATATTAAACTCAACAATATTCACTAATAAAATTAAAGATCGTATAGCATGATCAACTATCTTAGTGTTTATGAAAAGCTAAAAAAAGGCTTATAATATAAAATGAGAAGTAAGAATTAAAAACAAACTAATAATTTCATAAAACACCACTTTCTCTTCATATTTTGATATGATAACAAATTACATAAGGTAGAATTCATAGAATATAATGTTTAATCCCTCATGAGAGGCATTTACTAAGGTAGTGAGAATGCATTAAAAAACTAACTCCTAAACTCTCTTAGTTTGATGAGTCTCCAATCCTCCTTTTTTGTTGATTTGGTGGTCCTTTTCTCTAAGAAAAAGTTCTCTTTGAAACTTTAACTTGGTCCACCTCACTGTAGAAAGGTCCTTCTGTGAAGGACACTTGCTTGAGAAACTGACCCTTCAAATTTTTGAAAAGTCCCCTTTCTAAAATAAAAGTACCCTTTAGAACCTTTGAAAATTTCCCTTAAGAATGTTTGAAGTGGGCCATTTCCTTGAGAGACTTATTCTTTGGAATTTGAAACTGGACCATTTCCTTGGGAAATTACCCTTTGTAGAAATTATTTGGGACACCTTGTTTGGAAAAGTGCCCTTCAAGATTTCTTGAAAAGTGTAATTCAAAAATAAAATACCCCTTTAGGTAAATTATTTTAGACAAAATGTCTAAAATAATTCATCTAAGGAAAATAATAATTGAGTCTAAGACCAATTGAAGTTTTCCCTACCCAATTACCTACTTAGGGGTTCTCAAGTTGCTTTACTTATATTGGGAACTTAAGTAAAAGTAATTTGAGTCCCCAAACTTGATTTACTATTGTTAGACCAAATTAGGTTTCACCAATTGTTTTACTACATTATTAAAAAGGAAGTTAAGTAGTCTTGGAAACCTGATGAACACTGTCTAAGACCCACTCAAGTTTTCCTATCCATATTACTTACTTTAAGTTTCTAGTAGCTAGTTACTACCTTCCAAGAGTCCAAAGCCTTAAGTCCTAGAAAACCTAAAGTTTTTAGTCATAAATAATTTGAATTACATATCCATGAAGAATCCAAAGTAAAGTTTCTTTTAAAACCTAAAAAAGTAAAGCTTCCTAAAGAACCCAAAGTAAAAATAAATGTAGAATTTTAACTCTACAGTTCATGACATCTCACAAGGGACTCTGTGCCTACATGGAAAAACCACTGTAAACTTGATCAAACCAAAACTTAACCAAAATTTATTCTATTCTAGATCTTAGAAAGCTTTGACTAGCTCCATTATCTCCTTTGTCCCTTCTTTCAAAAGGATTAGTAAACTCTTGCATTAGGCCTACAAGCTACTTTTTTCTACCTCAACAGCTCTTAATCTCTATTGTAGCTAAGTGAATTATGATCCTTTGAGGATGGTCATGGGTGAAATTATCCATATGAAAACCTAGAGAGATGTCAAAGAAAAAATGTGTTTAAAGAACACTTATTACAAAGAGGTAGGTAAACAACCTTAGAACAAGGAAATAAAAAGGAAAACTAACTTGAATAATATAAAAGGTCCATTGATTTTTATGTGAATATTTTTCCTCCTAAATCAAAAGGAAGGGTTATTGGATCATTCCCTTCATGATGATTTTATCCTCCTCCTATATCAAAAGGAAAGGTTCTTGGATGATTCCCTTCATGAAGAGGAACATGATTAAAGGCAATCTACTTGTGAAATACTATACTTACTTAATCATGTCTCTCATGAGAATCAACTAGAAAAAACATGTCCCCAATGTAGAAGTACTCTTGAGATGACTCAAATCTAATCTCATGATGATCTTTTATGTGAAAAATGTCTTGGGAGGTCTCAATCTAATTTGGGATAGTGACTTCCATCTCTCCACTTGGTGTCTCTTCAAAAATAAGAGAGCATTCCAACATATTTTATGACTATAACATTGGTTTTAAAAAGCTAATTAGGATCACACTTTGTCTTGGCAGCCATTTGATCAATTTATTATCTTGGGAGTGAAGGTTGGGTGTAAATGTTTGCACAAAATGACTCTAGATCATCCTAAAGATCAACTTCCTCTTGGTCACTTGGGATAATGTCAACCTTAACACCATACTTGCTCTTCTCACCTTAGAAAAGGTCACATGTAATCTCACCAACCCATCTAAGGTTCAAAATGTTGTATTCTTATAGTTCTGGATCTGACCACTCTCCTTTGTCTTTGAAAATATCAATACCATATTTAATGGACAATTCATCTTGAGATCAATCATCTTATATAACCTATTTTGCAAGCTCATTTTCATGCTTTGGAGGAGATATAATCTCGTTTAAAATCTCTACATAGTCCATGAATTCATGGTACAGCTACTACCATACTTAATTCTGATCCTCTTTTTCATCTATGTAGAATAGATTTTTAGTAGTCCACTCGAGGTCTCCACTATATTCAGCTTGAGGATTTTACTCTTCAGGGTCTAGTCCATTAGTGTCAATGCCATGCTAAGAAGGCTAGTCCAAATCTAATTTTTCCTCTTCTAAATTAAGTGATCTACCTATCAATATCTATTATTCATACACACCTCATATTCTCAAGACTCACTTAAGACTACAAGATCTTCCTCTATCCTTTGTAAAATAGGTTCTTTCTCTAAGAGGGAGATGGTGGGAGGGTGAAAAAATTCACCTTGCTTACAGCTTAAGAGAGTATCCTTCCAACTAGGTACCTTGAGTGGTCTCTTTGGTGGATCTTAAGGGAGGGATAAAGATTCTTGGAAATCTTATAGGGCAAACTCATTAAGCTGAGATAACACTTCTTTTCTATTTTCTTCAACCACCAACTCCTTTTGAACTTGTTCTTAAACCACCACAACTGACACCTCTTCCTTCTTCTCTATGCCTTTCTAAACTAATTTCCATGATGGAAATATGTAGGGAACAACCACCTTTTCATTTATCACCTTCATCATAACCTTAGGTATCTTAGGATTCTCATCATAGATCACATAAGTTCCCAACCTAGTGGAGTCAAAATTGCCAAATGGATCTCTAGGTGTCATATTTGAAAGATAATTTTCACCCTCTTGATTATCATCTTCTTCAGTGCATTCCTCTATATAGACTCTTTCTTATTTGGTGGCCATTGTATGAGATGCTTCAAACTTTACTTGATTAGTAATATGATATTTTTAGATGGGTTCTGATAACACCTTCATCTTTGAACCATATTTGGTTCTTAGAATAAGATGCGACCAGTCAAGAGATATGTACCCTCCAATCTTAGCTATAAAGTCTCTAAATAAGCATAAACCAAAAATGCGAGGGATATCATTGACTAATATATCTTGAAAAATAGCTATGTTTGGGCAAGAATTCAATTGTAATGGAAGTTTTTTGATAATTCCTATGGTCTACACTGATTTCCCATTAAGCTACATGACTCCTTTGGTCAATGGTTCATATTTCATTTCTAATGTGTTAGTTATTAACTTTAGAATGACTATAGTATTTGCACTAGTGTCTAACATATAGTTATGAATTAATTTATTTCCCACTATAAGAGTCATAACAATAGGATTGGGCTTAGATTTCCCTACCTCTTCTCTAGCATTCACCAGGGAAGACCCTTGTTGTGGTTGAGATGTTTTGCGTTAATCCTTGCCTTTATTTGATGGAACCTCCTTTGTGGTAATGGACTTAAACTAATTTTGATCATTTAATGCTTCTTGCAATAATTCTTTTTGTGTAGGAATGGCCAACATATCCCAAATTGAGACATTAGTAGGAGCTTTCTTTAGTTATTTGACCACATTGATTGGTCCAAGTGGATGTACTTTGGAGTACTATGGATACCTCATCCTTTCAACTACTATGTTCGGAATTCCTTGATTCTATGTAGTCCATGGGACTTTTTATATTATATGAGGAACCTGGGTAACTGAAGATACAGACAATCTTCTTGATTTAATATAAGAAGTATGAACAACATCTGTAGACTCAACCATCTACCTCTTTGATCTTGTAAAATAATCATACTGAATCGAGTTCTGAGAGGTTAAGGCCTCATTGATGAACATATACTCTTCATCCTCAATACATGAGAATATATCATATTCAAGGGTAATATCTTCTTTTTTTCTAATGACATGCCTTGTATTTGAGCCACCGTGGCTACATTTTGAACTCCAGGTGGTTGATAAGGTCCTGATGAGGAAGCCTCCTAATTTTTTATTCTTCTTTGCTCAACTACACTATTATAAATTCCTTATAGGGAAATATTTTAGAATATGAGGGTCATTACAAGGAAACCACCATGTATTTGTCTCTTTCACCACATTATTTTGGCTAGGGATCAAATCTCTTCCTGAGCTTGGTGGAATTATCTAAAATGGTGTGGGTATATGGATAACTTGATTAAATGGTTCTGAAGGAGATGGTATTTGAGGCCCTTGATATTGATTCTATTGATAAGGGGTTCTATTACCATAAAATTTTTGATAAGTTAGTCTTTGGTTTGAGGTATAACTCCTCTTAAGATTTATAATTTTATTAGAAATAGTTTTGAGGGTATTTTTGAAATCATTCATCTCTGATGACGAAGAAGATGTAGTTGTGGTTGATGCTCCTTGAGAGGAGGGAAAGGTTTAGATTGAATTATTAGCCTAAGAAGTGCTAGGAGATTCTTCTTAAACATGGAGGGATAAATCAGGAAACATAGGCATAAGAGGCCTTGGGGGTAGTTTCCTAGCATTTATTATATTGTTTTATGCTCTTAAAATAAGCTCATACACATCAGAAAGGTTTTGTCCTCCTATTGACTGAATCATAACCAAGATATCAAAATTAAAATCTTTGAGATAGAAAATTATTGCCATACCTATAGGTGGGTGAGCCAATATTGGGATTCTATGCCACATCTTCTAAAATTTGGTGTTGAAATCTATCATTGCTTCTTTGGGAGCTCTCTTGATAGTGATCAATTGTTGTAAGAGAGATGATATATCTCCATTTTCATTGAATCTATCATTCAATGCAATTCTTAATTGGTCTCAAGATCCAATTGAATTTGGTGGTAAAGATCTATACCATTCAAGATCCTTCCTTTTAAAGAGGCATCTAGTAGTCTCAAGGCTACATTCTGGTGTGTAATAAAGTGGATAGTAATACATCATCTACATCCTAAAGATGTTTTGTTAGAATCTTGAAGTATTATCTATTAAACTTAGGTCATGCCTTTAGGGAATTATCTAAGATAGAATCCTATGCATCAGGAGGTGTTGATAGTATAAGCAAACTTCCATCATTCTAATTAACAAAGTTTCTAAGCAAAGCCTGAATATCCATTTGAGATCCTAGTGTATTTTGATGAGTCAAAATTTTTCTTAGAGTAATCACCAATGGTGGTACTAATAGCCCTATATTTATAATAGTTTGAGACCTTTTAATTGGTTCACTATTCTCCCTTCTTGAAGATTGTCCACTCATGTGATTTTAGTAAACATTGGTCCCATCAGGTGTGCCAAAAAATTATTGATGCCTAATTTTTCAACTATGCACCAAAGTCATGGGAAGTTTCAAAGATGTGGGACTTGACCCTTGAAACAAACTTAAATTTTTAAATAAGCTAGCTCTTCTCTTGGGGTTTGGTGAAAAGGGAGAAGAATAAAGCATAAATAAGTGCTTAAAATACTAAGGTGATCTGCCAAGACTATATTCCTCTACCAACCAGCACAATAATTAGTACAAATTAAACTTATTGAAAATATTAAAGAGCATCAAACAAGATCATTAATTCTAACAAAGACTATAGATGCATTAGAGGTTTACAACAAAACTAGCAACCAACACAGTGATTAGTACAAACAAAACTTACTGAAAAGATTAAAAAGCATCCAACATGATCAATAATTCTAGTAAAGACTATAAACCCATTAGAGGCTTACAATAGAAAAAGATAACTGGAAACATCATATAACCCAAGAACATATTATTAGACTCAACAATATTAACTGAAAAAATTAAAGAGCGTATAGCATGATCAACTATCTCAATGTTTATGCAAAGATAACAAAAGGATTATAACATAAAATGAGAAACAAGAATTAGAAATAGACTCATAATTACATATAACACCACTCTTTCTTCCTAGTTTGATAAGATAACAAAGTACATAAGGCAAAATTCACATAATACAATGTTTAATCCCTCATGAGAGGTACCTACTAAGGTAGTGAAAATGCACTAAATTAATAACTCCTAAATTCTCTTGATTTGATGAGCCTCTAGTCCTCATTTTTTGCTGATCTACTAATCCTTTACTCTATGAAAAAGTTCCCTTTAGAACTTTAATTTGGTCCACCTCACTATAGAAAGGTCCTTCAGAGAAAATGTGGAGGACACTTACCTAAGAAATTGACCCTTAAGTTTTTTTGAAAAGTGTCCTTTTTAAAAGAAAATTACCCTTTAAAACCTTTGAAAAGTGCCCTTCAGAACCTTTGAAAAATTCCCTTCATAACTTTTGAAGTGTATTATTTCTCTTAGAGACTTATCCTTCAGAATTTGAAACTAGACCATTTCCTTGAGAAAGTACCCTTCAAAGAAATTGTTTGGGACACCTTGTTTGTAAAAGTGCCCTTCAATATTTCTTGAAAAGCATCCTTTAGAAAAAAAAGACCCCTTCAAGGAAATTGTTTTGGACAGAATGTCTAAAACAATTCCTCTAAATAAAATAGTAATTGAGTCCAAGACCAAATTGGGTTTTCCCTATCCAATTACTTACTTCAAGGTTTTTGAGTTGCTTTAATTACATTAAGAACTTAAGTAAAAGTAATCTGAGTACCTGAATTTGATTTACTTTTGTTAGACCAAATTGAGTTTCACCAGTTTATTTATTGCATTATTGAAAAGGAAGTTAAGTAGGCTCAAAAACCCAATGAACATTGTCCAAGACCCACTCAGGTTTTCCTATCCCTATGACTTACTTTGGGTTTCTAGCAGCTAGTTACTACCTTCCAAGATTCCAAAGCCTTGAGTCCTAAAAAACCCAAAGTATTTAGTCATAAAGAGTCCAAATTATAGCTCCATGAAGAACTTGAAGTAAATCTCCTTCAGAAACCCAAACAAGCAAAATTTCCCAAAGAACCCCAATAAAAAATAAATATATAATTATAAATCTATAGAACCCTAGGCTTATTTCTCTCTTTCCTAATCATTCCTATCATTTACCATGTTTTATCCCTCATTTCTTACCTTATTTCCCTTTTGACCTATTCATTAAGCTAGGTTTAACTAGTTGACCTAGCTTATTTTGGGGATACTTTGCCTTTCCTTGTTGTTTTGCATCATGGCCGACCTAACACAAACTTCACACATTAGCCTGATAATGTGCTAAGTTGACTTAGTCAACCTAACATAGTTGACATGTCTAAAATTCATTAGGGTGAAATAATACTATATATATAAGGTCATTCCTTACCATTTCATAAGAGAGTTGAATTAAGTGAATAAGTATGAATGAATATCTGCTTATTAAACATTCTACTAGAGGAATAAATCTTTAGGGTTCAATACTTTATTTTGGAGCTCTAATCTTATCTTATGGAAAAGTTTTTTAGATGCTTATGTAGGTTGTGTAGCCTATAGATAATTTATCTTGTTTGTCTTTACAAGCCACAACAATCTCTTGTGAAGCACCATTGGCCAAGGGTGAGGTTGATACTTGGCAAGTTTGTCTTCAAAGGTAAGTATTTCTAACTTTATTTATCCTTTGTAAGAGTAGATAGATAATGTAGTATGTATTCTTCTCTCCTACGTATTAGGATTTCATATACATTGATGTGAGTATATGTCTCCTATACATATTTAGTTTAGTTTTTATTTACTTTTTTGGTTCTAACCCTTACTTTGTGCCACAAGCTTTGGTGAGCACTAGATTAGTTTACTTTTCTTGTTATTATATTATTTTATTTTCTTGTTTATTATCATAAGTGAATATATAAACCATAAGACTCTTTTAGGGTTATTGTGTAATTATGTTAGAATGTAGGCTTTGGAACCCTACCTAGAATGATTTGTTGTGACAGATGATAGAAGTGATCCCCTAATTAGGTCTAGTAGATCCTCATATTGATAATGCTCCTACTTAATAAGTGTGTGCCCCAATCAGAAGTGTTTTGATCTATCTTATCTAATCCAAGATTGGCTCATGTGCACCATCTAATTCTAATTGCATATAATGATCACCTATTAAAATCCTTAAAACTAACCATTTACCCCTTTGGCTAAAATAATTAAGTTAATTAATTAAATAAATCTTATTTACAACTCACCTATCTAAACTGATGGCTAGTTGGATGACACTTAGCCTAGAGACCATTTCTACCCTAACAATTAATGACCCTATCTTCACAGACTTATTCCTAACATGTCCTAATGCTCCCTTTATTAACCTTAGGCCATTTCCCATTGACTTAGCCACCAATAATTAGTAAAATTTCCTAATTTTAGACATTTTTGACTGTCACCCTCATCACCAATGGTCACCCCTCGACCATCGATGGTTGACTAAGATTATCATTGGTTACCTATAGTTGACAAAAAACATTAGCCAAGAGGTTTCAATCACTCTTGTATGAGATATTCTTACTCTCAGGTGAATCAAATCTTCCAAGTGAACTAGGAACTAGATTAGAGACTTTAAGTACTTTAGAAAGTTACTATCATGAGCCTAAGTACTATTACTTTAGTGACATTTATACAAGATACATAGTATTTTTTAGTCAACCTTAGCATTCTTCCAGACTAGCAACACCTAAAAGCTAAGTATCTATGTTTTTCATCAAGCTTTAATAACTAGATATATTTGTTTCATTGTTTGTGTCATTCCCCATTTTCCTATACTTCATTTCCTATGTTGGAGTTCTACAACTCCAAACACTTCAATTTCTACCCTAGTCTACCCATAAACCATTCTCATACCCAATATTTGAACTAGATACCTCTAAGAATTGATTTCCCCTTTGCAACTAGCCTTCAACCCAAACACCACCTCAGAACCTATCTACAACTCTCCCCAACAGACTTATTTTCCCAAATCAAATCCCATAGTAAATGTCGATGGTCATACCCTAGCCATCGATGGTTTTCCCTAATAATCGATGATCATACCTAACCACAGATGGTCACCATGTGTACCTTTTTATCATAACAAATTGATTTCACCTATTAGTCCATACCTAGATTCAATTTTCAAGTTTCTATTTTATCACAAAGGTTTAACTTATTTTTTGAATGAAGTTTGAGTATTTTAGCATTATATTGAATCATTTATTTCTATTTTAGTCAAAATTCACTTGTTTCCCTTTCAACACTTCTTTCATTAAAGTTTTAGTACCTTTTATTTTTTATGCAAGTATCTATTTTATTTTAATATAGCTTAAGTGTTTTAAAGTGTGGATTGACAACCTCCAAGGAAGCTAAAGTGTTTCTTTGATCTGTCTCATGCTAGGAAGTCCACACTACTATCTCAATAATCAATCATTCCTCTAGTTATTTTCTTATTTACAGGTCATCCTCCCTAGACAAAGAGGAGTATCGATAATCATCTAGATTCACATGCACACAACACACCAAGTTTTTATGCCACACCCCTTTTAAAGTTTCTTCTTGATTTCTTCTTAGAAAACAAAATGAAAAAAAATAATGAAACATTCTGGGACACTTGGTGGGACCCTTGATATTTTTCTTAGGTTCATAGTTCTAAGACAAATTGTTGCATTAGAGAAGAGTCATTCATTACATCCTTTTCTAAAAATTAAATGTTCCTTATTTCCTTTTATTCTCTTCTAAAGTGCATAGTTCTAGTTTCCTTTGTATTCTTAGGAAAAAGTAAAAAATTGTCATTTTTTGCTTTCATTTCTAAAAATCAAAATTATTCATCCTAGTCTTAGGATTTCAATTATCATATCACATTTACATGCATATTAGTTGTTTTGTATTCATTTGAAAAAACACCCAAATTTTCATTTTGATTAAAATTAACTTGCATTCAGGTTTTCTTGTATTGATTAAATCACATAGCTTAATTTAATCAATTAAATTAATTGTAGTCTCACTTCTTATCACACACAAAATACCAAACCAAATATTTAATCAAAAATCAAAACATTGACATAAGGCTCGATTGGGATTTCACCACCGAATGGTAACCTTTCCTCAATCATCCTATTTAGATTTCATCACTAAGAAGAGAACTAACTCAGTATGCTAGCTAAGAATAATATCCAATAGCTTGATATATTTTGGCTAAGCACCCAACACCCTTATCATTATGATGTGTGAAGTGCAGAGGTAGGCCCTAATATCAAGCCACATACCAAGTTCTAGTATATATCTTGATAGCCTTTAACTACCTAAAAATATCTTTAGATATCCTCTTCCAATATCCTCTCTACAAGCCCAAGTTGATTTTCATAAACTCCTTAAAATTAAGGCATAATCCTAAAGAGAGATAAAATATATTCTAGGATTTAAATGTACTTTAGTGTATGCTTGTTTTTTTTAAGACCTTTTTATTTTGATTGCTTCTCTTTTGAGTTTGTGAGATCACTTTTTCCTTTATTTCCTCCTCCTTTGCATGGTTTTAACAAGACATCAACTAAGAAACCAAGGAAATCAAGATCCACCTCAAAACCACCCATATTCCTCTTATTCCTCATCCATGGAATATCATTTAGATGTAAAAAGTTCATCCCGCCATTATGGAAGTCTTATTATACCTCAGACAATTACCCAATGAGATATATATTTTTCCACCTTCTTTAATAACAATCCTATAGAGTTCCAATATTACCTTAGTACCATGTCTTATTATACCCCTACTTTGGTTCTACCCATTTATCCACCCTATGGTATTCTGCCCCATATTATGGGTAGCACCTCTATTTCCACCATTTCCACTCAATATGTAGGCATCTAAACATCCTCTTCTACCAATAACCCTTCCAAAACCACCATTCAAAACTAACCTACTCCACTAATCAAGACCCAAAAACCTTACACCCTAACCAATAACTCTTATAGTATATGAGAAACCCAACCTTTGGTAACCTATACTCCACTTACAATTGGATTACCTTATACTAGTGTTTCCACCCTTCCACTTATCATTTCCAACCCACCCACCTCCACTTCATTCAAAAGCTTGTTAGTCTCCATAACTTCCACCCTTCCACCCATTAGTACTAAGGTTACCACCCACCTTCAACCCAACCCAAGTCAATGCCCTAAAAAATACCCATTACACCTAACCTCAGCTACATCCCTAACCCACAAGGGTATATACCTCCACCTTCTACATAACCTCTTATATCTACTTACCAATACATGTCATTCTCGCAACCATGCATGTCCATGTACTAATACATGACATCATTCAAACCTTCCACTAGCTACCTTTATGTTGCACCTACCCACCCCTAACATAATATACCTTATAACTATGGGGATGCACAACCAAAAACTGATCTAATCAAGATACTAAGGGACAATAAGACCAACTTAGAGTCATTTGTTACTAGTGCCCATAACCTCTTGTCTTATGATCAAATTTTCAATGAACCAATTCACCCATCTATCCCGATTCGACCATACCCTCCTTAATGGGAACTTCTAAAATTTTCAAAAGTTTAGAGCAAGGAAGATCCCCAGTAACATCTTAGAGCATATAGGCACTCTAGCTACTTGATTGCTTACGATGATGCTCTCCTCCTTTGTAAATTTACCATGTCCTTATCTGGTTTAGCATTAGATTGGTATAGTGCTATTACCAAGCACTCTCTTTTCTCTTTTTCCCAATTATGCCAAACCTTCTTAGATCATTTCTCCATAAACATCTATAAGAAAGTTTCCATTACTGACCATTACTCTATCAGTCAATTTGAGGATGAGTCAATTGCTAACTTTATAGCCCATTATATAGGTTTGATTAATCAACTATCTTTATATTTAACCCAACATAATTTGATTGATATTTTATCTCAGGGTTGTGCTAAACATATTTCTTCCAACATACAAGTTTAGAATTTTAGGACCTTTGATGACGCTTTCACAAAGGCAAACAAAATAGATATTAGATCCATAGATGAGGGGAAGCTAAAAATGAAAAACATAAATTCTAGTTTCAATTCAAATTAATATTCTTCAAAAACCACCAACCACTCTAAAAACAACACTAAAACCAAGGGAACCATGAATTTAGTTATCCTAAAAATGACTCCTCCATTGATTATTAACCAACCCAAATCTTCTAATTCTTCCAACCAAAATACTCAAAACTAACAGGCTAGAAATAAAATTTATGGAATGATAATGAAATATTGATTTCACAATTAAAATTAAAATTAACCAAAATCAAACATTATAAATCCAAAAATGTGACTCTTGAACTATACCTACCAAGTAGTCCATTCATATTCTTATGGGACTCTTGAGCTACACATAAGAAAAAAATAAAGAGCAACTACACCTATGAATAAAGAAATATTTTCTAGCTAATATTACATCCCCCCTTAATTTTTAGGGGTTATATTTATACTAAGCATTCCTATTAACTTTTTAAAAATTTCTCATCCAAGCACCTTTGTCAGGATGTCTACTGGTTGCTCTACTATCAAGAAATGTTGTAACTTGACACTGCCATATTTCACATAATGCCAAATCAAATTAAATTTGGTATTGATGTTCTTGGTTTGGTCATGAAATAAAACATTATTTAACATTTATATTGCAAAATTTTTGTCAACCATGAGAGGTATTGATGAAGCTTTTTACTCTTGTAAATATTAAAGAACCCTTCTATGCCACAAGATCTCTCTAGTTGCCTCTAAAGTGGCCATATATTCTACCTCTACTGAAGAAATTATCAGCATTGATTACTTCTTTGATTTCAAATTTACAACTATTGTTTTTAAATTCATTAGAAAAATCAAGGTGGACTTTCCATCTTCATGATCACTAGCATAGTCAGAATTCGAATACACAACTAGTTTGAAGTCTCCCACCTTGAAGTATTTCAGCCTAAAATGTTGTGTGCCTTTGACATATCTGAGGACATTTTTGCTACTACCGAATGACTCTCCCTAGGTTTTTATATGAATCTTGAGAGGACACCAAATTCATATGATATATCTAGTTAAATGGTAGTCACATAAATTAGACTTCTAATGAGTTGTCTGTATTTAGTGACATCAACCAAATGTATTGAATTTTTGGATGTCAATTTGAGATTTTGTTCCATGGATGTGTTGAGAGGCTTAAAATATTCCATTCTAAACTTGCTCAGAATCTCACTAATGTAATTCTACTGAGTGATGAATAAATACATTAGTTTTTTAATTACTTCAATACCCAAATAGTAGTGAAGATAACTCAAATCAGTCATTTTAAAGCTTTTCATCAACTTTGATGTGAATTTTGTAGTGTATCATTCATTATTTCATATGATGAAAAAATCATCAACATACACCATTAAAAATACAATTATTTTAATGAAAACATTTGCATCTTCAAACTCAAAATGTTTGAAGTTCATGTTCATGAGGTGCTCAACCAATTTTTTGTACCATATTCTAGGGGCTTGTTTCAAACCATACAATGAATTTTCCAATTTGCACACTTGTGTTCTTATCCCTTTACTACAAAAACATCAAGTTGTGTCATGTATAAATTTTCCTTGAGGTCTTTAGAAATGTAGTTTTGACATCCATTCAATTTACTTTCCATCCATTGTGAGCTACCAGAGCCAACATGGTTTGAATGGTAGTCCATTTTGCTATAGGTGCAAAGGTTTCATTTTAGTCAATTACTTCATTTTGAGCATACCAATTTGATACAATCCTTTCTTTGTGCTTGTAAAGTGAACCATATGCCTTATATTTGTGGATTAACTAGATTCTAAGTCCCATTTTTCACTAGTGAATTATACTCATCTTTCATGGTTTTTCTCCAAGAGTCAATCTTTTCAACTTGTTGGTTTTGAATCAAATGAAACATTGAGTTCCTCTTGAGGATCATCCAATGGGATTTTTTGAATCATGTATTGAATTTCATCAATAGAATTGTCTAGATAAGATGAGGTTGCATGTGCACTTTGAGTGTTATTTTCCCAACTTCATCAGGTCTCACATATTGTAATGTTTGAGTGGCCCACTTAGGCATCTTTTTTTTGTGTTGTGGGTGCTTTGGATTCATCCTTTGAATATCCTTCACTATATTCCCTCTATTTTTATATCCCTTATTCAATATCTTATGAAGTTTTACTCTCTCCTTCAAGAGGGGTATCAAGCTCATGTGTAGGAGAAAATAGGAACTAAATAGATTCCCAACTTTCTTTCCCCCACTCATTATCTAAAAAATTTAAATCACTCTCCTTATAAACACCAAACTTTGTATATTTATCTAGTCAAATCAACTATCAATCAATATGCTCTTTGTCCCTTGCAGTCTCACAAAATATAACTTCTCTTGTGATAAGAAAATTCTCTTTCTCATCATATAGCCTGAATGCCTTAGAGGAATCAAAATATCCTAAATGGATGAATTTTTGACTCCTATGGTCAAATTTATTTCTCTTCTCCTTTGGAATAAACACATAAAAAGGGGATCCAAAAATATTAAGATGTTTCAAAGAAGGGAGGTGACCACGCCACATCTCATATAGAGACTTTGAGTTAAAAATTGTTGACGGTAATCTATTGTGAAGGTATACTACTTTTTGAGCTACTTCAGCCCAAAAGTGTAAATTTACCCCTTTAAAATACAACATTGCATGAACCATATTCATCATAGTTTTATTCATTATTTCATATAATCCATTTTGTTGTGGAGTGTGAGGAATTGTGAGATGGTGTTTGATCCCATTTTTCTCAAGATAGGATTCAAACTTATTTGATGTGAATTCACCACCATTATTATCCCTAAGTGTCTCAATGTAGGTTTGTGTTTCATTTTCAATCATTATTCAAACTTATTAAATGTATCTAAAGTATATAATTTATTTTTTAAAAAGTATATCCATGTCGTCTTATTATAGTGATAAATGATAAACATGAAGTAGTTATGACCACTAGTGGAGAGGATTGGAAGAGAACACAAGTTTGAATAAACAAGCTATAATTTTCTATTTGATTTCCATTATGACTTTAAAAATGGTTCTCTTGTGTGTTTAGCCAAGATGCAGGCTTCACAATTATTATCTAATTTTGTAGGCAATGTAGGCATGCCAAAAACACCATTTTTTTGTAATACACAAATGATGTTGTAGTGAGTGTGCCCAAATCAAGCATGCCACAACATATTTGGAGACATTACATCTTACATAAGATGAGCATAATTATTTGAATTTGATGTTTCACCCTTTAGTTTGAGTATTTTCCCTTCCTCATATCCAATCAAGATGAATATATTGTCACTTTTTCTCCTAATTATGACATCACCATTATACAACAGAATGGAGTGGCCTTGTTGACTTATGATCCCTAGGGACAAAAATTCTCATTTTAATTGAGGAAGGTAGAGAACATTCTCAAGTTTGTAGTTTATAAGTCTTGGACACTTGATTTTAATTGTACCTATTCCCAATGGTGGCAAATTTGATCTATTTGTGAGGTATATTGAGCCATAACTTTCTTTAGTGTATTCCTCAAAGAAGTATTTTTGGAAAGTCATGTATTGAGTGGTACCAGTATCAAGAACCCAAGCATCAAACCATGAGGAATTGATCGAGATACTATTTACTTCATCATCTATATTGGGAAACATGCATTCTCTAGTGAATTGGACTAAGTTTGACTCTTTTGACTATTTCTTTGAGTTTACCTCTTTATTTTTATGATATGCCTCAATTTTTTCCCATGAAGTCCTACATTATTGAGTCTCATGGCTACATTTTATGTCACACCATTCACAATAGAGATTCTATTTATCATTCTATTTTTGATTTTGACCACCTTTCCCCTTGTACTTGTTATAGCCTTCACTTTTGGAAGATGTGGACCTGTTTGAAGCTTTGGAGGAATTTGTTTTGACATAACACACACTCTCACCTATTGTGGTTTTTGTTTTCCTTCCAAATGCCTTTTCTTTTTCTTCCATATTTTTAACCAACTATTTGCTTGCTTGTAGAGACTCCAAATTGGTTGAATAGTTAGAAAGAAGGGATTTTATGAATATGGTCATGTATATGTCAATTTTGACACCTGTTGCTTCAACATCATGTTTGATAGCACGTATCTCTAAAGCCAATTTGATTTAACTTTTTTGGGAATAATGGATTTTATTCCTATTTTAGTTAAGGGTATGGATTAATAAATTAGTATAGAATATGGAAATAAATACAGTCTAATTTATGCAATTATTTATCTTTTTCACCTTTCTAAAAATAGTAATAAATAATAAGGAATATAACTTAGCTAAAAAATAGATTGAGATGGCTGATATAGAGGTTAAAATGGTTATGCAAGATTGGGAAGGTATTTTAAACCTAAATTTGGATTTCATTAGATGAAAAGATAGGAGTGCCAAAAAGTGGATGCTTTGGTGTTTGATATTATTGTCTTTTCCTACCAATGTTATATAAACTAATCATAGAGACCTACAACTTTTTGGGTAGTTGCATTGTGCCTATATGAGCATGTTAATGAAAAATCAAGTGTTAGTTATTGATAGAACTTATTATGGAGATAACTTTGTCTTCAAACCCTAACCCTCCTTCATTATTGATAAAATGAAATTTGAATCACTTGAGAAGACGGGAGGTTAGTGTTGGATATGTACTAAATGTAAAATCCACACCCCTTGTGTGGGTACACTACCTACATACCAATACTCTGAAGACATATGTAGTTCTCCCACTAAGTGTGCTTTATGCAATAGTGTGATGCGAATGCAAAATGAAAAATTGATAATGTTTAAGATGGATATGGATTGGTATGAATATTTGAGTAGGTTTGCATATGTGTTGGGTGACTATGTGTAAAGAATAGTGAAGTTTACCTTAGTGCTTTGTTTATATTCTTGCTTACTTTGTAAGTTTGGTCACTTACTTTGTAAATGAGATTTTAATGGGATTTTATAGGGAAAAATTGGTCATAGGTAAAATGTATTCACACTAAGATGACATAATTAAGGATAAGGACTAGATGAAAATGATTATTTTGGCTCAAAGTGCAAATGGCCAAGACCACTAAAAGTGGATGCTTTGGTGTCTGATGTTGTTATTTGATTTTGGTGTTCCTATCCTATAGGATCAAGACTTGGGGAATAGGATTGGCATGGGGAATACTACTTGGCCAAGGTGGAATGACTATTTAGAAGGTTTTGAATGACTAGTAATGACTAGTATGCTTCAATTTTCTCCCATGAAGTCCTATATTATTGAGTCTCATGGCTACCTTTTTTGTCACACCATTCACAATATAGGTTTTGTTTATCATTCTATTTTTTATTTTGACCACTATGATTTTAATTTTTACCACCTTTCCCCTTGCACTAGTTATAGCCTCAATTTTTGGAAGATGTGGACTTATTTGAAGGTTTGGAGTAATTTGTTTTGACATAACACACACTCACCTATTATGGTTTTTATTTTCCTTCCAAATGCCTTTTCTCTTTCTTCCATATTTTTAACCAACTGATTGCTTGCTTGTAGAGACTCCAAATTGGTTAAATAGTTAGAAAGAAGGGATTTATGAATATGGTCATGTATATGTCAATTTTGACACCTATTTCTTCAACATCATATTTGATAGCACATATATCTAAGGCCAATCCAATTTAACTTTTTTGGGAATAATGGATTTTTATTCCTATTTTAGTTAAGGGTATGGATTAATAAATTAGTACAAAAAATGGTAATAAATGTAGTCTTGATTTGTGAAATTCTTTATCTTTTTCACCTTTTTAAAAATATTAATAAATAATAACAAATACAACTTAGCTGAAAAATAGATTGAGATGGCTGATACAGAGGTTGAAAATGGTTATGCAAGACTGAGAAGGTGTTGTAAAGCTAAATTTGGCTTTCATTCGATGAAAAGATAGGAGTGAAAAAAAGTGGATGCTTTGGTGTTTGATATTGTTTTCTTTTCCTACTAATGTTATCCAAACTAATCATAGAGATCTATAACTTTTTGGGTAGTTGCATTGTGCCTATATGAGCATGCTTATGAAAAATCAAGTATTAGTTGTTGATAGAACTTGTTGAGGACCTAATTTTGTCTTCAAACCCTAACCCTCCATCATGATTGATAAAATGACATTTATATCACTTGAGAAGAGGGGAGGTTAGTGTTAGAGATGTACTAAATGTACAATCCACACCCCTTGTGTGGGTACACTACCTACATACCAATAGTCTGAAGAGGGATTGAGACATATGTAGTTCTCCCACTCAGTGTGCTTTGTGTAATAGTGTTATGCAAATTCAAAATGCTAAATTGATAGTGTTTGAGGTGGTTAGGGACTGGTATGAGGATTTGAGTAGGTTTGCATCTTTGTTGGGTGACTATGTGCAAAGAATAGTGAAGTTTACCTTAGTGCTTTATTTGTATTCTTTCTTGCTTTGTAAGTTTGGTCACTTCCTTTGTAAATGAGATTTCAGTGGGATTTTATAGGGAATAATTAGTCATAGGTAAAATTTATTCACACTAGGCTGACCTAATTAAAGATAAGGACTAGATGAAAATGATTGTTGTGGCTCAAAGTAAAAATGGCTAGGACCACCAAAAAGTGGATGCTTTGGTGTCTGATGTTGTTATTTAATTTTTATGCTCCTATCTTATAAGCTTAGGACCTAAGGAATAGGATTGGCATGGGGAATACTACTTGGCCAAGGTGGAATGACTATTTAGAAGGTTCTGAATGATTAGTAATGAGAAAAATGGTGTATATATAGATCACAAGAGCATGTAAAAATGACCTATGGATGGAGTGTCATAAGCCACACTCAAACTAACAATTTGGATATTTTATATCACTACATTTGTCCCCCTTTATTCTAGTGATGTAGCAAAGCAAAATACTAAGATAAAGGAAAAATAGAAAGCATACCTAAATTGACCTGAAAGGGTGAATCCCATGAAGATGTGTGATGCTGAGTGTGCATAGAGAGAGAATAATGTGAAGCACAAATATGCAAGAAAAAATAAGGAGTAAATCAGTTCTTACTAGACACTCTATGTCTAAAATAAGAATGTATAAAGGTTGGGTAAAAGAGAGAAGAAGAGAAAGGAATAAATACACCTCACCAAGTACATGAACTAATTAAAAACCTATTGTAATGTTGAGTTATGTTGAGTCATGTTGAGTGATGTTGGGTATGTGTTGTACCAAGAGTAATATCACAAACAAAGATGAGTGTTCAATTTCTAGAGGGTGGCTCAAGTATACAAAGGATGAAACTTTGGCTCCATCATTGCCCACTATGTAATGAATTTACGTGATCATGCATGTGTCAATTGATGTTTGGACTGGGTGTCCAATCCCTTTGAGTAGGTGGCTCAAGAATACAAATTCTAGCTAGTCCTTTAGCTCCATCATTACCCACTAAGTGTGAACTATGAACTGATATTGATATGAATGGTGTCATATGAGATGGCTCATGAATCCCATGAATTATCTATAGTCTAAAAATGTGGATTAGATATCCAAATGTGTACTGAGAACTAGGTCAATTTTATCCACTTCAAAAGGTAGAGATTAGGCATGTATGAAAGCCACTCCAAAACTAAGAACTAGGCTTATATGAAAGCCACTCTGAAATGATTCTAACCACTTGAAGATGGAATAGGGAATATAACTAATGAGAATACATGGGTAATATAATTAAATAGAAATAAAAGAAGTCATGTGTCATGCACATTTCCCCCAATCACTAGTGTCTATAACATGGATTCTAATCTAGAAGTTATAGAAACTGCCCACTCTAAAACTAGAAGTGAGAGCAATCATGTTACATATGATGCCCCTATATCTAGATAATATAAGTAAAACTATATTAAAATTTCCCAATTTGAAATGAACTATAGCTGACAAAACTATAATTGACCTTACCTTTTTGTTTATTTCTAAAAACTATGGGTTTTTAGCTATCTAGATAAGAGCACCAAAAAGTGGATGCTTTATTGTCTAACACTATTGTCTAATTTTAGAACTCTTGTCCTTTACTATTTATTCTAACTATTTTGTGTTCATTAATATTTTTTTGGTATGTTCTACATGTTTTGAATTATGATTATTTTTCTAAGTGTTCTGAAAATGAATTTTTGAATGATAGAGGGCTCTGATTGGTGTGATAAAACCCCTATTTGTTTCCCCCTCTTATGAGGGTAGGAATGAATATCCTACAATGACTTCCCTCAAAATAAAGATCCTTTTAAGTTTGTTATGCTAAAATTACATCATATATTCTCAAGATGTAGCATAGTTTGTATTGGAGATTGTTAGATCAACAGGGGTATGCTTAGATGGATGTAACAATGTAATAGCATGTGCAATATACTAAACTAAAATTAGAAATATAGTTATGTGTCAAGTAAGGATGGAGCATGATGTCCATCATGCCATCCAAAAAGGCAAGATAATGCATGATGTGGATCATGGCATTGTAAACAATTGAAAAACAAATAAGCAAATAAGCATTCAAGAAGTAAGAAGTATACAAAAGAGGCCAAGGGGACAAAAAAATAAGGGAAATGAGCACATATCAATCAAACTAGGAAATCAATCATATAAGGCATGTTCAAATTCACACATACACATATAATTACAAGCAAGAAATATTGGCATGAGGGCCACAAGAACATATAAGAGTACAAGCAAAAGACATTGGCAAATGTCCTAAGGCACATATAAGTAAAAAAATAGGAACTAAGAAATACAAACACATATAGATACTCAAATAAATAAAGGAAAAAATGTAAATTTTGGAAATATTATCACATCTAACTGATCAAAGCAAGAAGTGAAAGTATGTAAAACATGTAGTATAAGACTAGGTAGATGTTAAGAAATGCACAAGTTCTATATACTAGTGAGTATCAATAGAATAATTTATGTAAGATAATAATTAATGTACATCAACATGATAACTAGAGTGTGTGGTGTAGGAATTACATAACTTGTATAGTGTTGTCATGTATAAGATGCCCCCAATGGGTAGATATGTCAATGTATGTCTCTAATGTAAAAGTAAGATGCCCCCTTAATGGGTAGAGTGAATTAACTAAGGATCTAGGTGTCACTTCATACACTCAAATAAGATTAAGTGAATCATGGTAATGTAGATAAATCAAAAAACAATAGCATATAACAGCAAAATGTAGGTCTAACATGGTAGTAGAAATGTTAAGCATGAATATTGTGTATAATTGAAAAGTTTTTGGCATTTTGAGTTATTTGAATGTTTTTATATTTTTACATGTTATATTTTTTTTGGTATTTTGAAATAATGTATTAGTTTTAGAATTTTGAAATAATTTATGTATAAGTAATCATGAGGAAACTATGTATAATAAAGTAAAAAGAAACTATATACAAGAAAACTTAGAAATTATGTACAAGTGAGCTAAAAAATTATGTACATGTAAGCTAAGAAATTATTTATAAGAAACATTGAGAAGAAATGATACTAACCAAAGAGTCTCATAAGAGACTCCCTATCATGTTTTCATGTATCAAGGAGAGGGATCATGCATGATCATGAAGCATAATGGAAGGACTGAGACTATGACTCTAAATGTTGTGTATGTTGTAAGCACTCTGAAATATCTATAGTGTAAATTGACTATGGGGTCCCCCTATAACTCTAAGAAGTGGATTAAAATATGATAATCTTAGGGACCCATATGGTAGTAGAAGAATCTTTTTGTAAATATGCTCTATGTGTAGAGGTATGAGACCTCAATGATACTACCCTAGGTGTGAATATTGTAATTGAAAACTATCTAGAGTCCTAAAATTATCACTGATGTAGTGGTATCTATAAGAGAGGCCTCCATTGAAGTGTATTAACTCTTTGTGATGGTGAAGGAGACCTTTACTATGTTTGAATCTCAAGTGGATGAATAACTATAACTAGTGGAGAAGCTAAACCTATATTGGAAGGAGTGATAACTTGAGTGACAAAGCTATATCTATGGGTGTAATCGACCTACCTATCTTCATAAACATGGGTGATATCATGTACCATATGATATAATATAAGTATAGAGCTAGTATTAGGTGTGGGATAAGATCTAAGTGAACCAAGTTTGAAGGGATGAGGAGTTAGATATAATTGCTAGTGTTTTCTTGTGTCTAGTAGTGATAGGGAGATACTCAAAAGTAGCCAAAGAGTTAAATAAATTTAGATAAAAACTATGTATGTGGGATGAAATTCATGTAATTGGAGTTATAATTTGTATATAAATATGATTATATAGAACATTCCACATGAGAGATAACAAACAAGGGACATAAATCATGAAAATTTACACTAATGCATTAGAAACTTTGACTTGTAACATGACATCTCTAACATGTTTACGAAGATAGAGTTGAAAATTATTCCTCATGAGAGAGATAAAGTATGTAAAATAAATAATGAAACCTTGTATTAAATAAAAGTAAACATCACTTTGAAGGAAAGGGATCTTAACATCTTTAGCATTAATTTTTTTTAAATCATCTCATATTATAACAAGTAAGCATGACAGGGAAAGAATGAAGCTTTTCATTAACATATAGTAAACTTCATCATTCATATACATGATAGGACCGAGTATGAACTTGTAATTGTTTACAAGAAATGTTTTGAAATAAGTAAGATCCATTTTTGATTTTATGTGAAATCTGATTTAGATGTAAGGCGATACCTCAAGAAGTAAAGGGACCTAGTATATTCAACTAGGGTTTGAAATAAAATGATTTTTAAAATTACTATGATGAATTTTAAAAATTAAATGTGGAATTTTGATTTATATATGCAGTAAAAATTAGAAAAGTAGTACTAATATTAGCAAAGAATTTTTCTTAGGGTTTTTAGAGTTTTTGTGCACAAACAAAGTAAATCAAGTTCACCAAATGATTTAAATTTTTGGTAATAATGGATTTTTATTCCTATTTTAGTTAAGGGTCTGGATTAATAAATTAGTATAGAATATGGAAATAAATATAGCCCTAATTTGTGCAATTATTTATCTTTATCACCTTTCTAAAAATAGCAATAACTAAGAAGGAATATAACTTAGTTAGAAAATAGATAGAGATGGTTGATATAGAGGTTAAAAATGGTAGTGCAAGACTATGAAGGTGTCATAAACCTAAATTTGGATTTCATTTGATGAAAGGATAGGACCACCAAAAAGGGGATGATTTAGTATCTGATGTTGTTGTTGTCCATTCCTATCATTGCTATTCAAACTGATCATAAAGACCTAAAACATTTTGGGTAGTTGTGTTGTGCTTATATGATTGTGCCTATGAAAACCAAGCATTAGTTTTTGATAGAACTAATTGTGGAGTTGATTTTGTATTCAAACCCTAACCCTCCATCATGCTTGATATAATGACATTTAAATCACTTAAGAAGAGGGGGGTTAGTGTGTGAGATGTACTAAACATGTAAATCCAAACCCCTTATGTGGGCATGCTACCTACGTACCAATACTTCAAAGAGGGATCAAGACATATGTAGTTCTACTTATTTTGCTTTGTGCAATAGTGTGATGTAGATGTAAAATGCCAAATTGATAGTTTTTAAGGTGGCTAGGCATTGGTATGAGGATTTGAGTAGGTTTTTAGTTGTGTTGGGTTAACATGTGCAAAGAATAGGGATGTTTTCCATAGTGCTTTTTTTAATTCTTGCTTGCTTTGTAAGTTTGGTCACCTCCTTATTAAATGAGCTCTGAGTGGGTTTTTATAGGGAACAATTGGTCATAGGTCAGATGTATTCATGCTAGGTCAACCTAATTAAGGATAAGGACTGGAATAAAATTACCATTGTGGCTCAAAGTGAAAATGGATAGGACCATCATAAAGTGGATGCTTTGGTGTCTGACGCTGTTGTCTAATTTTGGCATTCCTATCTTATAGGCTCAAGACCTTGGGAAATAGGATTGACATGGGGAATACTACTTAGATGAGGTGGAATGACCATTCAGAAGGTTTTGGATGAATGTTAATGATCAAAAAGTTATCTATAAGGGTCACAAGAGCATGCAAAAAGGACCTATGGATGGGGTGTCACAAGCCATGCTCAAACTACCAATTAGGAAATTTTATATGACTACACAATCTCATCACATCACCATAGTTCAACTCTAGGTTAAACAATTTCAACTATAACTAAATTAATTCCAACTCTAAATGGGAGTCATATATGTCCTTTAGTTTTTGATATGCTTCTCATGGTGTATTTCACCCTTATATATGATGAAATACATCTCCATCCACTAATGCCCTCATCAAGGCAAAAGCCTTTTGATTTTCTAATTCCATGCCTATATGTCCTTTGCATTCCCTATTGGTTTAGTTGGTTGTGTTGTCCTATCACAAATATTAAACCATAAATCATTGAAGATGAGCATGTTCTCCACTTGTTGAGACTATTCTATCCAATTATCTTTGTTCGTCAAAGTAGTGCCAATAATGGATTTGATGGAATGCATGGTTTTGAGTTTTTAGAGTTTTTGAGTTTTTTTTTCACCCCAATTGGTTCCTTATCACTCCAAAATAGTCCCCTTTTCTATATATGCAAGGTACTAAAAAATGATTCACTTTGTCATTAACACCGACTTAAAAAGAAAACCTCATACATCAATATACTTGGTTTTTCTTGATTTCTTGATTTATGTTTTTGACATACATAAATGGGTAAAAAGAGTAGCTCCCCTTATTTCTCATTCAAATGCAAAATTTGGTTATTATTTTACCAAATTTAGTTAGAGTAGCATGCCTCAAAGTAATTAATAAAAATTAATTAATTTTAAATGCCTTCAAATTTAAATATTTTCAAAATTTGAAAAAGCATATTAAAAAAAAAAAAAATTTGCTTTTTGGAAAAAAGCTTAAAAATATATACCTCCTCTCCCATATGGAAAATTTCCAATATTAGAAATGAGTCTTAAATAAAATAGCTTCCTTAATGTTTGAATATAAAGAAGTAATTTCCACGTTGCAACATAAAGCACTTTATGCCTCCACTCAATTGGTACATCATCCCAAATCAATCTATCCATTCCAAAAACCATGGTTTATTATTGTAGTAGTTTCGAAAGATCCACGTAGGCAATAGTAATGAAAATATTTTGAAAAATATTCGAAACCCCTTATAAATAGCTTCCCCATAGCCAATACAGATAGTATGCTAGCCAAATATTTGAACAATAGACAAAATTGACTCAAACAATTTACAAAATGAGATCAAGATTACAAAATGAAATCTTAGCCTTTTATGTAGCTAGATGATAGTCTAATGCAGTCCAAGAATGTGAAACTTCTTTCTCCATAGCTGTTATGCTTCACTCGGGTTTTCCATGCCTTAAAAAAACTTGTCAATAAATAGCTATTTCAACTTCCTTTAATCAAAATGACTTCTTGAAGACTGATACATTGCCAAAGAATAGAGATAACAAAATATTTTATGAAACCAATAATATACAGGATGTATGGATAGAATAATAATGGAGAGAGGAAGAATTTAGAACAATGAAAAATCCCACTCTGATAACAATGATAGGATGGAAATAACATTTATGGAATGATAATGAAATATTGATTTCATGATTCAAATTGAAGTGAAGAAAAAGAAAACATTATGGAGCCAAAAATGTGACACTTAAACTACACCTACCAAACAATCCATTCATATTCTTAAGGTACTCTTGAGCTACACACAAGAAGACAAAAAATAAAGAGCAATTACACCTAGGAATAAAGAAATATTATCTAACTATAGAAACCAAAATCACAATAACCTAAAGCAATACACTCTAATAGGGGAGTCACATGCTTCTATTTTGGAAAAGTTGTTGAAAACAAATATCATACTACTTCCTCCAATTAAACCTCCATAGTAATTCCATTCATCTCATCCCATACCTATTTGGTCTAAGGATAACAAATTGTGTGGTTACCACCATGTCATTGGGCATGATGTTAGTAGATGTAATACAATTAAAAGCATTATCCAAGGGTTGATTGATGAGGGGGAACTTACACTAGATAATCCCAATACACCCCAAAATCAGTCACTTAACATTTCTAGAAAACCTTTCTCTAACCATGCTCCTTATATTAACAATGGAAAAAATAAAGTGGAATCCTATCATAATCATGAGGTCCACATAGTTAATGTGGTTCTTAGTGAGCTCATAGTTGAATAAAATGTTGCCCAAGGCACTTCTTCTTTCCCTCCACTTATTGAGGTAGTGGAGTTACCTTCTATTCCTTTAGAAACAAAAATATAAGAATCAACTATCATCCTTTCTCCACTTATTGAGGTAGTGGAGTCATCAACCTCTCCTTTGGAAGACACATCAAAGGAGGCAACTGTTACCACCTTGCCTTTCTATTCCATTATAGAGAAATCCACTCTTCCTTTAAAAAAAATTTATAAAGAAGATGTTACTTCACCTACCCTTCCCATGGAGGAGTCACCTTACAAAACCTTGGAGCCTTTTATTGAGGAAAATGACAAGGAAATTGCTTCCCTTTCTCAACCCATGGGCTTATCCTTTGAGTCTAATATTGAAGTAACAAAACCCATCTATAAGCCATTCTATAGGCTAGTTCAAAACTTAGAGTTCCTATCCCAACCCAACATAGACCAGGTGACATTTTGGAAATATCTTAAGCTCCCCTATCCAAAAAATAAAGATCCCTCAACCATGCCATTTTCAACCCAACTTTCCACTCTCACTAGTGAATCCACCATCATCCCAACCAAACCATTGAAACCCTCTTCCTCCCAAACCATAGGCAAACCTTCCAACCTAACTCCACCCAAAGTAGCCCAAGTACCTTTTACCATCCCAACAAAGTCCATTAAGAACCTTAGAGTGATTACCACTCCAAACCTCTCCCATCTTCTAGTAAGAATAGACCTCACCCTGTAAATCCCACCAAAGAAACCCCAAGTTAAACCAACCAAAAAAGTGAAGCCACCTAAGATCCCAAAAACCAAAACCTTACCACTAACTTCTACTTTGCCTTCCATTTTAGGACCATATATTTCTTCCATCTTGCGACTTCACCCCTCTATCATGGTTAAGATGCCAAATCTTCCTAAGAAATCCCAAACCTAACCTCCACTCTTAGCTACACCTCCACCCATTTTTGGAGTAACTTATGCTTCTAAACCACTTGCAACCAAACCTTCCACTTCTAAATCATCCACATCCAAACCATTAACTCCCAAACCATCTAATAAAAAACAACCCACCAAAAAATTCCTTCACCAAAAGCTCTTATTTCCAAGCCTAATCTTAAGAAGGCTTCTACCCCAACCATGAAAGCTAAAACCACCACTCCCTTACCACATTTTCTAGAGTCTTACTCAACCATCTTACAAAGGTCATTGTAAGCTTCTTGCTTGGCCTTACCATCTATAAAACCATTTGACCCCCATAGTCCTAAGCCAATTTGGTTTAATGATAATCTAGTTTTCTCATATCATATAACACCTAGGCATGATACAAAATATTACATATATTTCCAATTCATAGTCTACCAACTATGTGATGAAGATGACCTATTATCAGAAGAACATCCCATGATCCTACCTCCAATCCAAAAACCAAAAGTAACCACACAACACCTACCTACTCCCACACTCTCATCTAAGAGTGAGGAGGAATTGAAGTAGTCTTGTAACCTAACTTCTCCACAAATACATACCATCCATGTGGTCACATGATCACAAGCCCAACATAAGAACAATTTGAAAGTGAAAGTGTACATTCCATAGACATACACCTCTTCCAACAATAACTCACCCAAATGGAAAGCAAAAGTGTCCATTCCATAGACATACACCTCTTCCAACAATAACTCACCCAACCAAAAATAAACACCTTCACCTAAGCCCAAAGTTTTTATCTTTAATGCTTCCTAATCTAACCCCTCTAAATTAATCCAAAGAGTATTTTTAATGTAGCTTCACCAAACACTAGGGAAGATGATGTTATATGAGCTAATCAATACCTCACCCCATCATCATTAGGCAATGATGGAGACCTTTTAGTCCATAGAGGTCCAACTGGAAGATTCTTAACCTCTAGCGGCCTTCATCAGAGCCCTTCAACTTTCCACCCTTGTTACCTTTAAGGATTCATAAATACCCTCTATTTATCTTGATGATATGGATCCTCCCCTTTTCATTACTACATACATCAACCAAACCTGCATAAAAGGGTTATTATTGATGGAGGAACTAGCATCAACATTGTCTCCTCCCATGTGTATGACCATCTAAAATTTATGGAGTACATTATGTCAAAAACCACATCAGTGATCTTATCCTTTAATGACACTATGGAAAGAACTCAAGGAAATATCATCCTCCACATTTTTGTAGGACCTCTCACTCTTCTCAAGCTCTTCTACATAGTATAATGTGCGTTCTAGTACAACATTTTTCTTGGATGCCCTTAGATCTATTTTATGAGTTGTATGTCATTCACCCTACATCAATGTATAAAGTTTGAGCACAAGGGTCAAGTAGTTACCATATGAGCTAAACCAAGTACTTTTACATTATGTAATATGACATACTATTTGAATGATGTTCTCCTTATCCCATCAGCCAAACCTTCACCAACCAAAGACAAATCCACCTCTTCCATCAACAAAGCCTCAACTAGATCATCCATCCCTTCTACCCAAATCCCCATGAATGATCCCTTTAAATCAAAATTCTAGCATCTCTTGCTTAGGGAGTATCACCTCTTGACCTTGGATGCCTTCCCTATTCCCCAAGAGTATGGGAAATTTGATCAAAATCTTGGTTATGATCCTAATAGTGGAACTACTATTATTTTTAGGCCTCCTAATCTCCAAAATAATATTGTCTATGGGGGACTTGATCAAATACTTTCCACCTCCTCTACCTCCTCTTCTCTTTGACCATTCACCTCTAATTTCTCTTGTCTACATAAACTAGATTTCACCAAGATGTACATCCATAAGTGTGCTTGGAAGGGATTTAGTCTAGGACATTATGAGTATGGACCACATGAGTTGCTTCCTTATAAGACCCAAAGGCCTCATGAGAGATTTGGTCTTGGGTTCATTCCACCTAAAGAGCCAACCAACTCACCTCCCATTTCCATCATTGATGAGGAAGTTCCATCTTCAACAACCCATTTACCATTAAAATCTAAGGATCTCAAAATTATTTCCCCTAATTTTTTTTCATTAAAAATGATTAGATTAGTAACCCTGACTTATTGAAAGGATGGGGAGATCATAATCATTCCTCTGACTCATTCTGAGATGGTATAAGATGATTCTCCTACCATTAATACCATTTAGTGTTAGGATGATGATTCCCTTCTTGCCTATCTTGGTGCAGAAGATTCCTCTATCAACAAATCTCTCCCTCCTAGGACTTTAACCATGTTAAAGGAATCCACCATGGATATTGACTTGAGTACTCTAGATAGCCCTTGCATTATCAAAATTAGACAACAATTAGACTCTTTAGAGATTTAGGACTTCTCTTCCTTCTTATAAGACCACTATATAGCATTTGCTTGGTCTTATAGTGACATGTCAAGAATTGATCCTAGCATAGCCACCCATAATATCATTACCAACCATGATGCCAAGATGATTAGGTAGAAGTTTCATCAGATGCACCCTCACATACCCCTTCTTGTTAAAGAAGATCTTCAATGCCTCCTATACATGAAATTCATCCAACCCATTGATTATCCCCAATGGGTCTCGAATTCCATCCCTATAACCAAAGTTATATGGGGATTTTATATTTTCATTTATTTCCATAATCTTAACCTTGCTTGCCTAAAGGACAACTTCTCTTTAATAAGCATTGACCTACTTATTAATCTCATAGTTAGACATGATACATTGTCTCTTATGGATGGGTTCTTAGGCTATAATTAGATCTTGATTACACCTAAAGATCAACCAAAAAAAATTATATCACCCCTTAGGGAACATTTTTCTATAGAGTCATGCCTTTTGGTCTAAGAAATGTTGGTGTAACCTACTAATGCACTATGACCTATATCTTCCATGACCTTATTCACAAAACCATTGAAGACTATGTAGACAACATTCTTGGGAAATTTAAATGTCATAAAGATAATTTGGTAGTATTAAAGGTTTTCTTCAAATGTCTTATAAATTTTCATGTTTGCCTTAACCCAAAAAAGTGCATTTTTTAGGTCTTATTAGGAAAATTCCTTGTATTTATCATCTCTCTTCATAGAATCAAATTCAATATCTCTAAATTCAAATAAATCCTTGACATGCCTTCTTTGACCAACCTCAAAAAACTCTAAAGTTTATAGGGGAAGCTTCAATCTATCCATTGCATCATCTCTTACCTATCTGATAGATTCCAACCTTTCCATCATCTTCTTATGAATGATATATCTTTAAAATAGAATAAATACTATCAAAAGGCCTTTGACTCACTTATAGAATACCTTATTTCTCTACTCATTCTCATTCTTATCAAAGAGGATCAACCTTTATACCTTTATATTTCTACCATTAACCACTCCTTAAGGGTAATACTTACACATTGTGATGATAAGTATAAATAGTGAGTTATTTACTATACAATTTGAACACTTATAGAGTACAAAACTTGGTATACCCATACTAAGAAACTTTTCCTCACCTTAGTTTTTTTGGCTTCAAAACTTCACTACTACCTTCTCAACCACAAGACCTATGTCATATCCAACATCAACCCACTCAAGTACATGCATTTTAATCCATACCAAAACCAACATATGGTTAAATGGATAATGTTTTTAGCTAAGTTTGATCTTGAGTTCTTATAACAGAAGTCAATTAAAGGGAGATTCATTGCTGACCAATTGGCCAAATCACTTTGAGCAAATAACCAACCTTTTCATCTTGAGTTTCTTGATGAGTCCATCATGACCCTTTCTTAAGTGGGCATCACCTATTAAATAACCATGCTCTTTGATGGATCGAAGTGTAAACATAGTGGGGGTGTTGGTATAGCTCTCATCCCCCTTGATAATGAACCCCTTCCTTTATCCTTTAAGCTTGATTTTGATTGTTCCAATAACATAGCTAAGTATGAAGACCTAGTAATAAGACTCCAAGCTAATTTATCTTTGGGGGCCAAAATAACTAGCATATTTTAAGACTCCCAACCTATGGTCAATCAAATCAATGACTCTTACCAATGTAAAAATGACATCTTGTAATAGTGTAAATAACTAGTAGATGTAATATTCATGTCATTTCAGCATTACCTTATCTAAGCCACTCCATGATCTATGAACAAGATTTCCAATTAAATGGCTTCCCTTGCTTCCCAAATCCCATCCACACCTTTCTATTCTAATATTTTTATCACTAGCTATTTCTTTATCAAACCTTCTTATACTAAATCAAACCTTCCTTTTGTCTATAGTGTAAAAGAGGTCCAACCTGATCTTTAATATAAGTAAATATTCAACTATCTCAACCTAGCCATTGTCCCTTCCAATATTTCTTGGAATGGTCAAATATAATTTATTTAGAGTACCTCTCATTATACCATAATAGGGGAATTCTTTATAAGCATGGATTTGATGGTCTCCTTTTTTGTTGCCTACGTAGCCATGAAATCTCTCATTCTATTTGGTAAATGAATGATGGGATATGTGGAGGACACTTTAGTAGCCTAGTTATTGTTAAATGCATCCTTTGCTTCAGCTACTATTGGCCCACCCTTAATCAAGACTGTTGAAATTATGTTAAGAAGTGTGTTAAATGTTAGTAGCATGCCAATTTACATCATGTGCCTAGTCATATTATCCAAGTATCCAAGTATTTTTAGCCCTTATCACAATGGAGACTAGATCTTATTGGTAAAATTAACCCACATTATTTACAGTGACATCATTCTATCATCACTACAGCTAAATATTTCACCAAATGGGTGGAGGATATTCCTCTCGTTTCAAACAAAGTTGAAAAGATTGTCAATTTTATTAATCATAACATTATCTGTCATTTTGGTTTTCCTCATAAAATAATCACTAATAATGGTAAATATTTTAAAAATTGAAAAGTCTATTGAGTTGTGGAGCTAAAATCTTCACTAATGAGCTAATGTGGAGGTTGTTGGGCTTACATAGTAACTAACATCGGTCAGAACCAACCGACATCGGTTAGGGGTCGATCGGCATCGGTTAGGGGTCGACTGGCATCAGTCATCTTCAAACTAACACCGACTTTTGTGCATTTCTAGAATTTCTATTTTTAGTAGAATAGATTTGAGCCTTTTGCTTTAAGAGGTGGATCTAAGGGTGGCAAATGCATGGCTCATGAACCCTACTGTTGTAGTATTCTATATAGTAGGGTTAGATCCTCATAGCATGTACAATTCAGTAATTAAGCTGATTGTAATTGATTGAGAGAGAGATATATATATCTTGAGGGAGAATTACTATACATCTGCTAGGTGTGAGGAGAGAGAGATTTCTTCATTGTATTTCCTTTTAGAAGAGTTCAATATATATTGGTTGTTTCTTGTATCTCTTATTATTTGTTGTTTCTAATTTCTAGTTACTTATTACTTATAGTTTCAATTGCTTGTTTAGTTGCTTATACAAAAGTAATCAATTATACTCTAAGATCCTAACAACTGGTATCAGAGCATGTTAGTGTTTGTTGATTACATAATTCACTCACAGGGGTTTCTGATTGAGTGGGAGCAAAGCAATGGCAGAAGAAAGTAAACTAAGAATGGAGAAATTCAATGGCAAGAATTATCAATTATGGAGAATGTAGATTGAAGATTATCTATATTAGAAAGATCTGTATTTATCATTGGGTGGAGTTTCAAGGAAGCCCATAGATATGGAAGATGAAGAATGGAATGTTCTTGATAGAAAGGCTCTTGGATCTATAAGGTTGAGCCTGGCAGCTTCTATGTTTTCCAACTTATCATAGGCAAAGACAAGGGTAGAGTTAATGGATACTTTGGAAAATTTATATGAAAAACCCTCAGATTCGAATAAGGTATATCTTATGAAGCAATTATTTAATTTGCAAATGCAGGAAGGTGGATCTATATCTAGTCATCTTAATAATTTCCATACAATAGTAAATTAGTTAAATTTAATCAAAATAGTATTTGATGATGAAATTAAGGTTCTCTTAATCTTATGCTCTTTACTTGAAGGTTGGCATAGTTTGGTAATGGCAGTTAGTAATACTGCATCTGCTTCAAATATCTTGAAAGTTGATGATGTTGTTAGTGTAATCTTGAATGAATAAATTCATAGAAAAAGCATAGAGGAAACATCAAGTAATGCTTTAAGTGTTAAAAGCAAGGGAAGGCAAAGAGAGAAGGGCAAGCAAGGGAAATCAAGGTCAAAGATGGAAAGTAGATCCAAATCCAAAAATGGAAGAATAATCTGATAGAATTGTGGAAAGAAAGGGCATGCAAAGAAAGATTGTTGGTTGAAGGATAACAAAGAAAATCAGCATGAAGATAATAAAGAAGAAAAATTTGTAGGTATTGTTGCATAGGATGTTCTTATATTTTATTTGGATAATAAAGTAGAATCATGGGTTTTAGATTATGGTGCCTCTTTCCATGCAACCCCAAATAGAGAATTTTCAATGATTATGTCCATAGAGATTTTGGAAAAGTTTATTTAGGGGATGATGAGCCTTGTAAAATTGTTGGCAAAGGAAAAGTGTAGCTAAAATTACAAAATGGCAACACATGGGTGTTGAAGGATGTCATGCATGTACCCATCCTGAAGAGGAATATGATTTTTATAGGAAAGTTGGGTGATGAGGGTTGCACAGCAACTCTCACAGCTGAATCTTGAAAAGTTTCCAAGGGTGCACTTATATTAGCAAAAGATAAGAGAGTAAGTACACTTTATCTATCTACTTGTATTACTGATTATTCTCTTTCTATTTTATCTACTTTAGATGTAGATGCAAAGTTTTGGCACTGTAGGCTTGGTCACATGAGTGAGAAGGGAATGAAAGTTCTTAAGTCAAAAGGTAAGCTTTCAGATTTGAAAAGCATAGATCTAGATTTTTGTGAGCATTATATTTTTGGGAAATAGAAGAAAGTGATGTTTCTCAAAACTAGGTCAACAAAGAAGAAGCACAAGTTGGAGCTTGTTCACATAGACGTGTGGGGACCAGATTAGGTAGCTTCTATTGGAGGATCATAGTATTATGTTTTTTTCATTGATGATGCTATAAGAAAGGTAGGGGTTTATTGCATAAAAAGGAAATTTGATGTTTTTGACACATTTAAGAAATGGAAAGCTTTGGTTGAGAATGAAACAGGCTTGAGATTGAAGTGCCTTAGATCTGATAATGGTGGTGAGTATTGCAACAATAAATTCAATAGTTACTATTCTATGAGTGGAATACGCAGGGAAAGGATGGTTCCAAGGACACCTCAGCAAAATAGAGTTGCTGAAAGGATGAATAGAACAATAATGGAGTGTGCACAGAGTATGAGGTTGCATGCTAGTTTGCCCTTACAGTTTTGGGTAGAAGCTGTAGATACTAAAGTTTACCTGATTAACTAGAGGACCTTCTACTACACTGGATGGTGGAATTCTAGAAGAGTCTTGGATAGGTAAAAAGGTAGATCTTTCATTTCTCAGAGTTTTTGGTTCTGAAGCTTTTGTGTACATTGATAAAGAAAATAGAAAGAAGCTGGATGCTAAATCTATGCGGTGCACTTTCATTGGTTATGGTTTTGGAGATTTCAGATTTTAGTTGTGGAATTTAGAAACTAACAAAATTATTAGAAGCCATGATGTAGTTTTTAATGAGAAGGTAATGTACAGTGATCAACTCAAGATGTTGAATAATTTTGAGTAGGGCAATCTTGATTTGGAAGAGGTTATGATCCAAAATGAGCTCATAGGTAAAAATCATCACTCACAAAAAAACATAGAGACCGACATCGGTCAGGTGGAAACTAACATCGGTCAGGTGGAAATCAGCATTGATCAGGAGGAATCAACATTGGTTGGGTGCAGACCAGCATCGATTAGAGATGACCGGGATCAGTCATTATCAGAAGAAAATTTGGGTGGACAGCAAGCTGTAAATGAGTCTCAAGTGCCCATAAAGAGGTCTGAAAGGGTAAGTAAACCTCCAATTCATTATTTCCCTTCTTTATACTACTTGTTGGTCACTTATGGTGGAGAACTAGAAATTTTTGATGAGAGAATGCAGGTAGAATCTAGGAAACAATGGGAGCATGGCATGAATGAGGAAATTGATTCCTTGGAAGAGAACCATACGTGGGATTTGGTTGAGTTGCCAGCTAGAAAGAAAGCACTAAAAAAAATGGGTATACAAGTTAAAGGAAGGAGAGAATGGACAAATGAGACATAAGGCCAGGTTGGTAGTAAAGAGATTTGCACAAAAACTAGGTATTGATTTTGGTAAAAAAAATTCTCCTGTAATAAAGATGACTTCTATTTAGATTGTATTGTCTTTAGTTGTTATTGAGGATTTGCATCTTGAGCAGCTTGATGTTAAGACAACATTTCTTCATGAAGATTTGGATAAAGAGATATATATGGATCAACCAAAAGGTTTTTAGGTCAAAGGTAAGGAGAAACTTGTGTGCAGGTTAAAGAAAAGCTTATATGGTCTTAAGCATGCTCTAAGATAATGGTATTTGAGGTTTGACAGATTTATGATAGAGCATGGTTTTAGTAAATGTCAATCTAACCATTGTGTTTATTTTAACAGATTAGATAATGGTAGTTATATTATCCTATTACTGTATGTAGATGATACGCTTGTTGCAGGTTCACACATGTAGGAAATTACTGAGCCTAAGGTAAAATTAGCTCACACATTTGCCATGAAGGATTTAAGAGCAGCAAAGAAAATTCTTGGCATGAGTATTAAGAGAGATTAAAAAAATCACAGTTTGATTTTGTCTCAAGAGGATTATGTGAGTAAGGTGTTGGAGAGGTTCAATATGTAGGATGCAAAATTGGTAAGCACACCTATGGCTAGACACTTCAAGTTGAGCAAAGAATAGTGTCCTAAATCACATGATGAGGTTAAGTACATGAGTAGAGTTTCATATGCTTCAGTATTTGGGATCTTGATGTATGTAATGGTATGTACTAGACCAAATATTGCCCAAGCAGTGAGAGTTGTCAGAAAGTTTATGGCCAATCTAGGAAAGGAACACTGGAAAGCAATTTAGTGGATTCTTAGATATCTGAGAGGGACCAATAGTAGGCATTTATGTTATAGAGGGTCAAACACTTCTCTACATGGGTATGTAGATTTAGATATGGCAGGTGACTTGGATGGGAGGAGAAGCACCACAAGATATGTGTTCACTATTGGTGGAAAGGCGGTTAGCTAGATTTCAAAGTTGTAGAAGGTTGTTGCCTTATCTACCACAAAGGCATAATACATTATAGTCATAGAGGCTAGCAAGGAAATGATTTGGATGACTCAATTCATGGAAGATTTTGGAAAGGAGCAAGAGAGTTGTAGATTTTATAGTGATAGTCAAAGTGAAATTCATTTGGCAAAGAATTCAGCCTTTCATTTAAGAACCAAACATATACAGCTTAGGTACCACTTCATTAGACAGGTATTGGAGGATGGACAGTTGAAGCTGGAAAAGAACAATACGGATAAGAACCCTGATGATATGTTAACAAAGCTGGTAATAAAGGAGAAGTTAAATCTTCATTCAACTTTTGTTGGTCTTCAAGATTGAACTTGAAGAGGGAGAAACAAGCCAGAGATGTTTAGATGATGTTGTTGTATAGGTATAGGTGCAGCTATTTATCTCCAAGTGGGAGATTATTGAGTTGTGGAGCTAAAAGCTTCACTAATGAGCTAATGTGTAGGTTTCTAGGCTTACACAATAACCGAAATCAATCAAAACTAACTGACATTAGTTAGGGGTTGACTGGCAACGGTTAGGGGTCAATCGGCATCAGTCATCTTCAGACTGAAACCGACTTCTGTGCATTTCTAGAATTGCTATTTTTAGCAGAATAGATTTGAGCCTTTGATTTAAGAGGTGGATCTAATGGTGGTGAATGCATGGCTCATGAACCCTAGTGTTGTAGTATTCTATATAGTAGGGTTAGATCCTCATAGCATGTACAATTCAGTAATTGAGTTGATTGTAATTGATTGAGAGAGAGAGAACTCTTGAGGGAGAATTATTGTACATCTATTAGGTGTGAGGAGAGAGAAATTTCTTCATTGTATTTTCTTTTGGAAGCTTTTAATATAGGTTGGTTGTTTCTTGTATCTCCTATTATTTGCTATTTTTAATTTCTAGTTACTTATTACTTCTAGTTTCAATTCTGTGTTTAGTTGCTTATACAAAAGTAATCAATTATACTCTAAGATCCTAACAAAGTCCAAGGTCTTACTGACACATTTGGTATTAAGTTAAGTTTATCCTTGCCTTATCATCCACAAGCTAATGGATAGGCTGAAACTTATAACAAAACCCTTAACAAAATGCTAACTAAAATGGTTAATGTATCTAGTTGGGATTATCATTTACACATCCCTTTTGCTTTATGGGTATTTCATACTAAAATTCAAACCCCTATGGGTGCTACCCCTTTCTCTCTTGTCTTTGGAGTAGAGGCTATCTTGCCTCTCCAAGTCTAAATCCCTTTCTTCACATATCCCTATAGGATATCATTTTTGAGGTCGATTATCATCAAGAATGTTTATCCAAACTTGATCTACATTATGAGCATCATTTGTCCATGCTTAACCATATTTCTTTCTATCAATAATTAATTAATCATGCCTATAAAAAATACCTAAGAGAATTAGATTTTAATATCAGAGACCTTATCTTAAATGATAACCAACATGTAACCAATATGGAAAAAAAGTAGGGTAAGTTTACTTTTAGTTGGTTTGTACCTTATATCATAATGCATAAATATGGGTTTGGTCTTACCAATTACCCTCTATTGAAAGGAAACTAGAACTTGAGTCTTTTAATTCTTTTCATCTACATCCTTTCTTTTGTTAAACAAGATCAAACTCACCCTCTATCTAACTTAAGCTCATCCCTTGTTTTACAAGATTTTCACCTTCATCCCCTCACTTTTAGGACAATTGATTACATCAAAAAATCATGTGATTATCCATTACAATTATAGTCTTAATCGTAAATATGGGTACCATGTATCTACCCATGGCATGATTCTCATTGATACATTTACATTATTAATAAGATGGAATCTCATGGTCATTGTCTCTCAAAGAATCCTCTCACCCCCTATATTAACCTTCTTGTGTTTTATTTTTGCCTTCATAAAGGTAAGTATTTAATCCTATATAATCAAGTCTATGATATAAATAGAAAAAAAATCATGTATCGTATGGGTCATTCCTAGCATTCACAGACTATTTCCTTGAAGAGCAATTGCCAAAACCAATCAAAATTGCTTAAAATATAAGACTACTCCCTTGATGGGTAAGTATAAAATCCTAAAATAAATCTCAAAATCTTAGACCACTCCCTTAAATCATGGCTAAGTAAAGCATTTGTTAAAGTAAGTAATTTCTTGGAAGCTTCTCACATCGATCAACTTCCCCAACCTCTCAAAGTAATTAAAAAAACTGAAAATACCCATTATTGAAAAAAAAAATGGAAGTTGCAATTGAATTCAAACAAAGACTTCCTACATCAATAGCTCTATATTATATATGAAATAGACTTATTTATACTGACTCTTTGGTAACTTATAGAAGAGGAAAGCTAACCTCACATTAAGGTTCCATTATCATCCACCTCCATTTTACCCTTTATAAAATAAGGGATTTTGATCTTACTTGATAATGTGTAATAAAAAAAATTAACCAACCAAAAAATGCTAATGTGAAGAATGTAAAGGGCTTATGTTTATAAGCTAATCTAACTTCCTATTAATTTTGTCCTCACACAAAAACCCTATGTCATACCCAACATCCCTAAAAAACTCAACAACTAACTAAAATTTTACCTACACCCTATCTAATTCTACCCAACCTTCATTTCTAACAATAAATTTTCCCCCCTCTACCTAATTCTCCCTCTCAATACCCTCATCCGTAGTTTTCATAAACCCACACCCACCTAAAAAAATAAACAAGTAATAACCAATACCAATTCAAATACATCCCCTATCTCATTCCTCACCCTCCATCATGGTGGAGCCCTTGCAACCACCACTACTTCTTGACCCTGCACTTAACCTCTACCTTACTACATACTCAATGGCTCTCTGACCCACTCTAGCCCATGGCTACCCTTCACTCCCAAGTCACCTCATGGTTACACCCATGATCAACCACTCTCACCTCACAAAGGACATAAACTATCATTTTTGTAGAGGAAACATGGTAGAACACATGGTAAGTTAAATGCAAAATGACAAAATACAATGAGTTTTTGACCTTTTAACAATTACCTAGCCCTTTTTAGGGCTTCCTTATGACTTTTGATGGTTTGTCATCAACCATCGATGATTGAACCTAACCTTTGATGGTTGATACTTTTACTATTTTGACTCCTTACCTCCTTTTTTCACCACTTAGACCCATGGTCCCACTTAACCTTTACCAACCTAGCTTTCTTTAGTCATTAATACCATTTTTTTAATCCTTTTGTGATGAAACCACCTTTCCCTATCATCAAATTTTGCTTTATATTCATGACCCTTACCACATTTTGTGTTTTTATGCTCAACCTCAACCCCTTTTGAACATTTAACTTTTAGATGCTTATGATGGCACCAATTTTGTGACTCTAGCAACTACAACCTATTTCATGTTCTCAAGATCATCCACTTATTATACCCCTGATAACACAACAAACTTTACTCATATGCCTTGATTTTATAAGTGCACCCATATCCACTACACCTAAATGTGATATCTTAGTTCACTTGTCACTTGTCCTCCTTGCACCGACCTATTTTTACCACTTTATGCCATCTTACCCATTTTACAACCCATTTACACTTGTAAAACCTGTACTTAACTCCATTTTCACCTCATCGCATCCTAGTTTGAGGGGGAACACTCCTCCCATACTCAAGGCATCCAACCAAATTGTTATTACACTTCCTCATTTTATTTCATATCTTGAGGATGCAAACCATGTAATAAAAAGGGGGAAAATGTAGATGCTCAAAAATTTCACAACATAGTTCTAAACGTCAAACACCCCTTGGCCCCTTGGCCCCTTGGACCCCTTGGGTTATGATCACCTATTAAAATCCTTAAAACTACCCATTTACCCCTTTGGCTAAAATAGTTAAGTTAATTAATTAAATAAATCCTATTTACAACCCACCTATCTAAATTGATGGCTAGTTGGATGACACCTAGCCTATAGACCATTTCTACCCTAACAATTAATGACCCTAACCTCTTAGACTTTTTCCTTGTGCATCCCAATGCTCCCTTTATTAACCTTGGACCATTTCTTAATGACTTATACACTAATCAATAGTGAAATTTCCTAGTTTTAGATCATTTTGACCATGTCACACTAACTGTTGATGGTTACCCCTCGACCATTGGTGGTTGACTAGGATCATTGACAGTTATATAAGGATACCCACAAACATTGCCTAAGAGGTTAAAATTGATATTCTTACTCCCAGATGAATCAAATCTTCTAAATGAACCAAGGACTAGAATAGAGACTTTAGGTACATTAACAAATCACTATTATGAGCCCAAGTATCATTACTCTACTGGCATTGCTCTAGGATCCACAACAACTTTCAACTAACCTCAACATTCTTCCATACTAGCAACACCTAAAAGCTAAGTATCTATGCTTTTTAGCCAGATTTAGTAACTATAGTTATTTTTTAATTATTTTTTATATTCCCCATTTCCTTTCACTTCATTCCCTATGTTAGATTTATGCAACTCTAGACACTTCACCTTTTACCCTAGACTACCCATTAACCATTCTCATACCCAATCTCTGAACTAGATACTTTTGAGAATTGATTTTCCCCTCACAACCAACATTTAACCCAAACACCACCTCCAAAACCTCTTAGAAAAACATCCTAATAGACTTATTTTCCCAAATCAAATCCCATTATAACCATCGATGATTGTCCCTAACCATCTACAGTCATACCTAACTACCGATGGTCACTAGGTGTACCTTTTTACAACAGCATGCTGATTTCACCTATCAATCCACACCCAAATTCCACTTTTTGAGTTTATGTTTTATCACAGAGGTTCAACTTATTTTATGAATCAATTTTGAGTAATTTATCATTAGTATTCAATCATTTATTGCTATTTTAGTCAAAATTCACTTATTTCCCTTTTAACACTTCTTGCATTAGAATTTTAATACCTTCAATTATTTATATAAGTATATACTTTATTTTACTAGAACTTAAGTGTTTTAAAGTGTGGATTGATAGCCTCCAAATAAGCTTAAGTGTTTCTTGGATCTAGTTCATGCTAGGCAGTCCACCCATATATCTCACTAATCAACCACTCCTCTAGTTGTTTTGTTATCTACAAGTCATCCTCCCTAGATAAATATGAGTATTGACAATCATGTAGATTCATGTGCACACAACACACCAAGTTTTGTTATCACACCCCTTTCAAAGTTTCTTCTTTCTTTCTTCTTAGAAAAAAATGGATAAAAAATAGTGAAACATTCTGGCATGCCCGGTGGGACCCTTAAGATTTTTATTGGGTTCATTAGTTACACTGGAGAAGAATCATTCATTGCATTATTTTCTAAAAATTAAATGTTATGTATTTCCTTTTCTTCTCTTTCAAGTCACAATTTTTAGTTTCTTTTGTATTCTTAGGAAAAATTTTAAAAATATCATTTTTTTATTTCATTTTTTAAAATCAAAAGTATTAACCTATGCTTAGGATTTGCATTATCATCTTGCATTTACATGAATCTTAGTTATTTTGTATTTATTTGAAAAGACCAAAATTTTCCTTTGGATTAAAATTAACTTGCATTCATGGTTTTCTTGTATTGATTAACTCACATAGCTTAATTTAATCAAGTAAATTAATCATAGTCTCACTTATTATCACACACATAATAACAAACAACACATTAAATGAAACATCAGAACATTGACATAAGTCCTAACTAGGATTTCATCACCTAATGGTAACATTTCTTTGGCCACCCTACTTGGATTTCATCACCAATGGGAGAACTAACTCAATATGCTAGCTGAGTATAATCTTTAGTAACTTGATATATTTTGGCTAAGCACCTAACACCCTTATCATTATAGTGTGTGAAGAGAGGGGTTAGTCCTCAAGATAATTCCATGTACCAGGTTCTAGTAAAAATATTGAGAGCCTTTAACTACCTAAAACTATCTCTGGATATCCTCTTCTAGTACCCACGCTACAAGCCCAAGTTAATTTTTGTAAACTCCTTAAATTGAGGCATAATTCTAAATAGAGATAAAGGTATTCTAGGATTTAAACTTATTTTAGTATATGCTTATTTTCTTTGATATATTTTTATTTTGATTGGTTATCTTTTGAGTTTGTGAGATCACTTTTTTTCTTTCTTTCCTCCTCCTTTGCATGGTTTTAACAAAACAATTAAGAAACCAAGTAAATCAATATACACCTCCCAAACACCCATATTCCTCTTCTTCCTCATACATGGATTACCATTTAGATGTAAAAATTTCACCCCACCATTATATAAGTCCTATTATGCCTCAGACAGTTGCCCAAGGAGATATGGATTTCACCACCTTCCTTGATAACAATCCTATAACCCTCCAACATTACGTTAATACCATGTCTTACCATATCCCTGCTTTGGTTCCACCCATTGAGCCACCGTATATCATGCCACCCCATATTATGGGTATCACCTCTTTTGCCACCATTTACAACCAACATTTAGACAACTAAGCATCCTCTTCTATAAACAACCCTTCCAACACCACCATTCAAAACTAACCCTCTCCACCAATTATTATTTTGTGGATCCTATTTCTAAATTAAAATTTATTTCAAATATTATACATTTAAAATGTATTGTACACTCTTTATGTTTTCTAGACCCCTTTAATGGGGAACCTTTTTGGGTTGACTTGGCCCATGGTTTTGGTACCTATTATTTTGTAAAATTGCTATGTTGATGTATTATGTATAGATCGATATTCAATAGGTAATACGTCATGAGAACAAGGGTTTGAGAAGGAATAGAAAAGTGTGTGAATTTAGGTGTGAATTCAGGAGGGTTTTTTGAGTGTAGATCCAAATAATATTTATGTATTATAATTTTGAGAAGATAGATCTGAGAGTGGATTGAACTCTTATGGCTTGTAATAAAATCTTAGCAAGTGTTTCTCGGTGGATGTAGCCCACATTGGGTAAACCATGTCAAATGTAGTCTTCTTATTGTGCATGTTTATTTTTGTTTCTTTATGCATCTCCATCCATATCTATTATTATTGTAATTCTATGAAATTTCTCCTCATTAATTTCTATATTTATTCCTAACAACTAGTATTAGAGCTTCAAGTTATATTTGATGAAGTGTTGAATCATAGGAAGAGTTATTAGTTTAAGTGGGAGATATGAATGATGATCATAGGTCAAAAGTTTAAAATTTCAACAGATAAAACTTTGGTCTATGAAAGATTCACATGCAAGATTGCCTCTATTAAAAGGACCCCCATGCTTTGCTAGGAAGAAAATTAAAGCAACTAGCAAGTATGATAGATGAGGATTTGGAGCTACTTGATAGGAAATAACTTGGGGCCATTAGGTTATGCCTTCCATCTTTGGTCACATTTAATATATCATGGGAGAAGACCATGGAAGGTCTCATAAATGCATTAGGGAAGTTATTTGAGAAACCCTATGCTTCTAATAAAATATTTTTAATGAAAAATTTATTTAATATGAAGATGTCTAAGAATGGTTTAGTTATTGATCATCTGAATGAATTTAATATAGTTGTGAGTATGTTGATCTATTTAAAAATTTGATTTTTATGATGAAGTTAGGTCTTTACTTATTTTATATTCCTTGCCAAAGAGTTGGAATAGCCTAGTAATCATTGTGAGTAACTTGGTCTCTAATAATGCCAAGTTTAAGTTTGAGGATGTCGTAAGAGTAATCCTTAGCAAGGAAATATGATGGAAAAGATTTGGGGAGAATTATACTTCAGGTGAGGCTTTGGTAGTGTAGAGTAGAGGGAGATAAAATTTTATATGAAAAGGAAAGTGTGGAAGTTAAATGGTCCTAAAAGGTCAAAATCAAGGAGTAGGATGGTATGCTGACACTATGGAAAGACTGGGCATGCAAAGAAGGATTGTTGGTCTCTTCAAAATAAGAAATAAAATAGGAATACACCAAGGAGGTGAATGTGGAAATAGGTAATTTTTGTTAGGATGCATTAATTCTCTCCATTGACAATACTACCAAGTCTTGGGATTTAGATTTACAAGCTTATTTTCATGTTATATCATATAAGTATTATTTTATTGATTATATTCAAGGGGATTTTGGACAGGTTTATCTTGGTGATGATGAGCCTTGTAGCATAATAGGAAAAGGAAGTGTTTAGATCAAGATGAAAAATGAAAAAACTTGGATACTAAAGGATGTCATGCATGTGCCTAAGTTGAGATAGAATTTAGTATCCATAGGATAACTAGGCAGTGAAGGTTGTATGGTGACATTTATAGTAGATTCTTGGAAGGTGACCAAGGATACTCTTGTGTTATCAAGAGGTAAGAAGGTTTATACCCTATATTTATCAAGTAGTACTGACTATTGTAATTTAGTTTTTGTAGATGTAGATTTAACTTTGTGGCACAATAGGCTTAGTCATATGAGCCAAAAGGAAATGAAAATTTTAAATGATCGATTGCCTAGATTAAAAGGGTCTGATTTAGATTTTTTTTAAGATTACATGTTTAAAAAACATAAAAGGGTAAAGATTCTCAAGGTTGGACCTACAAGGAAGGAGAATAAGTTAGATCTGGTTAATTCAAATGTGTGGGGTTTAGCTCACGTATCTTCTATTGGTGGTTCATATTATTATGTCACTTTTATTGATGATGCAACTAGGAAAGTTTGGGTTCATGGCATTAGGATAAAATCTGATGTTTTTGATACTTTTAAAAGATGGAAAACATTGCTTGAGAATGAAACAGATCTCAGGTTAAAATGGCTCAAGTCAGATAATGGTGGGGAATATTACAATAATGAATTTTCTATTATTAACCAAGAAATGTAATTCACAGACAAAGGATGGTTAAAAGAAGTCCACAACAAAAAGGATGAATAGGACTATCATGTAGCATGCTAAGATCATGAGGTTACATGTAGGACTACCTCTTTAGTTTTGGACAAAAGTAGTAAACATCATTGTAAATCTGATAAATAGAGGACCTTCATCTTCTTTGGATGGAGGCACACCTAAGGAATTTTGCTTTGGTAAGAATTTTGAGTATTAATTTCTTAGAATATTTGGCTATGAATCCTTCATTCATATTGATAAAGATAATAGGACCAAGTTAGAGGATAAGTCTAAAAAAAACACCTTTTTGGTTATGGTGATGATGAATTTGGTTTTCGGATTTGGAGTCTTAAGGACAAGAAAATATTTTTGTCTAGGGATGTTGTATTTAATAAAAAAATCATGTATAAACAATAGTTTCAAGAATAAAAAGATGATTCTAGAAAAGAATACATAGTATTCAAGGACATTACTAATGATAAAGTGTCCAAGAAACTAGTTTAGGCACCTACTCAAAATAGCCCCAAAATCCTATGGTAAGGTCTTCAAGGGTAAGAAGGGAACCTAAACATTTTTATCCATATCTTAATTATTTATTACTAACTGACAGTGGAGATCCAAAGTGCTTTGAAAAAGTAATGCAGGTATATTTTAGGAAGAATTGGGAGAAAGCAATGGATGAGGAGCATTAGTCTCTCATGGGAAATCAGACCTAGGATTTGGTAAACCCACTTGAAGAAGAGAGCATTAAAAAACAAGTAGGTGTACATAATTAAAGAGGAGGATGGAGGAAATAAAAGGTACAAGGACTGATTGGTGGTAAAGGGGTTTACACAAAATAAGGTAATTGATTTTGATGAAATTTTTCCCCAGTGGTAAATATGATTCTATTAGGACTATTCTTGGGATAGTGGCAGTAGAAGACTTACACTTGGAGTAGCTGGATGTGAAGATTATGTTCCTTCATGGTGATTTAGAGGAGGAATTATATATGTATAATCCATAGGGATATGAGGTCATAGGGAAGAATAACTTGGTGTGCAAACTGAAAAAGAGCTTGTATGGCTTGAAACAAGCTCCAAAATAGTGGTACAAGAAATTTGATAGTTTTATGATGGACTAGGGATACTTTAGGTGTCATTCAAACTATTTTATATATATAATGAAGTTTTATGATAGTGATTATATTATCCTATGTCTTTATGCGTATAACATGTTAGTTGTAGGTAAGAACATGCAAGAAATAAAGTTACTTAAGGAACAACTTAGTAATTCCTTTGATATGAAGGATTTGGGAGCAGTAAAAAAAATCCTTGGTATGAGAATAAATCAGGATAGGAAGAAATGAAAGCTAAATTTATCCCAGGAAGAGTAGATTAAAAATGTATTGGAAAGGTTTACTATGAAAGATGCTAAACTAGTTGGGACTCCTTTGGAAGGACATTTTACGTTATCAAAGGAGTAGCGTCGCAAGATAGAGGAAAAGAGAATCCATATATCACATGTACTTTACCCATCAATAATTAGTAACTTGATGTATGACATGGTGTGCACTATGCCAGATATTACCTATGCAATAGGAATAATAAGTACTTGAGTGATCCAGGTAGAGAACACTAGAAGGTAGTGAAGTGGATCTTAAGTATTTAAGAGGGACCATGGGGATAGTTTTAAGCTATGGTGGAATGGAAACCACTTTGTGTGGTTATGTATGTTTAGACATGGATGGATATTTAGATAGTAGGAGGAGTACAACATGATATTTATTTATTGTAGGTGACACAATAGTGAGCTAGATATCACAACTATAGAAAATTGTGGATTCTTTAATCATAGAGGTTGAATATTTTGTTGTCACAAAGGCAAAAAAAGAAATAATTTGGTTACATCAATTTCTTGAAGAGTTGGGGCATAAATAGGAAGAAGGGAAGTTATATAGTGGTATTCAGAGTGTTATACATCTAGCAAAGAACTATGCTTTTGAATCTAAGATGAATAATATACATTTTAGGTACCATTTCATTAGGATAGATTTAGAGGAAGAGAATTTGAAGCTAGAAAATATTCATACCAGTCAGAATCTTGCAGACATGATGACCAAGGTGCTCACAAGGGAGAAATTGAAGCTATGCTTAATTATGATTGGCCTTCATAGTTGATAGTGAAGGGTTGAGAAGCCTACTTAGAGGAAATCAGTCTCCAAGTGAGATATTGTTATGTTGCAAAGCCTATTTCTAAATTACAATGTATTTCAAATAGTGTACATTTAAAATTTACTATATATTCTTTATGTTTTTTGGACCTCCTTAATGGGTAACCATTTTGGGTTGACTTGGCCCGTGGCTTTGGTACCCATTATTTTTTAATTTTTAAAAGTTGATATATTATATATAGATGGATATTCAGTAGGTAATACATCATGAGAACAAGGGTTTGAGAAAGAAGAATAAAGTTTGTGAATTCAATTGCAAATTGAGGAGGGTTTGTTTAGTGTAGCTCCAAACACTATTTGTGCATTGTAATAGTGAGAAGATAGATCTAAGACTGGATTTTAATCTTGTGGCTTGTAATAAAATCTAAGCAAGTGTTTCTTGGTAGATGTATCCTACATTGGGTGAACCACGTAAAATTTGGTCTTCTTGTTGTGCATGTTTATTTTTATTTCTTTATGCATCTCTATTCATATCTATTATTATTGTAATTCTATGAAATTTCTCCTCATGAATTTCTATATTTATTCTTAACACCAACCAAAACCTAAACACCTTTCATCCCAACTAAAACCTCTTATAGTATAGGAGAAAATCAACCTTTGGTGACCTATACTCCACTTACCATTAGAGTACCCTCTACTAGTGTTGTCACTCTTCCACGTGTCATTTCCAACCCACCCACCTCCAATCCATTCCAAAGCTTGGTAATCTCCATAACTTCTACCCTTCCACCCATTAGTACTAAGGTTACCACCCACCTTTAACCCATCAACCCAATCATTCATTTAAGCCAACCCATTTTAATGCCCAAGTAAGTGCCCATTTCACCCAACCTAGGATACATCCCTAACCCAAAAGGGTATGTACTTCCACCTTCTACCCAATATCTTATGTCCACTTACCTGTATGTGACATTCTCCCAACCACCCATGTCTATGTACCAATACGTGACATCTTCCAAACCTTATAGTAATTACCCTTATGTTGTACCTACCCAACCCTAATAAAATATACCCTATAACTATGGGGGTGCACAGCTACAAAATAGTCTAATCAAGATGCTAATGGACAAGATGACTAGCTTAGAGTCATATATTAATGGTGCCCATAACCTCTTATCTTATGATCAAATTTTCAAAAAACCAATTCACCCATCCATCCCCATTTGACCATACCCTTCTCAATGGGAACTTCTAAAATTTTCAAAATTTCAGAGAAAGGAATATCCATAAGAACATCTTAGAGCATTTAGGCACTCTTTCTACTTGCTTTCTTATGATGATGCTCTCCTCCTTTGCACATTTCCCATGTCTTTATCCAGTCTATAATGAAATTGGTATAGTTCTATTACCAAGCACTCTCTTTTCTCTTTTTCCTAATTAGCCCAAACATTCTTAGATCATTTCTCCATAAACATCTCTAAGAAAATTTCCATTACCAACCTTTACTCTATTAGGAAATTGGATGATGAGTCAATTGCCAACTTCGTAGCCCATTGGAGATGTTTTATTATCCAACTCTCTTTTTCTTTGCCCTAACCTAATTTGATTGATATTTTCTCTTAGGATTGTGCCAAACATGTTTTCTCCACCTTATAAGTTCAAAATTTTAGGACCTTTGATAAGGCTTTCACCATGGCACACAAATTAGAGATTAAAGCCATAGATGAGGGGAAGCTAAAATTGAGAAACAAAAATTCTAGTTTCAAGTCAAATGAAGCTTCTTCCTACAAAACCACAAACCACTCCAACACCAACACTAAAACTAAGGGAACTACAAATGTAGTTGTCATAAAACCACTCCTCTACCAGTTTTCAACCAACCCCACTCTTCTAATTCTTCTAAGCAAAATACTCAAAACTAAAACCATAATAACCAAAAGCAATATGCTCCACTAGGGGAGTCATATGCTTTTATTTTGAAAACATTTTTGAAATCAATTATCATACAACTTCCTCCAATTAAACCATCACAACAATTTGATTCATCTCATCCTAAACTTGGTTGGTATAAGGAGAATGAAGCATGTGGTTACCAATGTATCATTGGGAATGATGTTAGTAGATGTAATACATTGAAAATCATTATCCAAGGGTTGACTAACAAGGAGAAACTTGTACTAGATAATCCCAATACACCCCCAAATCAGTCACTTGACATTTTTAGATAACCATTCACCAACCATTATCCTTGTATAAAATAATAAATTAGAATCTCATGAGGTCCACATAGCTAATATGGTTCTTAGTGAAATCATAGTTGAATAAACGATTTCCCAAGCCACTTTTTCTTCCCTTTCACTTATTGAGGTAATGGAGTTATCCTCTATTTCTTTAGAAACTAAAATAGAGGTAGCAACTATCATCTTTCCTCCACTTATTGAGGTAGTGGAGCCATCAATCTCTCCTTTGGAAGACACACCAAAGGAGGCAACCATTACCACCTTGCCTTTCTCTTCCATTATATAACAATCCACTTTTCCTATTTAAAACATTCCTAAATAAGAGGTTATTCACTTACCCCTCCCATGGAGGAGTCACCTTCCAAAACCTTGGAGCCTTTTACTAAGAAAAAGGACAAGGAACCACTTCCATTTCTCAACCCATGGGCTTATCCTTTGAGTCCAATACTGAAGGAACCAAACCCATCTATAATCCATTATCTAGGATGGTTCAAAAATTGGAGTTCCTATCCCAACCCAACATGGACTAGGCCACATTTTGGCACCATCTTGCACTCCTCTAGCCAACCAAGAAAGATCCCTCAACCATGAAATTTTGAACCCAACCTTCTACTTCCATTAGTGAACCCACCATCATCCCAACCAAACCATCAAAAACCTCTACCTCCCAAACCATAGGCAAACCTTCCAACCCAACTCTACCCAAAGTAGCCCAAGTACCTTTTACCATCCCAAGAAATCCCATTAAGAACCTAGGAGTGATTAACACTCCAAACCTCTCCTAACCTCCATTAAAAGTAGACTTCACCCCACTAATCCCACCAAAGAAACCCCAAGTTAAACCAACCAAGAAAGTGGAGCCACCTAAGATCCCCAAAACCAAAAACTTGCCACCCACTTCTACTTTGCCTTCCATTATAGGATCATATCCTTCTTCCATCTTGGGAACTCACCCCTTTAACTTGGTTAAGAGGCCAACTATTCCCAAGAAATCCCAATCCTAACCTTCACTCTTAGATACACCTCCACCTATTTTTGGAGTACCTTATGCTTCCAAACCACTCACAACCAAACCTTCCACTTCTAAACCATCCACCTCCAAACCATTAACACCCAAACCATCTAATCCAAAACTACCCACCAAGAAAATTCCTTCACCACAAGCTCCTATTGCCAAGCCTACTCTTAAGAAAGCTTCCACCCCAACCACTAAAGCTAAAACCACCACTCTCTTGCCATATTTTCTAAAGTCTTACTCGACCATCTTGCAAAGGTTATTTCAAGCTTCTTACCTAGCCTTGCCACCTATCAAACCATTTTACCCCCATATTCCTAATCCATCTTAGTTTAATGATAATCTAGTTTTCTTATATCATAGAACACCTAGGCATGATAAGAAAAATTGCAAATCTCTCTAATTCATATTCTACCAATTATGTGATGAGGATGACCTATTATTAGAAGAACTTCCCATGATCCCAACACCAAACCAAGAATAAAAAGCAACCACCCAACACCTACCTAGTCCCACACTCTCATCTAAGAGTGAGGAGGAACCAAAGTAGTCCTCTAGCCCAACTTCTTCCCAAATTCATACCATCCATATGGTCACATGATCACATGCCCAACACAAGTATAAAGGGATATAAAAAGTGTCAATTCTATGGATGTACCCTTCTTTCACCACAAACTCACCCAACCAAAACCAAACACCTTCACCCAAGCCCAAAGTTTATATCTTAGGTGTTTCCCAACCCAACCCCTCTAAATCAATCCAAAGATTTATTCTAAACTAGATTCACTAAACACCAGTGAAGATGAAATTGTATGAACTACTCAATGCCTCATCCCATCATCATTAGATAATGATGGAGGCCTTTTAGTTCATATAAATCTAACTAAAAGATACTCAACCTCTAATATACTTTGTTGGAGCCCTTAAACTTTACACCCTCATTACCTTCAAGGATTCAGAAATACCCTCCATTCATCTTGATTATCTAGATCCTCCCCTTTTCATTATCACATTCATCGACCAATCCTACATCAAGAGGGTTATGGTTCATGGAGGAGCTTTCATCAACATTATCTCATCCCATGTATATGACTAGTTAAAATTTCTAGAGAATATTATGTTAGAAACCACAATGGTACTCTAATCCTTCAATGATACTATGGAAAAAACTCTAAGAACTATCATCCTCCACATTTATTTAGGATGTTACACTCTTCTTGATCTCTTCTACATAGTAGAAGGTGAGTTCTAGTACAACATTTTTCTTGGACACCCTTATATCTATTCCATGAGTTTTGTGCCATCTACCCTACATCAGTGTTTCAAGTTTTAACATGAGGGTCAATAGTTACCATATGAGCTAACCCAAGTCCTTTTACATCATGCAATATGATGTACTAGCTGAATGATGTTCTCTTTCTCCCATCAACCAAACCTTAACCAACAAAAGACAAATCCACCTCTTCCATCAACCAAGCCTTGACTAGCTCATCCATCCCTTCTACCCAAATCTCCATGAAGAATCCCTTAGAAATAACATTCCAACATCTCTTGTTTGTGGAGTATCACCTCTTAACCTTATACTCCTTTTATAATCCCCAAGAGTACAAGAAATTTGATCAAAATTATAGTTATGATTTTGACATCAGACCATTATTCCTTTCAAGCCTCCTAATCTCTAAACCAATCTTGTTTATGGAGGACTTAATCAACCGCTTTCTGCCTCTACTAGCTCCTCTTCTCCTCGACTATTCACCTTTGATTTTTCCTATCTAGATAAGCTAGATTTTACCAGGATTATCTTCATAGGTGTGATGGAAAGGATTTGGTCTAGGACATTATGGGTATGGACCATACGAGTTACTTCTTTTCAAGACCCAAAATCCTTGTGAGAGATTTGGTCTCAGGTCCGTTATGCTTGAAGATCCAACCAACTTGCCTCCCATTGCAATAATTGATGAGGAAGTTCCATCCTCACCAACCCCTTTACCATCAAAATATGAGGATCTCAAAATTATTCCCCCTAATTTTTATTTTCCATCAACATTATTCTTTTAGGAGCCCTAACTTATCAAAAGGATGGGGAGGCCATAACCATTCCTCTAACTCATCCTAAGATGGTAGAAGAAGACTCTCCTACCATTAATACCATTTAATGTCAGGATGATGATTTCCTTCTCACCTATATTGGTACAAAAGATTCCTCTATATAAAATTCTCTCCATCTTCTGACTTTAATAATGTTGAATGAATCCACCATGGATGTCAACTTGGGTACCTAGGATAGCCCATGTATTGTCAAAATTGGATAATCATTAGATTCTTAAAAGCATCAAGACTTCTCTTCCTTAATTTAAGACCACAACATAGCATTTTCTTGGTCTTATAGTGACATTCAATGAATTAAACTTGCCATAACCACCCATAATATCATTACCAACCATAATGCCAAGATGGTTCGGTAGAAGCTTCATCTGATGCACCCTCATATATCCCTTGTTGTTAAAGAAGAGCTTTAATGCCTCATATCATTGAATTTCATCCAACCCATTGATTATCCCCAATGTGTATCAAATTTAATCCCTTCACCAAAGCTATAGGGACACTTTGAATTTACATGGACTTCTATGATCTTAACCTTGCTTGCCCAAAGGTCAACTTCCTTTTTCCAAGCATTGACTAGCTTATTGATCTCACAACTAGACATGAGATGCTATCTCTTATGGATGGGTTCTTAGGCTAAAATTAAATCTTTATTACCCTTGAAGACCAACATAAAACTACTTTTATCACTCTATGGAGAATTTTTTGCTATAGGGTCATGTCTTTTAGTCTGAAAACTGCTAGTGCAATGTGCCAATGCACTATGACCTACATATTTCATGACCTTATTCACAAAACCATCAAAGATTACATAGATGACTTTCTTGGGAAATTTAAATGTCATAAAAATCATTTGGTAGTCCTAAAGGTTATCTTCAAATGTCTTATCCATTTCCATGTTTTCCTTAACCCCCAAAAGTGCATTTTTGGGTCTTGTTATGAAAACTCCTTAGCTTTATCATCTCTCTTCATGGAATCAAAGTTATTAAAACTAATGTCAAAGCAATCCTTGACATGCCTCCTTCAACCAACCTCAATCAACTTTGCATCTTATAGGGGAAGATTCAATCCATCTGCCACTTCATCTTTCATTTACCTAATAGATGCTAACCTTTCCATCATCTTCTTAAGAAAGATATATCTTTTAAGTGGAATAAAGTTTATCAAAAGTCATTTGACTCAAATAAAGAATACCTTATTTTTCCACCTATTCTCATTCCTCCCAAAGAGGATCAACCTTTCTACCTTTATATTTGTACCACTGACCACTCCTTAGGGGCAATGCTTACACATCATGATGATAAGCATAAAGATCAAGACATTTACTATATAATTCAAACACTCATAGAGTATGAAACTTGGTATACCCATACCAAGAAACTTTGCCTCACCTTAGTTTTTGTGGCTTCTAAACTTTTCCACTACCTTCTCAAACATAAGACCTATGTCATAACCAACACCAAACCACTCAAGTACATGCATTCCAAGCCATACCAAAACCAACATATGGCTAAATGGCTCATGATTTTATCTGAGTTTGATCTTGAGTTCCTCTAGTAAAAGCCAATTAAAGGGAAAGTCATTGTTGAATAATTGGCTGAAGCACCTTTATCAAATAACCAACCTTTTGTCAAGTTTCTAGATGAGTTCATCGTGACCCTTTCTCAAGAGGACATCACCTATAAAATGACCATGCTCTTTGATGGATCAAAGTGTCAACTTGGTGGGGGTAATAATATCATTCTCATCCCCATTGATGGTGAACCTCTCCTTTATCCTTTAATCTTGATTTTTATTGTACAAACAATATGGTTGAGTATGAAGCCTACGTAATAGGAATCCAAACTATTTTAGCTTTGGGAGTCAAAATGATTAGCATCTCTGAAGACTCCCAACTTATGGTCAATCAAATAAATGGATCTTAGTAGTGTGAAAATGAAATTTTGCACTAGTATAAATAACTAGTAGATTTAATCTTGATGTCATTTGAGAATTACCTTATCCAAGCCACTCTATGATTTGTGAATAAGTTCATCAATATAATGGCTTCCCTTGCTTCCCAAATCCCATCCACACCTTTTGATTCTAGGATTTTCATCACCATACATCACCTTACCAAACATTCTTATACCAAATCAGACATTCCTTCCATTTGTAGTGTGAAAGAGGCCCAACCACATCTTTGGTATAAGTAAATCTTAAACTATCTCAACCTAGCCATTGTCCCTTCTAATTTTTCTAGGAAAGGTCAAAGGGAATTTATTTAGAGTACCTCTCATTATACCATACTAGGGAGAATTATTTATATGCATGACTTTGATGGTCTCCTTTTCCATTGCCTATAGAGCCACAAAATCTCTCATGCTAATTCGGGAAATGCATGATGGGATTTGTGGTGGACACTTTAGTGGCCTAGTTGTCACTAAACACATCCTTCACCTTGACTACTATTGGCCCATCCATAACTAGGACTATTGTGATTATGTAAATAAGTGTGTTAAATGCTAACAACAAACCAATTTATATCATGCACCTAGTCATAGTCTTCAAGTATCCAAGGATTTTTGGCCCTTAATGGGGAGTAGATATTATTGGTTAAATTAACCCCCAATCTTTGTAGTGACATCCTTCTATCATCATTGCAACTGAATATTTCACTAAGTAAGTGGAGGATATTCCTCTCATTAAAACTAAAGCTAAAAATATTATCAATTTTATTAACCATAACATTATCTATCATTTTGGTGTTCCTCATAAAATAATCATCGATAATATTAAATCTTTTAAAAATCAACAAGTCCAAGGTATTTATGATGCATTTGGCATTAAATTAAGTTTCTCCTTGCCTTATTATCCAAAAGTTAATGGATAGGCTAAATATTCTAACAAAACCCTTAATAAAATGCTAACTAAAATGGTTAATGAATTTGGTCAAGATTGGCATTTACACATCCCTTTCACTTTATGGGCATATTGCACTAGTATTTGAACCCCTATGGGTGTTACCCCTTTCTCTCTTATCTTTAGATTAGAGGTTATCTTGCCTCTCAAAGTCTAAATTTATTTTCTTCACAAATCCCTATAGGATATCATTTATGAGGCTGATTATTATCAAGAACATTTAGTCCAACTTGAGATAATTTACAAGCATTATTTGGTTTCCCTTAACCATCTTCATGTCTATCAAAAATTAATCAAGTACACCTATAAAAAACACCTAAGAGAATGAAAGTTCAATATCAGAGATCTCATCTTAAAGGAGAACTAATATGGAGAAAAATAAGTGGGTCAAGTTTTCTTTCAATTGGCTTGGACCTTATATCATAATTTATAAGTATGGGTTAGGAGTTTACTGGTTATCCTCTCTTGAAAGAGAACTAAAACTTGAGCCTCTCAATGTTTTTGCATCTACATCCTTTATTTTTTTAAACAAGATCATACTTAGCTTCTATCTAACTTAAGTTCATCCCTTATTTTATGAAATTTTAACCTTCATCCCCTTAATTTTAGTGTAACTGATTACAACATAGAATCATGTGATTATCCATCATAGTTATAGTCTTAATCATAAATATGGGTACCACAACTCTACCCATGGTATGATTCTCATGGATACTTTTTATTGTTAAGAGGATGGAATCCCATGTTCTTTGTCTCTCAAAAAATCCTTTTACCCACTATTTTAACCTTCTTATGATTTAGTTTTTCTTTCATAAAGGCAAACCTTTAAGCATATATAATCAAGTCTATGTCTATAAACAAAAAACACAAAATCATGTAGCATATGGATCATTCCTAGCATTCACATACTACCCCCTTGAAGGACAACTACCAAAACCAATCAAAATTGCTTAAATATAAGGTAGAATGATACCTTGAAGGACAACTATAAAATCCTAAAAAAAATCTTAAAATCTTAAAACACTCCCTTGAAGGATGGATAAGTAAAGCATTTTTCAAAGAAAGTGATTTCTTGGAAGCTTTTCACATCGATCAACTTCCCTAACCTCTCAAAGAAATATCAAAAATATCATAAGACCCATTATCAAAAATTGAAAAAAAATAAATAAAAAAATTGGAAGCTGAAATCAACTTTCATATGTATACTTCCTACATCGATCAATCTACATTATATACTACATAGACTTGTCTATACTAGCTCTTTGGCAACCTATAGAAGAGGAAAGCTAATCTCACACAAAGGTTCCATTATCATCCACCTTCATTTTAACCTCTATAAAAAAATTGATTCTGATCTTATTTAACACTATGTGATCAAAAAATTTTAACCAACCAACCAACACTAATGCAAAGCATCTGAAGGGCTTATGTTCATAAGCCAATATAACTTTCTATTATTTTGGTTCTCATATAACAACTATAAGTCCTACCCAACATCCCTAAAATCCTCAACAACTAACTAAATTTTTACCTATACCATATCTAATTCTAACCAACTTTCATTTTAATAATAAATTTCCCCCCTCCACCCAATTCTCCCTCTTAATACCCTCATCCAAAATTTTCAAAAACCCACACCCACCCAAAACAAAAAATAAGAAAAAAAAAATACTAATTAAAATGAATCACTTACCTTATTGCTTGTCCTTCATCATGGTGGAGACCTTGGTACCACCATTGTTATGTAGCCCTATGTTTGACCTCTACCTCATTGCATCCTCGATGGCTCTCTGACCTGCTCTAGCCCACAACTACCCCACACTTCCAAGTCACCTCATGATCACACCCATTATCGACCACTCTCACCTCAAAAAGAACACAAACTATCATTTTCATATAGGAAATGTGGTAGAACACTTGATAAGACAAATGTGTAATGAAAAAAATATTGAGTTTTTAACCTTTTAACAATTTCTTATCTCTTTTTAAGGTTTTTTATGACCATCAACAGTCTTTTAGAAACCACCAACGATTGACCCTGACTATCGATAGTTGATAATTTTATGTTTTTGATTCCCTACCTTTTTTTTTCACCACTTAGACCCCTAGTCCCACTTAACCTTTACCAACCTAGCTTCCCTCAGTCATTAATACCCCTTTTCAATATCCTCTTGTGATGAAACCACCTTTCACTATCATCAACCTTAGCTTTGTTTATGTGACCCTTAACACATTTCATGTTGTTATGATTAACCTTAATCCCTTTTGAAAATTTAACTTTTAGATGCTTATGATGGTACCTATCTGGTAACTCCAACAACTGCAACCTATTCCTTGTTATCAAAATTACCCAATTTTTAGACCCCTATTAACATGAAAACCTTTGCTCAGATGTATTGAGTTTACAAGTAAACCCATATCCATTATGGCTAAGTGTGATGTCTTGGTTCACTTGTCACTTGTCCTCCTTGCACCCACCTATTTTTTCCACTTTATACTATCCTACCCATTTTAAAATTCATTTACACTTGTCAAACCCATACCCAACTCTATTTTCACCTTGTTACATCATAATTTGAGGGGCAAAACCTCCTCTCATACTTGGGGCATCCAACCAACTTGCTATTACACATTTTGTTTTTTGTTTTACAACTTGAGGATGCAAACTATGTAATAAAAAAGGGAAAAATGTAGATGGTCAAAAATTGTATAACACAGTTCTATCCATTAAACACCTTTTGGCCCCATTGGGTTAGGATCACCCATTAAAATCCTTAAAACTACCTAGTTACCCATTTGGCTAAAATAATAAAGTTAATTAATTAAATAAAACCTATTTACAACTCAACTATCCAAACTAATGGCTTGTTAGAAGACACCTAGACTATAAACCATTTATACCCTGACAATTAATGACCCTAACCTCCTAGACTTGTTCTTCCTACATCCCAATGCTCCCTTTATTAACCTCAGACCATTTCATAATGACTTAGCCATCAACCATTAGTGAAATTGCCTAATTTTAGATCATTATGACTATGTCACACTAACCATTAGTGGTCACCCCTCGGCCATTGATGGTTGATTAGGACCACTAGAGGTTACATAAGGCTAACCAAAATCATTGGCTAGAAGGTTAAAATCACTCTTATGAAAGATATTATTAATCCCAAGTTAATCAAAGATTTGAAGAAAAATAAGAACTAGATGAGAGACTTTAAGTATTTTTGTAGATCACTACCATGAGGCCAAGTAGCGTCACTCTACTGACATTCCTTTAGGATCCATAGTAGCTTTCAGGTAATTTCAACATTGTTCCATACTAGTAACTCCTAAAAGCTCTAAGTATCTATGTTTTTCATTAAGATTCAATAACTAGCTTTATTTGTTTCATTTCTTGTGTCCATTCCTATTTCCTTACACTTCATTCCCTATGTTGGAGTTCTGTGACTCTAGACACTTCACCTTCTAATCTAGACTACACATAAACCATTCTCATACCCAATCTCTGAACTAGATACCTATGAGAATTAATTTCCCCCTCACAACCAACATTCAACATAAACACCACCCCAAAAACCTCTCTATAACTCTCCCCAATAGACTTATTTTACAAAATCAAATCCCACAGTAACTATTGATGGTTATACCCTAACTGATGATGGTTGGCCTTAAACATTGATGGTCATACCTAACCATCGATAGTCACTATGTGTACATTTTTACAACATCAAGCTGATTTCACCTATCAGTCTATACCCAAATTCTAATTTTTGAGTTTATATTTTATCACCTAGGTTGAACTTATTTTCTAAATCAAGTTTGAGTAATTTGGTATTAGTATTCAATCATTTATTACTATTTTAGTCAAAATTCATTTGTTTCCCTTTCAACACTTCTTGCATTAAAATTTTAGTACCTTTTATTATTTATGCAAGTATCTACTTTATTTTACCAAAACTTAAGTGTTTTAAAGTATGGATTGATAGACTCCAAAGAAGCTTAAGTGTTTTTTGGATATATATCATGTTAGGTAGTCCACCCTACTATCTCACTAATCAACCATTGCTCTAGTTGTTTTCTTATCTATAGGTCATCCTCCCTAAACAAAGAGGAGTATAAAAAATCTTATAGATTAATTCATGCACAACATACCAAGTTTTTGTACCACACCCCTTTTAAATTTTATTCTTGATTTCTTCTTAGAAAATAAAATGAAAAAATAGTGAAATAATACTATTGTTCTTAGTTATGTTGTATTATTCCATTCTATAGATTGAATGTTAATTATTTAATAATAAGTAAAATAAAATATAATGCATTTTATAAATATAACTTGAGGGGTTGCTACATGTGGTATTAGATTTATGGATTGAACTCTAGGAGCTAATGATTACATTGGTGTTTTCATATCTTTCTATTTAGCAGAGAGAAATGTGAATGAGTGTATAGTAAATTGAGTGTGTATATACAATAATTCATACCCCACTAGAGTTGTTAAAGGGTTAGTTTATTGAGTGTCTCATTGGTGATAATTTTTTTAAGGTGTTGGGTAGGTAAGTACATAACTTAGTTCATGAGTATGAACAAGAGTTTTCTACCATATTTTCAATCTTTAAATTGAATGACCTTCACCATTTGTGTTTTATGTTGTGAGTTTTTTAAAAGCATGGAGTGGTTCTCACTTAAGTAATTAAGATTAGTTTTATGTTTTATTTATACATAAATCCTATGAGTGGGAATTATTTAAGGCCATTCTAGTTTGGTACCACCTTGTGTAGTGGGAATTTTCTTGTAGTTGAGTATAGATGTCTTGGTTATGAAATTTTTTTATGTTAGAAGTTTGTTATTTATATCAACATACTTATATATATAGAATTGTGGAGAAGTTTTATATTTATTATTTATCTTAGAGGTGACTTGTTATGCTTTCACTCCCCTCTTACGCCACTTTAAGATACTGAGAAGATTCATATTTTTGGGATGTTGATTTAGAGTTTTCTTAAGTAGAAACTTGTTTCTAAATTATTGTTTTATTCCCATGAGTTTGAAGGATAGTGTTTTCTAATTCTTGTTGAGATAAGTTGTAGGATTGATTGGATTGTTGCATACTTGTGGTTCATATTTTATTTCCATTTATGGAATTATGTGATCATACTACACTTACAAGTTTGGTAAGTGAATAGTGATTGGCAACATGGATTGCGATGTTTCCTTCTACCATATAAGGATATGTAGGAAGTTTTGGTTTATGAGATGTTAGTTATCTACTTCTATATGTGAATTTATAGAGTTATCATTTTATCAAACTTATATAATTAATCACGAGGAGCGGCTAATAATAAATTTATATTATAATTGATTATAACTATTATGTTATTAAATACCTTTGTTAGATTGATATTATTATGAAGATTACTATATGTACATTTTTATGAGAATAAGTAAGTTATAAGATGTGTAGAACATATTGGTAAGCCTAAGGGTTGATATAAACTTTTTAATTTTTATATAAGCAATGAGACATTATCTTGCTTATAAGGTATTAAGGATGTCATAATCCTTATCCTTTGTATGTTATATTAGTTATGATATTATTTATTTTTTCTATGAATTTAATACTATAGATTAAGTTGTAGGATATGATACTAGTTTGATTTATTAGTATCAAATTAATTCAATCTTAGGATGATTGTATGATTTCTCTTGTGTATATGTTAGTACATATAGAATCCCTTAGCATATAGTATTTCTTTTCATGATCTATTAGAATAGATTTGTGAACCTTATGCACATTTTTAAAATCATCTATTCATGGAGACCTTAGGGATGATTGATGAAATAGAAATGTGAGTTCTAAGTGATAGGATATTATCTTACTTAGCCTCACATTGACTTAGTTGTTATTGAGTTGGATCTGATAAACAAACTTGTGAAATCTAGGATTTGATAGGCAAAACTTGTCAAATACAATCACATTATCATTTATTTTGACTTGTGTGATGATATCATGTGTTTTTGATTAATTAAGGTGGCAAACCAGGGGCCAAACCCTATACAGTCAAAAAAGACAGGAAGGCTAGCAAATAAAAGGTGCTAGCACCAAACCAATGGCACAGGTAGAAAAACAAAGTCAGAAGCAAAACAAAACACTGGAAAGACTAGAGCCAGAAAAGATGAAACTACATAACTATAGAATTAACAAGATCCTTAAGATTCTCATTGTCTACATTATCAACATTCCCTAGATTACCCACTGCTTCCATGATCTGTAATGGCCTTCTCCACATGGACTACCTTCAAAAGCTATCTTCATCATCAATGTGCATCATTCATGCTCTGTAATCTCCTTTTAAATGATCTCTCTAATGTTTGGGGGTATATGAGACCCTTGTCACAATACCCTCCATCCTGAGAATTGCTGACCAAGGTTGGCACAAGCATTAATGACCCTGTTACCTTCTTTATAGGTGTGGGTAATCTCAACTTCATATAACTTTTGTAAAAGAAAATGGATGTCCGTAATGATGTCTTTTAGATGGATACCAATGTTAGATGCTTTATTAACGGCATCTATGATCAACTTAGAATCTCTTTGAATATTCAAATTTATAATTCTTAGGGATATAGCTAACTTTAATCCCCAAAGTAAGCCCATAACTTTAGCATAGTTATTGCTATAGCAACCCATGCCACTAGCATAGACAGTAGACATCCCTCCTTTTTCATTTCTTATTATTCCTCCTCCACTTGCTTTACCACTCAACTTGGATGCCAAATCAAAATTGTGTTTCATCCAATTGGGTTTAGGTGGTATCCATTTAGTATGAAGTCTCTGAAGAATTTTTGAATTATCATGCCCAGGGATAAGGTTTAAAACCTTCCATTTGGTAGCAATTTGACTTTCAAATTTAGATAGGGGTTTCTCCAAAACACTAATATGAGCTATTGTAACACTTTCCAAGATGGTCCTAGCAAAGGAGTTAAACACCTGAGCAACATTTCTAGCAGTGTCCCTAAATTTTTTGTGATTTTGCTCTTTCCATAAAGTCTAGCTCAAGCATGGTAGAGCTTGCTTCCATAGTTCCTTAATCTAGGGATGTGTGAAGGTTGAGTTCCAACTGAGAATTACTTCTTTAAGGTCAGAATTGCAAACCCATTCAATGCCAAAGTTGTTAAGTATTTTTCCCCATAAATCCTACGTAAACTCATAGTGTATGAATAGGTGTGAAACTGATTCCTCTCTAGAACCACACAAAAAACATCTATTGACCAAAGTAAACCCCCTCTTTTGAAGGTTGTCCTGAGTAAGGATTTTGTTATGGGTAGCAGCCCACCAAAACAAGTTAATATTTGGAATGAGTTTATGATTCCAAACCTTTTTCCATACCTCCTTATTCTGAGCTTCAGGTGTAAGCAGATGATAGGCAAATTTGACAGAGAATGATCCATTCTTATCCGGCCACTAGTATTGTTCATCCTCCTGAGGGAAGAGTGGGATTTTGATCTCCTGAACACATTACTAGATCTCTCAAATTCTTAGGATAATATCAAGCCTGTGCACACAGCAATCCAAAAGGTTTTTCCAGCTCCTTATCCCATTGTTATTTTCCATATAATCACTAACCCTATCACCAAATAACTAAGTAGTTAGGCCTATAATTTTTCCATAGTTTCCTTGGGAGATGAGAGGCTTGTCCCTTAACCAATTATCCTCCCATAATTTAATTTGCAGGCCATTTCAAAGCTTCCACCTAATTCCCTGTTTGAGAAGACTTCTACTTTTTAGCATTTTATTCCATATCACGGACCCCTGGGGTAATCCCACCTGTTGAAGAAATTTGGAATCATCAATGTTATGCATGTATTTCGCATACATTATTTCCCCCCACTCACTATTTTTGTGAGTCAAATTCTAACTAACTTTTGAGATGAGGGCTTTATTCATTTTCCTGATGGATCTTATATTAAGTCCACCATGAGATTTTGGGAGACACACTTTTTCCCATCTAACTAAAGAAATTCTCTATTTGTCTTCCACTCCCATCTATAAAAATTTCCTTTGGATCTATTCTAGCTTTTTAGCAAAATACATAAGAATTTTAAAAAGAGACATGAAGTAGGAATACCTTGCAAGGATGTCTGAAGAAGTTACAGCTTACCCACACTACTGAGTAGTTTCCCCTTCCACCCAAGAAGTTTCCTCTGTGAATGTTCCATAATACCATTCCAAAAACCTAAAGATACCTCTTTGACCGAGAGTGGGAGACCTAGGTAGGTAGCTGGTAGGCCAACCTTAGCACAATCTAAGATATCAATGATTATATGTCTAAGTTCATTGGGAGTGTTGAAGAAGTACACATTACTTTTCTAGAAATCTATTCTTTGTCCTGAGTCTCTGGCATAATCATTAAGTATATTCTTCCATCTTCTAGTTTTGATCACCGATAAGATACCAAATAAGATGGTATCATCCACAAATTGTTGTATAACCATAGGATGAAGGGAAGAGGCAGGTTTGATGCCTACTAACTTTTTTGAAACTATATCAGCTTGTATGTATCTTCCCAGTGCCTCAGCCATAATGATTAATAGGTACGGGGAGAGAGGGTCTCCCTAATGAATTCCTCTCGAGGAGGAGAAAAACCCTCTAGGAACACCATTAACTAGCATTAAGAATTTAGACCACATTCTATAATAAGCAAGACAATTTATCATTATACCCAAATTTTCTAATCACTTAGAATAGAAAAGTCCATGAGACTCTATCATAAGCTTTGGATATATCAAGCTTGAGGGCCATCCCAGGGATTCTGCTCTTATCCATAGAGTGGATAGTCTCATGTGTGGTGATCACAACATCAAGAATCTATCTGCCTGAGATGAAACCTTTTTGAGCAGGAGAAATAATTTTGTCAATCAAGGGTTGAATTCTCAAAACTAACAATTTAGTACATATCTTATACACAGTGTTACATAAGCTAATGGGTCTAAAATCAGCAAGGTGTAAAGGTTGAAATTTTTTAGGAACAAGTACAATGAAGGTATTATTGACTTGTTTCAAAAGTTTTCTAGATCTGAAAAAATCATGAACTGTAGTCATAAGGTCCTCTCCAACAATCTCCCAATATTCTTGAAAGAATATTGGAGGAAAGCCATCAAGACCCAGGGCTTTAAAAGCACCCATGGAGAATAAAATAGCATGTACTTCTTCATTAGATACAAGGTTTAACATTTCTAGATTGTCTTCTTCTATTATCAAATAGGGGATTTTATCAATGAATTGACTCATAGATCTATCAATTCTATCATTATTGTTTTCTTCCATAAGCAAATTTTGAAAGAACGCCCTGGCTTGCTCCCCTATTTCATTATCCTCAGTAATAATGTCTCCATTATCCAGGACAAGATTAGTTATTGATTTCAATTTTCTATGTTTCATAACTGAGAGATGAAAAAAATTAGTGTTCATATCACCCTCTTTGAGCCATTGAACACATGATTTTTATTTCCAAAAAACCTCTTCCCTTTGCATCAGATTCTTCCATTCTAAAGATAGACTGTTCTCTTCTTCTACGGTGCCCTTAGAGTCATCCCCTTATTCAATCAGTTGTTGAATAGCCTTGAGTTTTCCCATTCTATTTTTCTTCTATTGGAAAACCAGCCCAAAATTGTATCTATTCCAGCCATAAACTTCTTGTTTAATGTGTTGGAGTTTCTTGACTATTCTAAACATGGGAGTACCTTGATGGGAATATTCCACCATTGAGCTACCATTTGTATAGAACCTTTGTGTTTAATCCACATATCTTCAAAATGGAATGGAGGAAGTCTGTGATGTCCCTGATCTCTCCAATTAAGGATAATCGGGTAGTGGTCAGACATGGTTCTGGGTAGAGCTTGCGCCTGCATATTCTGATAATCATTCTAGTTGCTTGATATTAGAAATATATCTAATTTAACCTGAATCATTTGATCTCATGTGTTTCTAAGTTAGTAGTGAAACTTTTACTAAGTTTTAGATTAAGGTAAAAATAGGTTTTGAAGGGGCCCCAAAACCCTATACAAATCAAGAAATATAAAAAATTACAAACCGCCAAAGATGGCAGACCCACTGAAAAATAGTAACAAGACCAGGTTTTAGAAGGACCTGAAACCTCAATAAGACCAGATTAAACAACCTAAAACCATGCTAAAAAAAATATATAACATTATCAGCGAGCATTAGCCATGACAAAAAACCCCAAAACTTAAGTTTTAAGTCACTAAGAAGAATGGACACACTGTCAGATACAACAATAGTGACAGCCAAACGCGACTAGCCGCAATATGATACTCAGAGCAGCTCTCCCACAGGGGTTTCCCCCTACAAAACCTACCTCCAGACCCGTCACCACCACCACCCAACCCATCCACCCATCGGTTTGTAAAGATCACCTCCTCGCTGCCATGGCATACCAAATATCTCCAATAAATAAACATTGATCTGCTCAGAATAGGGTAATGGTTGGCACAGTAGCCGCAAAACGGAATCTCGAAGTAAGAAACAAAACGGCACAATAAAAATATCTTTTGGAAATGGGCTCCAACACCATGGAACCCGCCGTCCTCAGACGAAGAACAGGACTCCATCGACCTAGGAAACAGCCACAGAGGAAAGGGATACAGCAGGGCCGTATCCACGTCCGCAACCGCACTCCCTTCCCCCGCGCTCCCTATCAAAACATCAGCAGCAAAAGGATAGGGTTTCAACGTTAGACTCTGCCTCCCTATCACCATAACCCAGCACTACCGTCCAAGCCTTCCACCCCAACAGCTGCATTAACATCTCGCCGCCATGGCATACATGTATATCTCTGTTAAAATAGATCCCTGCACAGATCGGGGTTAAGGATTGACATGCGACCTCCATCTGCCTCACGGTGTCCTCCTCCTGCCTCCCGATGGGAGTCTTCATTTACTAAGTTGTTATTAGAATTTTATTGTGTTTCTAGAACCCAAGGTATCATGATGGAACCAATTGCATAAAGTGACTTTTCATGAAACATGTTTACCTAATAGAAAATGTCATTGAGTATAGTCTTGTGTGACCAATTATCCAATAATAGTGTTAAGTGAAAGAACTAGTATAAGTTATTCAAGTAAATTTTGCATTTAATTACATAATATGGTAATTGATAGTATGTTTTTATGCTGTTAGACTCTATTTTTTCATCAAAAATTTTGCTTGAATAAGATTCCTCAGGGTGATACCCAATTTTAGCAGTAGGATGTCACATCTCAATTTCACTCTATGCTAAATAAACCTTTAATCATAGATTAGTATGGTCATTATCTGATTACTATTGCTTTGATTTGAGTATTTTGACATCTACTAGCATGTGATAGTGATATTATTGAATAGTACACATTGCATGACAAGTTATATTTTGTTATATTATACACAAATGGATATTTATTTATTAGTTTTTACATCATTACTAACTTTTATGATGACTAAAACTAACAACCTATTTATTGTGAGGTGCATGCAAGATAGGTCCTACCCTCAAATATTGACAAGGGAGAGCATCATTGGAGAGGGTCGACTAGATGGAGCAATTAGGGGAAATATCAATGGGAAATTCTAGTGACCCTATACACACAATAGATTCTAAATGATATTTGTGTAAAAATGCTTTATGTATTTCTTGTGATTATATTTTTGCATGTGGAATTAGTTTGAGTATGCATTTAATTTATTTACCCTAATTGATTTGGTTTTTTATTTTAATCCAAAAAATAAATATATAAGTGCTAATAAAAATAATTATTGTGGAAAAAATTATTTTTCAAATATCTTATCTTTTAAGTTAAATAATTATTTACTAGTATTTTAAAAATTTACATGGAGAAGGTGTTAATGCAATTTAAGGTAAAACTTTAATTAGGCATGATACTTATTTTCAAAATTAAGAAAAAAGATTTTACTATTATTTTAGTTAAAATTTGCATGTTCTTAGTAAAATGAAGATATATGTTTGATTTTTGAGACAATTTATGTTTAAATTTAGATAATAAGAAAATTAGATTTGTATGAAAGAGAAAAACATAAATAGAAAGTCTACATGCAAAAGAGTGGGCACAAATTTTGAGAAAGGATTATTTTCTATAAATAAAGCCTTTTAAAATTAGAAGGGGAGCCAAGGAGACTCAAAAAAGATAAAAAAGAAAGGGTGTAGAGAGAATAAAGGTACAACCGAGACATTGGAAATCCAAATACACAAAGGCAAGTAGAAGAAAGAGAGTAAACTTATTATTATTTTCTGAAATAGAGCTAGGTTTTGTATTTAATATAAATATGATTGACGTTAATTATTTTTGGTTTGTATGAATTTTTAACCTGTGTGGAATTTTTTTTAAAAGCTAATCCTTAGGCTAAATATTATTAAATGCCATTGTATATATTGAAATTCCATCTCCTATATAACACACCCAACTTCCTATAGAAAACTCCTAGATTGAAACTATAAGGTGCTAAGTTTAAATTTTGATCTCGAGTATAAACATATGATGGCTGAATTTTTATTGTAGAGTTTTCAGATATAAACTACTAAGTTTAAATAATTATAATGTTTATTCATATATTAAAGCATTGAGTTTTTAAGTGAAAAACCAATCCAAATTTTGAAATGCTAGGTGTAAGTTGAAATGCCCTATAAGAAAGTGAAAGTTGAGTCTTAAGTTGCAACACCCAACCATGTAAATAAAATGCTAGGTCTTATAATATTTGCTTTGATTTTTCTTGTTTTGTTGCATTGAAAATTTGTAATAGTTGAATGTAAAATTCAAAGGTAATACACAAGTATTAATACTCATAATATTGTACCAAGAGTAAAATTGATATGCTATGTATTAAAATTAAAGTGACATGTTTTGGTTAGAATGTTGGGTATAAAATAAAAAGTTATTGAGTTATGAATCCCTGTTTATACTCTTGTTAAAGTAAGTCATTGGGCAAATAATATAGAAAGGTGAATGTATTTTAACAATATTGGTTGAGTCTCAATATGAATTCATTGAAGCCAAAATTAAAACTGTAGATGTATCTTTTGAAAATTATAGAAGTCTCATTATTATTAAGGTTTCTTTTTAATATGAAAGTATACAAGTTAATTTAATTAATTGGTATTTTAAGTGAAAATCTAAAGTCATTATTATAAGGCACCATGATAATTAATTAGAATAAGGTGATGAAAGAATTATAATTGGTTGAATTTATAATTGGATGAATTTATTAATAAAAAGTACCGAGTTATTTATTTAAATTCTAGAAATATTTTTATTAAATACTGAGATCTTATAAAAAACATCCAACCATTTTATAGAATGCCTAATACAAATATTTGAAACATCATTTGTAGTCTTGAATAGAAAGCACTATGGTATGCTAGAAAATGTTAAATCAGATTTTAGACATCAGTCTCCTTAGTAAAACACCTAGTCAATTATTTTAAAATGTTGAGTCTTATTATCAAATTAACTAGATATTAAATTTAAGTGTTGGGTATTTATTATATTACTAAGCATTAATATTGTAAATGCCAATTTATATAAGATGTCGAGTATAAAATTTGAAGCTAATTATTTAATGGAAAATTACTAACACAAATAGTAACTCATAAAATTTAGGTTGTAAAATAGCTAAGTCATTTAAAGAAAAGAAATTATGACTTCATTTTAATTCAAGATCAAATGTTTGGTAGAATTTTATTTGTCTCAAAATTCTATATTGTGGATTATGCAAGTTGCATTTCAATTATAATTATCATGGGAACCATATGAGAATGTATGAATAGTTGATTGTTAGTAAATACTTATTATTAATCATACCTTTGGGGTTTAAAATAAATCCAAAGTTAATACGATAATTTATTTATTAGGATTTTTGTAAAATATTTGCTAATGTTTAATTGTGAATGTTAAAATTTATTATATGTCTCGCTGATGTGTGTGTGTGTGTTATATATATATATATATATATATATACATATATATATATACATATATATATATACATATATATATATATATATATACATATATATATATATATATATATATATATATATATATATGTATATGTATATATATATGTATATGTATATATATATATATATATATATATATATATATATATATGTATATATATATATATGTATATATATATATATATATATGTATATATATATATATATATATATGTATGTATGTATGTATGTATGTATGTATATATATATATATATATATATATATATATATATATACATATATATATATATACATACATACATATATGTATGTATGTATGTATGTATGTATATATATATATATATATATATATATATATATATATATATATGTATGTATGTATGTATGTATATATATATATATATGTATATATATGTATGTATATGTCTACACATACATATATATACATACATATACATACATACATATATATATATATATATATATACATACATACATACATACATACATATATATATATATATATATATATATATATATATATATTATGAGGCATGTTAAAACATCCTTAATAAAATAATATGACAATTGTAGATAAGGAAAGTCATTGATTAGAACCAGAATGATAGCTGAAACCTTACAATCCATTTTAAGAATTGTTAATAAGAACTTTAGAAGCAACTAAAGAGTACAGGGTTTGTCATATATAAATTTATGTATGAAAGAACTTGAGTATTCATATGATTATGTAAATCCATATGTTTGTAGAGAATAAGCCTACATCTAAAGAAACATATTGATAATAAGAGTTCTAAGAACATGAGGAACTTTAACAATGTAAATACTATCCCTTAAGTTAAGTAACAAATCTTAAATTGATTTACAGATATCCAATATTAAGATAGTTGTTAAAGGTTAAAGCTTATGTGCAATAAATTTTGTATGTGTATTTATATGGAAAATTAATTAGACTATTAGAGCATAAAATAGTGCTTCGAGTTGTGTCCCTAGAAGATACTATTGCTTTATGAACAAAAAAATCTAGGGTACACCTAGGTGGTATAATCTTATGCTTACTTGTTTATATTAATTAAAGTGTAATATTGTGTGTTCATGTTAGGGAAGAGAAATCATGCATGATGAGTTATGATAGTATGGGATGTCATAGGTTTTATAGTATGAAAATTACTAGATGGTACATATTGTATTTGACCCACACCTAAATAGAAATACATGTATTGGTTTTTAATTAAATAACATGTATTGTAAAATTTGGTAGGATATCATTTAGGTGTGCATAAAATGTTGATAGTGCAAATTTTTAGGTGTGGACCCAGATTATCTTCCAAAATTAGAGGTTAAAAATATGATGTTATTTTAGTTAGGGTTTGGATCCCATTCTTTGTATCTACAATGACTTAGGGGGTTGCAAGGGGGGAAACCCCCCTTGCGGGGTCTAGGGTGATGACCCCTAATGGGGGTTCTGGGGACCATGCACCCTGATGAAGGTTCAGTGGTAGCACTCTTGAAGCAAAAATTTTATTAAAATTTCCTTGTAAAATTGTAATTTCATTATCAATCTGGGCTAGTGATTAAAGGTTTCCATATCTAACCATAGAGGTTATGTTTAGTTTTTTTTGCCATAAAATGTATTATTACATGGCTGAGATGAAAGATAAAAGATACTGCACACAAAGAGGAGGTAGAAAGAAGTAGAGAGGTGTAACATGGTTTGTTATAGGATTTGTTTCTCCCTTGTATTATTGAAAATGATATACTAGACAAGTTTGGTGGATGTAGCCCATCTTGGATGAATGACATTAAATATGGTGTCTCCTATTTTTTACATATTTATAATTATTTTCTATATGTTTGATTAATTCATTTCATAATTTCTCTTGTATGTGGTTTGGGGATAAATTTGGGTTCTAATTTATCTTGATAAATGGTAATAGAGCAAAGGTTTTTTGCATAATTTTAAATCACATGAAGAAAAGGGTTTGACCTCGATTGGGAGCTATAATGGATTAAAGTAAATCTAAGGTGGAGAAGTTCAATGGATAGAACTTTGGATTATAGAAGATGTAGATGGAAGATTACCTTTACTAGAAGGACCTGTATTTGTCATTGGGAAGGCAAGCCAAGAATCCATCGACAATGTCAGATGAAGCTTGAGAACTATTAGATTGGAAAGCCCTTGAAACCATATGGTTGTTCCTTGAATCTTCTATAGCATTCAACATATGAATATAAAAGACAATAGAAGGTCTTATGAGTGCATTAGGCAATTTATATGAAAAACCCTCTAGCTCAAATAAAATATTTTTGATGAAAAAATTATTTAATATGAAAATGTCTAAAAATGTTTTAGTACCAGATCATTTAAATGAGTTTAACATGGTTACTATTTTAAATATTGACTTTGAAGATGAATTTTGGGCTCTTATTATTATTTTTTCCTTACCTAAAATATGGAATAGCTTGGTACTAGTAGTAAGAAACCCTGTGTCTAATAATGTTAAACTAAAGTTTGAAGATGTGGTGGGTGTTATCCTAAGTGAGGAAATGTGAAGGAAAAGAATAGCTGAAACATCCATATCTATAAATGCATTAACAGTGGAGAATAGAGGATGTGTGTGTGTGTGTGTGTGTGTGTGTGTGTGTGTGTGTGTGTGTGTGTGTGTGTGTGTGTGTGTGTGTGTGTGTGTGTGTGTGTGTGTGTGTGTGTGTGTGTTTGTGTGTATTATGAGGCATGTTAAAACATCCTTAAGAAGATAATATGAAAATTTTAGATAAAGAAAGTCCTTGATCATAATCAGAATGATAGCTAAAACCTTGCAATCCATTTTAAGAATTGTTAATAAGCACTTTAGAAGCAACTAAAGAGTACAAGGGTTTGTCATATATAAATTTATGTATGCATGAACTTGATTATTCATATGATTATGTAAATCCATATGTTTGTAGACAATAAGCCTACATCTAAAGAAACATATTGATAATAAGAGTTTGAGGAACACGACGAACTTCAACCATGTGAATACTAACCCTTAAGTTAAGTTCTTACAAATCTTAAATTGATTTACAGATATCCAATATTAAGATAGTTATTAAAGGTTAAAGCTTGTGTGAAATAAATTTTGTATGTGTATTTATATGGAAAATTAATTAGACTATTAGAGCATAAAATAGTCCTTTGAGTTGTGTCCATAGAAGATAATATTGCTTTATTAACAAAAAAATATAGGGTATACCTAGGTGGTATAATCTTATGATTACTTGTTTATATTAATTAAAGTGCAATATTGTGTGTTCATGTTTGGGTAAGGAAATCATGCATGATGAGTTATGATAGTATGGGATGTCATAGGTTTTATAGTATGAAAATTACTAGATGGTACATATTGTATTTGACCCACACCTAAATAAACATACATGTATTAGTTTTTACTTGAATAACATGTGTTGTGAAATTTTGTAGGATATCATTTAGGTGTGCATACAATATTGATAGTGTGAATTATTAGGTGTGGAGCCAGATTGTCTTCCAGAATTAGAGGTTAAAAATATGATGTTATTTTAGTTAGGTTTTGGATCCCATTCTTTATATCTACAATGGCATAGGGGGTTGCAAGGGAGGAAACCCCCCTTGTGGGGTCTAGGGTGATGACCCCCAATGGGGGGTTTGGGGACCATGCACCCTAATGAAGGTTCAGTGGCAGCACTCTTGAAGCAAAAATTTTATTAAAATTTCCTTGTAAAATTGTAATTTCATTATCAATCTGGGCTAGTGATTAAAGGTTTATATATCTAACCATAGAGATTAGTTTTAGGTTTTTTTCCATAAAATGTATTATTATATGGTTGAGATGAAAGATAAAAGATACTGCACACAAAGAGGAGGTAGAAAGAGGTAGATATGTTTAACATGGTTTGCTATAGGATTTGTTTCACCCTTGTAATATTGAAAATGATAAACTGGACAAGTTTGGTGGATGTAGCCCATCTTGGATGAATGACATTAAATATGGTGTCTCCTATTTTTTATATATTTATAATTATTTTCTATATGTTTGATTGATTCATTTAATATTTTCTCTTGTATGTGGTTTGGGTATAAATCTAGGTTCTAATTTTTCCTGATAAGTGGTATTAGAGCAAAGATTTTTTGCATAATTTTAAATCACAGGAAGAAAAGGGTTTGACCTCAATTGGGAGCTATAATGGATTAAAGTAAATCTAAGGTGGATAAGTTCAATGGATAGAACTTTGGATTATAGAAGATGTAGATGGAAGATTACCTTTACTAGAAGGACCTGTATTTATCATTGGGAAGGCAAGCCAAGAATCCATCGATAATGTCAGATGAAGCTTGAGAACTATCAGATTGGAAAGCCCTTGAAACCATATGGTTGTTCCTTGCATCTTCTATAGCATTAAACATATGATAAGGAAAGACAACAGAAGGTCTTATGAGTGCATTAGGCAAGTTATATGAAAAACCCTCTAGCTTAAATAAAATATTTTTGATGAAAAAATTATTTAATATGAAAATGTCTAAAAATGGTTTAGTACCAGATCATTTAAATGAGTTTAACATGGTTACTATTTAGTCACATTCCATAAATATTGACTTTGAAGATGAAGTTAGGGCTCTTCTTATTATTTTTTCCTTGCCTAAAATATGGAATAGCTTGGTACTAGTAGTAAGAAACTCTGTGTCTAATAATGCTAAACTAAAGTTTGAAGATGTGGTGGGTGTTATCCTAAGTGAGGAAATGTGAAGGAAAAGAATAGGTGAAACATCCATATCTATAAATGCATTAACATTGGAGAATAGATGAAGAGGAAACTATGGAAAATCAAAAGGGGCTGCAAGATCTAAATCAAGAGGCAAGATGGAATGTTGGATATATGGCAAGCCAAGACACATAAATAAAGAGTGCTGATTTTGAAAGGATAAATCAGGTAAGGACCAATAGGAAGGTAATAGAGAATAAAATGTAGTAGGTAATATACTACAATATACTCTTATACTTTCTTTGGATAGTATTATTGAATCTTGGGTTTTAGATTTAGGTTTCTCTTTTCATGCTACCCCTCATAGACATTATTTTATAGATTATGTTCAGGGTAATTATGGAAATGTTTACCTTGGTGATGATGAACCCTATAGTATTGTTGGAAAAGGAAGTTTTTAGGTTAAAATATAGAATAAAAACACTTAGGTGCTGAAGGATGTCAGGTATGTTCTAATTTTGAGGAGAAATCTGATCTTTGTAGGGTAGCTAGATAGTGAGGGTTGTAGAGTCACATTTATAGCCAAATCATGGAAGGTTACAAAGGGGTCTTTAGTGGTTATAAAAGGTAATAAAGTAGGCACTTTATATCTTTTTATAAATAATGTTAATTCATCTTGTGTTTTAGCTGTTACAGGTAAAGATGCAACTTTGTGGCATTATATACTTAGCCACATGAGTGAAAAGGGAATGAATACCCTACATGCAAAATATAAACTAATGGATATGAAAGAATTAGATTCAAATTTTTTTTATCACTATGTATATGGGAAACAAAAATGTGTGAGGTTTTTCAAGCTTAGACCAGCAAGAAAGGAGTAGAAGTTAGAGCTTATGCATATAGATGTATGGGGACCAACTCAGATATCATCACTTGGTGGTTCAAAGTATTACATTACTTTTATTGATGATGAAAATATTAAGGTTTGGGTATACTATATAAAAATGAAGTCTGATATTTTTGATACATTCAAGAAATGGAAAGCTTTAGTTGAAAATGAAATAGGTTTAAAACTAAAATGTCTTAGATTAGACAATGGAGGTGAGTATTGTAGTAACACTTTTAATAATTACCTTTAAAAAAGTGGAATTCATAGACAAAAAATATTTTTAGGAACACCACAATAGAATGGTGTGTCAAAAAGAATGAATAGGACTATTATGGAGCATGTTAGATGCATGAGATTGCATACAGGTTTGCCTTTACAATTTTATGTAAATGTTGTAACTACAATAGTTTATCTAATGAATAGAGGACCTTCAATTGCTTTGGATGGTGGAATAATAGAGGAGGCATGGACTAGAAAGAAGGTAGATTATTCTTTTCTAAGATTTTTTGGGTATGAGGCATTTTATTGTATTGATAAAGATCATATGAATAAGTTAGAAGCTAGTCTCATAAATACACTTTTATTCATTATGAAACTGATGAGTATGTATTATGGTTGTGGAATTTGGAAGATAAGAAAATAATCAAGAGTAGAGATGTTTTGTTCTATGAAAAAGTCATGTACAGGGACCAGTTCTAGGAAAAGAAGCAAGAAGAATTCAAAAGGGAATACATAGTATTAAAAGACATTACAAAAAAACATGTCCTAAAGGCTCTTGATCAAAATGTACAATAGGAATAGGTACATCAACTCCTTGTTAAAAGATATATATGAGTAAGTATACCACTTGATCATTTTTCTCCTTCTTTATATTATTTATTACTTATTGATGGTGGTGAGCTAGAAAGCTATGAAGAAGTAGCATAGATTGATGCCAAGGATAAGTGGGAGAAAGCTATGAATGAGAAGTATGATGCTCTAATGAAAAACTAGACATGGGATTTAGTGGACCTTCCCAAAGGAAAGAAGGCATTTCAAAATAAGTAGGTATACAAGATAAAATACAAGAATGAAGGAAAAAAGAAACTCAAGGCCAGAATGGTGGTTAAAATTTTTGCACAAAAGAAAGGTATAGACTTTGATGAAATGTTTTTTCCAGTAGTTAAAATGACTTATATAAGATCTATTTTAAGTTTGGTAGCAGTATAATATTTACACCTTGAATAGTTATATTTGAAGATTGCATTCCTTCATGGTGACTTAGAGGAGGAAATATATATGGAACAGCCATAGGGATATGAAATCAAAGGTAAGGAGAAAATGGTGTGCAGGTTGAAGAAGAGTTTGTATGGCCTAAAACAAGCCCCAAGACAATGGTATTTGAAATTTGATAATTTTATGATAGAATAGGGCTATTGTAGATGTCATTCAGACAATTGTATATATTTTAAAAGTTTTGAAATTGGTAGCTACATTATTTTTCTTTTATATATAGATGATATGCTTGTAGGTGGTTCTAACATGCACAATATTAAGTACTCAAGAAATAGTTAAGTGATAGCTTTTTTTATGAAGGATCTAGGTATAGATAAATAGATCCTTGGTATGACGATAACTAGATATAGAAAGAATAGGAAGCTAGAATTATCACAGGGAGAGTACATCATAAAAGTGTTAGAAAGATTTAATATGCAGGATACAAAATCAATTGGGACACCTTTGGCTGCACACTTTAAATTAACAAAGGAACAATGTCCTAAAACACAAGAAGAAAAGAGCTTAATGTCTAAAATTCCATAATCATCATTATTTGGTAGTTTAATGTATGTAATGGTGTGTATAAGGCTGGACATTGCACATGTAGTGGGAATGGTGAGTAGGTTCTTGAGCGATCTAGGAAAGGAACATTGGAAGGTAGTAAAATGGATCCTTCATTATTTAAGAGGGACCATAGATACAATGTTAAGATATGGTGGATTAGATGTGACATTATAGGGATATGTTGACTTAGATATGGTAGGTGACTTGGATGGTAAAAGAAGCACTATAGGGTATGTGTTTATAGTAGGTGATACAATAGTTAGTTGGGTATCATAGTTATAGAAGGTTGTGGCACTTTCAACCATAGAGGTTGAGTATAATGCTACTACATAAGCAAGCAAAGAAATGATTTGGTTACAGATGTTGATGGAAGAATTAGGACATCATCAAGAAATATGTACTCTATGTAATGATAGTTAAAGTGCAATCCATCTAACCAAAAACTCAACTTTTCACTCAAGAATAAAACATAATAAGTTGCATGCCTTGGTGGGGGTTTGAGGGCAGTGCCCTCAAAGTGAAAATTTTATTAAAATTACCTTGTAAAATTGTAATTTTGTAGTCAATATAGGCCATTGATTAAAGGTTTCTAGATCTGATAGTAGAGGTTATGCTTAGGTGTTTTTTCCCTTAAAATGTATTATTACATGGCTAAGATGAAAGAGAAAAGATACTACACACAAAGAGGTAGAAAGAGGTAGATAGGTGTAACAGGGTTTGTTGCAAGATTTGTTTCTCCCTTGTATTGATTAAAATAATATACTAGACAAGTTTGGTGGATGTAGCCCATCTTGGGTGAACCACGTTAAATTTGGTGTCTCCTATTTTGTGCATGTTTATGATTATTTTCTATATATTTGATTGATTTGTTTCATAATTTATCTTGTATGTGATTTCGGGATAAATCTAAGTTCTAATTTATCCTAACACAAATGAATATTGAGATAGAGTTATATGAATTGTATGACTTATTGTTATAGTTATACTTGCTTGAATATGAGCATATGATTGTATGTTTATATGACTACTTTATATGATTGTTTATGGATAAACTAGTAGGTGTACCTAAGAACACTAGAATAAGATAAACTAGGTAGTCTCAAGGTGTAGTTACTTGGATCTTATTGATATTAGTCTCTAGTTTATTGTGTGTTTTGATTGGGTGGTATAAATAGTGGTCTTGGTTTCGAGTTTGGGATTGAGTTTAAGGTAAGACTCATTCATGCATAGATGATTATGTGTATATCTTGCTTTCTCCTTGTTTAGCATGTGATGTAATATTATTTTTAGGATAATTAAATCCATTTGATTCTTTGAGTTATATATTATGTTATATATGAAACTGTATTGACGATACTAATAGGTAGTGAAATGGATTCACCTAGCCTAGGTAATACTACCAATAGATAATTTGATCAAGTGGTGTGTTATGAAATTAACTAATCTAAAATGATCATATATTATTTGAAAACTTTGGCCAAAGTAATGTAGATGTACATTATCATTTAATATGTTTAATTTTCATGTTGTATGATATCATGTTAGAATAGATTTATTTACGGTATACTATATGTTTTTAGAAATCTTAAAGCACACAAGGTACTAGCACACCTCACTATATTCTCACACCACTCTATCTACCTATCCATGGAGGGTCATTTAATGATATGGGATTGTGTGGGAGATTTTTGGTCCATGGTTGGTGTGGTAAATCTCTCATATCATGCTCTCCCCCATCTACTACAATACTATTGAGAGACCATGCTTGAGATTATCAGTGATACACAAGTTAGAATTACTCAGGATCTATAGAGTTTAGTATCTATTATTGTATTAAGCCATATGCCTAAAGTAATGTAATTATATTATGTACTTACATATTTTATTAGAATATGTTGTATTATTAGACTAGTTATGGCTGTGCTTTATTGTATTTGGATTTCTATTGAATTGTATAAGATTTATATTATATGTAGTTTTTAAATTTTAAGTTCTATTGTTCTTAGTTATGGATTAGTTATGTTGTATTATTTTATTTTTAGATTGAATGTTAATTATTTAATAATAAATTAAAAAAATCTAATGTATTTTATAAATACAATTTGAGGGGTTGTTACATGTTCTTACTAGTGGTGTTACCTTTCCCATATTTTTTCCTTTAAACCTCTCTAAATCTGCTTCTATCAGACAATATATAACTTCAACCAAAACTTTCATCTACTTCTCATTACCCTCATTTCCCAAAGAAGATTCAAACTTATACTTAAATTTTTGGTAGGAGTCAGAGAGGTGCCCAACTTCAAAATAGTCCTGACATCTAAAGGGGATTCCTTCAAAATCTAGGGTTAGAAACTAGCTTCTAGTTTGCACTCTCAACTCAATACTTTTAGGTAGATCTTGAGAAATGTCTACACACTAAAATTTTGGAAAAATTAGTTTGAATAAGATTCAACAAATATTCATCAATTTTTAACAAATTACCCAGTGCAGATTCAATAACTGAAAGACCCATTTTAGACTAAAACTAAAGTGTAAGATATGACAATCTCACCTATACAAGATACAGTGAAATTTTTTTTGTCAAGGGGTTAAAATTAGGAGTCTAGGGTTTCATGAGAAGAATGTGATTTTCACATCTCCATATTTTAGCCTAAAAAATCTTATTTTAGTCAGCCAAAGAACCAAAAATAATAATAAAAATACCTTGGCACATGGAAAATTTTCCATATTGTCTTCTAACATAGATTTGCATGAATCCAAAAGGGATGGACAGAACCTATCAAAATGGAAAACCAAACCCCTATCTAAAAACCAATCTTCTCCTTAAAAAACATCCTCCAAAAATTGATTTTCAAAACTAACAACCACCAATTTAATAGTGAAAACCCTAGCTTGAATAATTACCGATTCTACAAAAATCTTGTCAACAAGTTTTATCTATAAATGTGATAATGGTTATTGTTTTGACTCCTCTAAGCTAGCCATCCCCTCTCTAACTTTTATCTATGATTTATTAGTCCTCTCCTTGAGCCACACCCTTTGAACCTCTTCTTCTATTAAAGGATCCACATCCATTCACTTACTAACCTCTAAACTGGGCTTCAAAAATAATTGTTACACTCCTAATATTATTGCCATCATTTTTGAAGAAGGTTGAGTACTGTGAGATGCCCTAGTCCCCACTATTGGACTTCGTAGAAGCTCCCCTAGCCCTTATGGAAATGTTTATTTCCCATAACTAATGAGTTTTTAAAAATAATCTACAAGTATTTCTACAGTACTTAATGATATTATGAAAATAATCATCAATGTGGTAAAAATGCATTAAAAGGTAGAAAAACATAATTTTTATCCATTTTAAGAAAGCATGCCCCCACACATTCATCACACAGCATTTGAGGTGACAATATATCTATAAAATAAACATTTAAATATAAGTCTACAATTTTTATACTTTATATATACTTTTAGGATGTTTAAGAGTGGTTTTAGACATCTAAATTCTATAATGCAAATTCTAGGATTTGGAGGATCCTATCATATTTAAGACTTAGTTAGATTTTAGGGTTTTAAGATATAAAAATTAACCATATTTTAAGGTTTTAAGATATTAGGGAGACATCATAGGAGGTATGAAGGCTGAATGAATTAATTTAGGGATGATAAGTACCTTGCATTCAAGAAAAAACTAAAAAATATCCTTTTATATTAGCAAAAGTAGGATAGATTGGATTGGATGGCATCCTTGTAGATGTTTTACAACATGAGGTAGAGGAGGAGTCACTACCATTTAGTACCAATGGAGCCACAAGCATAACATTCTAGGTAGAATTAGGAGGCATAATAGAGTACAAGGACTAGACTCTATCAGTATCCCATATTTTTCAATAAAACTGGGGAAGAGGAAAGTCTAGATTCTTTTAATTTGTATCTTGCATCCATATGAAATTTATGATGATGATTTTCAATGCCAATCATCATAAATTTATAATTATACTATATTTATGTTTTAATATAATATAAAACACATCCTCAACATTTTACAAACTCATTTGATACATTTTCTAATTGTAATTTGTAAAAAAATATGTTTTTTAAGAAATTTAAGTATGTTTTTAAGTTTTCAAGTATTATTGAGTATTTATCAACTTTTTTTGCTCTGAAAGTACTCACTAAGTATGAGTATGCAAACTATGTTGTAGACTACTCTAGGGATTATCCTTGAAGGGTTTTCATATGTGTATGCCTTTTTTTATAATGTCTCAAGAGAGTGCTACTAGATTCTTCAAGTTCTTAAGTGTTTGCCAATTAGTGATCAATTCAATATAACCTTGAAAAAATGTGATCTCATGGATTGAAATGATTACAATATATGTATAAAATGCATCTGATAAAAAATACTTGTAAACTTTTATACAAATGTAATTGGTAGGTTTAATGTTGGAATCTAAAACCTTTACTAGTGTCCTCCTAGTGTATGCCAAAATGGGAGGCTTTTAAATAAGGTATGGACATCCATCATCTAATATTCCCTTAAAAATCCAATAGAAATTTTGTTGGACAAACTAGGGAAATAAGGACTATGACCATCATGTTATTCATCAGGTATGTCTTGAAAGTAAGAGGTACAAAAACTTCATTTACAAATAATACCTCCTTACTTAAAAATAGGTATTTATAGTGAAAAGGGCATCTTTCTTGGATTTGTAATTATGAAACCAATAGGTATAAAATTGCATTGATTTCAAGGATTCTTCGATTAATCTAATGTGATTACAAGAATACTTTAATATTAGACTTAACCCAACTAATTTAAGCATGATTTCCTACCATCTCCTTCTTGTTCTAAATCAAAACACTTTATGCTAAAGTTGTTCTTATGTAAATTATGACATTGTAAGGATAAATAGGTTGTTCTTCTAGGCAACAAAAACATGTAGTTTGCCTTATATTTGAGTACCATGTGAGATAATGCCTCACCTTTTGAGAAACTCAAGGGTTAGAAAAGTAGCATGAAGTAAAACACATGTACCATATAAACCATATTTAGAAATAAATAAATTATATTAATGTCCAAAAGTAACCAAAATTAGGTCAATGGGACTTAAAAATACAACTGTAAATAATATAAAGTTCAAGGAAAGAGAATCTAAGAATCTATAGTATAAAAGATAAATTAAATCAATTTTCCACTAACAAAGGTGGTAAGAGAACTGATACAAATAGCAATGGGAGAAAATAAGATCCCCAAAAATCATGTTCCAAATAAAACTACAAGACCTCATCAAAAACCTTTGTTTGTTCCTAAAGTGGAGGGGTTGTCTAACCCATCATTAATCACTATGAAAATATTTGATAGTGTTCATCCAGTAATACCCAATGTCAGAGGTGTCTAATTGGAGGATCCTAAGGGGAATAAAATCACTTCCTATAAAATATACCATAACATTTAATGATGAGGTACTTATCATACTACAAATTAAACCCATAATGTGAATTTTCCTCTATGGTCTAAGGACTAGCTAGTAAGTAGAATATCCATGTCATTGGAAAGGGGTACAACCACATTAGTGGGAAGAAATAGAGCCATGAAACCAAGGGAGATAAATGAAGGGGATATATATATATATATATATATATATATATATATATATATATATATATATATATAATCTGAGTAGTAATTACATGTTGAGAGAAGTGATGCCTAACTAGTTTATCAACTCTGATGTCTGATGTATCAGTGTCTAAAGGGTGCTTAACATTGCTAATCATTAGATCCATTAGAAGAAAGAGGGGATAAACATGGGGGATATTTAGCATCTAAGATCCTCCTATAGGGATCTATGTTAGAGAGTGATGGGCTTACAAATATAAAGTGCCAAGCACCACTGGTCTTGATATCTATATAAAGTAAGTAGAGTGTTGGTTGAGTCCCTATAGAGGTAATTATATCTTCCCTAGATCTCATAGTAAATGGGGATACTAAAAATCTATGTGTTCCTTAGTTTTAACCTTTTAGAGGGAGAAAAGATGAATTATATAATCTAAATGGGGAATGTGGTGTTCTATTTTGACTTATAGTTGGTGAGAACACACTCTCATCTAGCCAAGTGGAAACCTTAACCCATGGGAACAAACACTAGAGCTACTGAGAGTGATAAATAATACCATCCAATACTTGTAATAAATGTGTAGTATAGATAACAAGCTTGGGGATAAATGGCATAAGGGGGATCGAGATGGCCTAGAATATTATATGTATATTATCTTACATCTATACTAATGGCATCCTTTATAGGAAGGACATTTGGGAGCATCTAGGGAATACATGAAAGGGGGTAGCTAATTCATACATATGCCAATAGAAAGGAAGAACAACCTAGTATTAAAGTACCAATAGTGTTGATGTTTGGTGGGGACTAGTGAGCTAATCCTCTTAAAGGAGAAAAGTGTTGAGTATGCATACCTCTCATGACCAGAAGCTACGTCACCCAAAGACTTGATTCTATGGATGTATAAAGTAAGCCTAAAGATAGTCTTAATGCATAATGTCTAAGTGTTAAATTCATCTTGGATAATGTACTGATGAATTGTCCACTTGTAACATATCATGCACTATAGCATAAGACTCTAGAACCTTTCAATATGGTCCCAATAAATGGCCCCTAAGTTAGGTCCCAAAACTTCTGAACCATATAAAATTGTGGGTTTGATGATTGAATAAAAAGGTGTAACTTAGAAGGAATGTCCTAGAATTGGATCTGGAAACACTAATATTATAAGATAACAAGAGAGGCACACCCCTTAAAACTTCATGAGTGAGAGGAAAACTTCATGTTAAAGCATGGACTAAAAAATTAGACCCTTGAATAAGTGTAGGTTGATGCGAACTCTAAAATTTGCCCTTTATATAAAAACTAGAATATGGAGAGGGAGATAACTTAGAGATATTGAAAATCATGACCCTAATTTTACTAAGGTTGACCACAAGCTATTGGAGTTCACAAAAATGAGCATGAACATCAAATTTCCATTGTAATCCCTCAACAAATTATGAGAGGAAAACACCATTGAAAAAAATAAGGTTAACTATAAGAACCTCATGTAAAAGTTAACCATCATCTATATGAGTATGTTACCAAAGAAAATCCTCCAACCAATCAATGTGGATGTTGAATAGTGTCAATGAGAGAGGACATTCTTGTTTTACCTGAATAGTACTCTACACAAAGTAAAAAAACTATGTGAAGTATAAAACTTCCCAAGAACTATCTCATAAAGCCTCTAAGAGATAGTAATCAAAGAGTCTAGATTACTAGTATCTCCCAACTTCTTGAAAATTAGTTGTCTCAAAACTAATTCAAAGGATTTATTGAAATAAAAAAATAACAAAAGACTCTAGAATCCTTATGGCAAGGTTTTTAAGTAATATCTCAAAGTGTGAAGTTGTGGTTAACAGTCTGATAGTCCCTTATAAAAGTAGCCTATCCCCTAACTCTAATATTATTCCTTTCCAAGTACTTTAACAACTACATGTCTAATATTGTGGAATAAAATTTTGGAAAAGGTATGCCCTATCATAATGGTCTTGTAGTTACTAGGGATAGAGGGATATCTAAACTTATAAATAGGATGAGTAATGTGATGGGACCATGAATGAGTTAAACCTAAACACACCATGTTATTAAAGAGTGTGGCAGGGGGGGCAAGGTTATCCAAACCATATTTGATGAGCTCAACTTTAAGACTTTCACAATCAATGACTTTGTTAGTTTATAATTTCAAAATAGATCTATTGATAGAAGAAATGGATAAAATAAATGAGGATGGTGGAAGAGTGGGGGCATTAAAAATAAGATAGATAAGAACATCATAGAGGGAACTATAAGTCATCAAATATTATACATGTTTTACCAAATGAAACTAAACAAGGGTGTATTACTTTATTTAGTACCTTCTAATAATGAAAACATAGGCAAACAAAATACATCACCAACAACTAGTTTTCCACACATATCTTAGTGTAGTCTAAATGGTAAATTTGGAGATTAGGCCTACTTACCATCTAATCATGTACATTAGGCTAAATCGATGTACATTTCAACAAGATATCATGAAAAGTGTCCCTAGACTAATAGTGAGGCCCACAATAGAGATCCTTAGACACCATTTAAAACAAAGTGAGAGTAGCTCACCATAATAACTTATTGTCTCAAACTTACCTCAACAATGTTAGCTTTGTGAATGGATCCTAGGCCACTATTGGCATGCAATGGTGATAGAAAGGCTAAGATGAGAAGTAGGCATAATTTTCAATCATTTATTCATAGTCTAAGAATAACTACAATATATAATACAAAATCAAATATAGACTAACTAGAATGAATTTTTTGTTATGGTTCTAATAGCATTCATTCCATGACTTAATCCCCTAAATAAAATAGTAACAAAGTTACCATGATGTAGTCTTACCCTAGATATGATCAACTTTTTATCACTACCATATAGAGTTCTCCAACTAGATATGATTCTTAGCCTACCTCATAAATCCTTCTAAAATATCTTATCTTGTTTATATATGAATAAGGATTATCACTCTTTCCATTCAAGACTTCCATGACTAGGTCTCAATATGATCAAGCAAAGCCTAACCCTTAGGTTGAGTAATGACAACTTGACCTAATATTCTAATATAATAGTTTAAAAATAAGAGTGTCAAGTCTAATATGTAGAGTTTTCCAAGACTAAGTCACTATCCCAAGAAGCATGTGTAGTCTCTATTGAGGCCACTTATATAACATAATACCAGTATATCCTAAGGTTTATAAGTTAGGTCCAAAGAAGATATAGTAATAACAAGCCCATTAATAATTTTAAGAATCCCTTGATTAGGAAATTTTTAACATTAAAGCTAACAAGAATTATAAATTCAAATACTTGAGTACATAGGGAAAATCATACCATTATTAGTTTTAAACAACAACTTAATCACCACAATGAATATAATAGGGTTGTATTAGATTCAAGTAAAAACATAATAGACCAATAGACCTTGATATCCTTATGCATGTGTTTTAAAGTTATGGTGGTTACAATTAAGCTTTGGTTTGGTACAACTAAAGAGGGAAGAGTCTAACAAGGTTCTTTATTCCACTAAGGTTTTTACATGACCTATTTTCCATATAGGGTTCCATGGGTAATATTGATAAAAAGGATGCATATCACTTTATAAAATATTATCATCAATCATCACAACCTACAAATTAAGTGTAGAATGATTACACCTATTTTAAGGCAACTAGAGTTTTAAATCCACAACATATGTGATAATGAACTGATCAAGAACATTGTTATCTATCTAATGACCTTTTAAGAGCTCTAAAAGATATACCATGAAAATAATAACCTAAATACAATTCATCATAATATTTGCATTCTAATCCAATCTAACCAAGCCATCAACAAGGGCCATGTATGACTTCTCAAACTAATTAAATATTTATACTATATAGATAAAATAAGTGAATATTCACTATGTTGTGTCGAACTACAATTAAAGTTAAGAATGGCCAATATACTTCTTAGTGGGTTTTTATAGCTTAATAACACATCAATAGGATAATCCAGTAGTAAGGAAGACATGTTTAAGTCATGATTTAATCAACAGGAGTTACTAAACTATTAAGAGAGAAAATCACATCTTAATTGAAGTATCAACTCATAATTCTTGAAATAAATTTTTTTACACTTACTCATGTAGTTGTACTATTAAATCTAACATTATGAAATTAAAAATTTATCCAACATAATCAAATGCACAAAAAAGTTTGCCTTTATATATTAGTCCTACTAGACCATAATCAAAAGGTGATGTATAGTCAGAACTTAGATTAAAGGTGGTTTATGTCAACAGATGAAGTATAATTATGTTCATTCATTATTTTAGTATATATCATGCTTTTATTAAGGTGATAAATGATTCAATACCTTTGTATAAACACTATTATCAATTCAATTGATTTTTAACCAATATGAATAATATGGTAGTACAAGGTCCAACTCCAAATTTGGTTATAAGAATATGGAGCTAAAATCCACATATTAGTCACAATAATTATTTCACCAATCTTGATGTATAATTGATACCATTTAAAAATTCATACATTAGAGACCAATATAGGGCTCAATCTAAGTGGTATCCTAATCAGAAGATAAACATACAGTACATTCCTTACAACTTTAAGTAACATCTAAAACTCCATGACATATAAATTAAATAATAATTATATGCAAGGGGATCATTTATATGGAATTTATATCAAGTAATAAGTATAATAATAGCTAAACTTATTTACCTAAGGTATAGAATAGAATGGGAATGCTTGTGCAAACAACTTTAATTGTAACTCAGGACTTCAACAATGCCTACCTATCGATCGAAAAGGAAAACTTAGATTCTTAGACAATGGACATCCCTTCCAAGTGGATATGGTAAGTTAAATATTGATGGTGCTTCAAGGGTAAATCCAAGTTTGGATAATATGGGAGGCATTGGAAGATCTTCTAATAGGTTTGTAGCCTTCTTTTCTACTAAAAAATTGGGATACATAACTAATAACTTAGCAAAAATCAAAATAGATTATAAAGGAATGCAAAAGGATTTGAAAATTGGGTGGCATAAAATTCAAATTTAATTTTATTCTAAGGTAATTTTTAACTTTTTATCTAGTCTTAATGGAGGTTAGAGAAAAAACTAACCAATAGTAAGATAATTGGCAAAAATTTAAAGGTTGCAAGATAAGTTCCAAGAGGTCCAATTCAGCCATGTTCCTAGAGAAAATAATAAAGTGGAATATTGGATGGCCAATTGGGCTCCCAAAAACTAAAAACTTACTTTTTATATTTTACCTCCTTTGTAGTGGTTGACCAAAATGCAAGGCGATATGTAAAAACTTCTCAATTTTGATTTGTACTAATGAATGCTAATATGTATCCTTTTCTATAGACTACCAAGGCTTAGATTAATAGATTTCAGCCCTAACACACTAGAATATGTATACTTTGATTTTTTATAATATAAATTGGGTATTTTTCTAAAGAAAAGAAAAAAGAGACACTTTAAATTATGGATATGATAGTGTAGCCAAATATTAAAATAAAAACACGTGTTAACCATCCCTTTTTGCATCACAACCTTCTTTTTTAATGAACAAAGTTAGATGGCATCATTAATTAGATGATATCATTCATCATGAGCATATCAAAGTCAAATTTATTTATCCACTATGATTTTATAAAACAATTGCATATAAGATTGATATAACAAGCCATCTATGTGCTTGACAATGTAAATTTGAGTTAAGTTCCTAGAAATGAAAGTATGGCACAATGCTCTTATAAGCAATGTATTTGTCATTAAAATCACACAACTAGAATAAACATTGAAGTAAAAATTACGTGCAATAGGTAAAGTAACCCCAAGATTCATGGAATCCCTCCATCTTATGCTTCCTTTGTAAGGGACTCCAATTTAGATATCTTTCACAAAGATAGGTCTATGATCCCTTCATAGGTGGCCACTTTCTACCCCCAACCATTAGCATGCAAGTTGGAAAACAACTTCAATAGAAGGGTACAAAATCATGGGAAGGATTATTGGGATAAATCTAAGACCAAACACATACAGTAAACATAAATCATGAATAAAACACATATCCACCTTGAATCACAACAATCTAACACTCATGAAAACTTACAACATCATGATCTACATAAAAAACTTCACAAGAGACTCAACAAGGCATATTCTTATTTTAGAACAAAGTTTCAAAAATGATTAAAGTGTCTATGAAAATAGGGTATTCAATCCACAATCAAACATTGAGACATCTAGAAAACATGCTTCCAAACCTTGTTACTCCTCCATCTTTATTGATGATCAAACTAGAAATAAACTAAGAGACATTACCATCTAAGGCACAATACACATTTTCACTTATTTAAAAATACACTTTTTCCAATGGAAAACTAGAAAAGGATTTGATAGACATTTCCATCTAAGGCATGGTCAATAATTAATCTCAACACATTTCATATTAATCAATTCATAGGTAGATAGAAGGGACAACCCATTTCACACAACACCAAGTAAAGACATTAAAATGGGAAAATTAAGGTGGAAAGTTGGGCATGCACCCTATGTGTATAATAACACCATAAGATTTATTTTGAAACCATAAGCTTAAATTCCTAAACAATAATTTTTCCATTATTATAATTAGAGCAAGGCCAAATATTATTTACAATCAAATATTCCACTAAGATAAAGCAATTGGAAAAAAGAATGAACATAAGCTTGAACTAAGTAATGTAGCTAATGAGCAAGAATCTATGAATGAGATAAATCAAATGCAAAAAATATGCAAATAGATTGTATTCTCATCATCCAACTAATAAAAAAGATTAAAATAGGTGTTACAAATATAATTAATAAAGTGAAATTGCCAACTAGAATAGTGGTCAAAGATCCTATAATAGGAATGTAACTCCCTACCTAGAATATCCAGCCAAAGGAATAACTCCCACTAGCTAAACATGGTAGTAAAATATAACTCCTTATGATTGATGACACATAATCATGCTAACTCCTCAAGTGTAGTAATAATCCTGATAAATAAATATGAGAAATAATAATATCCTACACTAACACCTTCCCTTAAGCATAGCTTAGGTGGGTAAAATAAATGGGTCATGGTAACAAGGCTTGATGAGTTACCCAAGTGAAAACATCTCTCATAAAGTGGATAAAAGGATAAAAAAGGACTACAAAAATCCACTAGAAGTTACAATTTCATATATCTACCGTACATCCTTCAAAGGAGCTCTATGGAGTGACTTGGATTAGAAGCAGATACAATGAAGAGTGGATCACCTTGGAATAATAAATATGTCTACCAAGTGCCTAATGGATCTCCAACCAATGTATGGTTCTTATACAAGGAATCATACTCTTCATGCAAAGTAGATGAGCTAATTATTCCATGCAATGATGGTGCATCAGAAGCAAAGGTGAATAAAGAATGTGAAATGCACTATGAATGTGTACTATACTATCTAATATATAATGAGTCTTGTATCAATATATCTACTCCCTACAATGTTTGAAGTGTATCAATATATCTACTCCCTACAATGTTTGAAGTGGACTGAAATTACGTGGATCAAGAAACAACTCCTCAATATTTGGAAGGTAATAAGGAGATGGTGTGGGTGTGCCCCCATCACTACTATATTCATATATTCTAAAAGAGGATTTCTAATCATCAAAGACGTGCTTAGGCTCAAAAATGTCATCAAGTCTAGTTGAGTCCAATGAAGAAGAATCTAAAGGAGAGTAATGGATAAAGTGTGAGAATGTATATAGTTGAGTCTAATGATTAATTAATCCTACTAACACTATAGTATCACTATGTAACTCTCTAATATAAACTAAATCTAGAGGGAACTCAACTTTCATGCCCAAAATAAGGTTAGTAATTTTATAGACTAAAAAGACATTATTTAAAAGTGGTAATATTTAGAACATTATTGAATGTTCCACCACTCACTTCAATAGACCCTATCCAAAAAACCTGTGTAGAAGTGTAATCACCCTGTTAAATAGTGGACATGTCAAATGGTTCCATAAAAGTGAACTCTACTTGTGAAAAATCAATGTGATGTGATGCATTATAATTAATAAACCATGTAAGAGTTAGTGGTACAACTTCAACTAGGGCCCTACTTTGTAATTTATCCTTAGCATATCCATTTTCCTTTTCTTTACCATTGTCATTTTCCTTGGAGGATTCTAGGGTTGACAAACTTGGTTTTATAGACTTAGGAACACCTATATTGTTCTTATCAAGAAGGATAATTAGGTGGTTTATTTTTTTCTTCAAACATTTGATTTCATCAAGCTTTCCTATATTTCTTAGGCTTAACACTGGAAGAGAAGGTCTAATTGGTTGATTTAAAGGCAAGTGGATTTTGATCATTTTCCTCTTGATATTTTTAATTATGTATCTTTTCCTTGTTATTTGAAGCCTTTGGTTTCCTATTTTTATTAATTAGGACATGTGATTTTGATGACTTCAATGTACCTATCAGTATTGACTTATCATACTCTTGAATCAATTCAGGAACAATATCATCTAAAAAGGGCATTTTCCATATGGCTCCAAGAGCAATTTTGTGGCATTAAAAGTAGAGATAAGCACAAAATAGTATGGACCTAGTTTGGAGAGTATAGAAAGAATAGTTTGATCATGTTTTTATCTATTCAACATTCTTGTAACTATAATCTCAAAGACTTAAACTTAGTGAAGAAATCCTTTAGGGTGTCAAAATTGTTAGGACTCAAACTAATGAATTCATTCTCTAGTTCATGACCTCTCATCACATATAGATTTCTAAAGAGATTTTATAGTGTGGTACATAATTCATTAGTATTTTTTGTATATTCAACATGAAAGAGTATATATGGAGATACTAAAATACACAATAATCCAAAGGCTTCATCACAACAGTTGAACCATTTAACTTTTTTTGCAGTGATATTTGGTTCAATCTCAGCGGCCATTGTAATGTGATGTAAACACTTGATCCTTATAATTATTTTCATTTTAGACTTGCATTCATGATAATTAAATGTAATGAGTGGACTTATCAAATTAGGATCCATAGTGCATAAAAGGTTTTGCATAAATAAGAGACAAGTACAACCACCCTGAGATTATTTTTTATTAATCCCCCTAGATTTTGGCACTTTATAATTTTAGTGAAATTATAAAATTTAATGTTTTAATATAATTAACACAAAAAAACAATCACTTTTGAAAAAATGACACATAAATTTGAATTTCCTATCCAAAGTTATTACAATTTATGTGTTTTGACATTAATGGCCCATTTTAAATGTTTACACAAAAATAATTAAATTCCCTTTTACTAAAAAAACCAAATTCATTACAAAAGGAATGGGAATAAAACTAATGACCTATACCAACAAAATATAATCCTTAAATAGTCCTTCTACACACTCCCATGTGCATTCCAATTAAAAAATGCTTATTTAGATGTGAATTAAAAAATTAGGCTATTTTTAAAAAGGGTATGAATAAGTTACTTAGCTTAGAAGATAAAATCAAGCACCACTTATATGGAGATAAGTTTTTCTTTAAAAAGGTGGTTTTCTATGCTCATAATCTATATATCATGTTATAAAGTGGTTTAGAGGGGATTCCAAAGGATATTCCTATAGATAGGTAGTAAGAATGACATAGTAGACTACAAAGGTGGAGAGATTAGGTAATGGAAAGCTTCACGTAGGTATCCATACATCTACCTAAATTATTTATGTTTCATTCTAATCACTTTTTAAATTGTGATCATGCCTTGAAAGGCCTTGAGATTGTCTAGAAATCGAGTAGCAGATGTTGGAACTTAAAATAAATGTTGTGGGTAATGGAATACAAAATTGGTGGAGGATTAAAAAAATACCTCAAACTCATTTTAAAGAGTAATGGTGAGATTAATCATATTTTTCATCAATGGTGACCTCCACAAATTACTACAAGAGAGTAACGACCTTGCATAAATAAGAGAGAACTGATCCAATAAGAACTAGAACCTACATGACAAAATTTAATGGTCTAATATGAAACTAATATAATAAATATCAATATTTTAGATGACATAAACACATAAAAGAATCAAATATTATATTTAGTAGACTTCTACTCTGATACCATATCAAAGATTGCACTAAGATTGAGTAGCTAGAATAAATAATGCACATAAGTTTAAATAAATAAAAGTAGCTAATGATCAAGATGCCTCAAAGGATAGAAATAAAATGAGAGAAATATGTAAATAACTTGTATTCCTATCAACCAAATAAGAATCAAAGCTTACAATAGGTGTTACAAATATAATGAATCAAGTAAACCCACCACCTAGAATAATGGTCAAAGATCCTAGAATAGGAATGTAACTCTCATACTTGGAATACCCTACCAAAGGAGTAACTCCCACTAGCCAAACATGATATTCAAATTTAACTCCTAGTTACTAATGACACCTAAATATTCTAACTCCTTAAATTTAGGAATAATCCCAATAAATAAATATGAGTAATATTAATATCCTACACCAATGCTTACTTTCCTTATTTGATAGCCTATAAAGACCCTTACTAGAAATGGTTACATACCCTTCTCTTAGTTATTCTTCACTATCCTTGGTTGGTGTGTGTATCTAGGTTTCCTACATTCTCTCTTTTATATATTCCCTCATTTCCATTCTTTCCTCCCCATGACTAAGTCATTGGACTTCTTAAAAATAGACATTTCTATTAATGCATTGATTTCTTATTATGAGGAAAACATATAAGGATTCATCACATTCCTCCCTATGCCCTATTTTCATGTAGGTATGGTTTATTTCATTTTATTCCTCTTTCTCCACCTTTGTGGTCAACCTTCCCACTATAATTTTTTTTTTTTTTGCATTTATTTTGCCCAAAAATTTAATCACGTGATGTTTTAAATCTACCTAAAATGATCGATGAAAGGGCATAATCCACATTTTTAAATAATATAAGTCAAATACATTTTAGCCATTAGGTATTCCAAATAATGAATCAAATCCTTATACTATATCCTTGGATCATTTTTAAAAAATACAGCACGACTCTAAGCTTACACTTAGATTTGCTTTATGATTATGATCAACTAGTAAGGTGATCATATATATCCATAAGGACACCAAGTAATGCTATCAAGACCACAAGAATAAAAGATAAAGATATGACATGGATCAAATATGTAAACAAGGCTAACATAATAACATGACACCGAATGCAATACCAACATTCATAGATTTACAAGTATAAAACAAAAATAATTAAATACAATGGAGGATATTATCCTAAATTGGCCCACTATCTATCTCATGATTGCGTCCATGAATTTAAGAGGTTTTATTCAATGGACATACCTATATCTACAATTACCCATATTTATTGGTCCATGAAACAACAATATTGTCAACAATTCTACTATGTATAAGGAAAAATTAAATATAATAATAACTAAAAAGAAATTGTAATAACTAAGTAAATAGTGCATAATAAAATATACTAAACCAAACTAGAGTGTACTAGTGAATAAGATGTCTATAACCCCAATAAATCCCACCTATATCCATCTCAAAATATGTAAAAGTATTATCAATCCAAAAACCATATACGAATATGAATAACATCCCACCTATGTCCATCTAAAAAAATATTAAAGTATTAACAATCCAATAACCATAAACAAATAGAAATAATATGATATCAAGGATAAGTCAAAATCAATTATAAAATATCATAATAACATGCTCATCTCAATATAACCCTCAATAATATTTCATAACATAGCTATGTCAAAACTCATAAAATCAAGAAAAGATTGATACAATGGTAATCATAGACCAAGTATCCAATAGTCCAAAATCAAACCAACAACAAAGGTTTTAATATATAACAATATTATCCTTAGTAAAATATTACATATTCACTGTTAGAAGGTCAAAATGGGGATGTTATATATTAAAGCCTAATGAAAAGAAACATGTTAGTTAGATGTTGTAGTTGTAAGTGACCTAGTAGACATATATGCAAAATGTGAAAACATACATATAGGGACATAAACTATTTAAAAAGTGCCTCATGGAGATGTGGTCTCATGTACTACAATGATTGTAATATATGTCAAATATTGGTTTGTTGAAAAGACATTGAAATTTTTTAATCAAATGCAATTTATAGGTGTAACTTCGTATTTGACAACCTTTTTCAACATCCTAATAGTCTTTACCAAAATGAATGTTTTGGAATAGGGAATGGATATTCATCAAAACATAATAAAAAGTGGATTTTTTTCAAATTTCATAGTTACAAGTTCCTTATAATACATTACACAAAATGTGGAAGCATACACATGTTATGTGAGTTTTTTAAGAAAATACCTCAAGGATATGTGGTCTCATGGACTACAATGATGGTGGAATATGTAAAAAATGGGTTTTTTTTTTTTAAATTCCTTGTAAAATTTTAAGACAATACAATTGGTATATTTGAATCCAGAAGTAACAAGCTTTTATAGCATCGTACCAAATTATGCTAAAATGGGAGATTTAAAACACGACATGAACATCCATCAAAGTATAATCAAATCTTAATTTGTGTTAGATGTTGTAGTTACAAGTGCCCTAGTATAAATGTGTGAAAAATGTGAAAGAATATAATCTCATAGATTACACTGATTACAAGATATGCATATAATTGGTTTGTCAAAAACTCCTTGTAAAAATCTAAGTAAACACAATTGGTAGGTGTAACACCAAAATCCACAACATTTTCTATTATTCTCCCATTTTGTGCCAAAGAATAATCAATATTAGATTTTTTTCATAAGTTAATGTTATAAATTTATTGGTAGACATGCATGAAAAAGGTAGAAACATACACATGACATTTGAATACAAACTTGGTAGATTAAGCTATATCTCACTAAACACATGCAAAAATTGGATATTTTTACCATGGTATGGATTTACATAAAAAATGATAATAGATTCCATAATTATATTGTCCTAATAGTCATATTTGAAAAAAGTGGAAAAATGCAAAAAAAAAAATCATTTTTCAAAAGGACTTAAAAAAAATGCATATACACACTCCCTCATTATTCATCAGGAATTGATGTAGGAACATCCAAGGTGTATGTGAAATCTTACATCACCAAATCACGTAGGTAGTTTGAGTAGTTTTCAATAAATATTCTCAAGGCATTTTTCATAGTGTAACCAAAGTTCTCAGGGTAAAATAAGAAGATCACAAAGTTGAAAGCATCACATGGTTATATGTTTATTCTCAAATATAAGTTTCCATTAGATGATCACACATAACACTTCTCATAACTCTAAGTTTCATATCTTGGTGGGCAATTAAAAATTTGTAAGACTAATAATAATCAATTCATAGTTTTGAGGCTTGGTGAAGATCACAATTAATATCCTATGTGATCATAGTTTCATGGTGGCCATAGTATCCATGTTCCATGTAGACCCCTATACACATATGTATGTTCTAAGGTAACCACAAAAACATTGAGTGTTCATGGTTTAGTCATTATCCCATAAAGTCTCAACTAAACTTGATGAATTATTCATTAGATTATAAAATTCTAACATGTCTACAACAAGCTAATGGAGTTCATGGAGAAATAAAGTGGCATGAGTTTGAGAAATTGAGATTGTCACACTTGTCACAATCATGGGCGTATCATGAGATATAAAGCATCCATATTGTGATGTGGACACGTTATTATCCTTAAATGGAATTATTTGGGACCATGAGTCCACAAACATAAAGAGAGGACACAATGAAAAGTGGAAGATGTGTGATGGACCATGAAGTGGATTTAATAAATCCATGGGTCCATGGAGACTTGGGAAACCAAAAGAATTTATCATAGCTAGTTATGCAGGGAAACCTACATCTTTCCACATGGTGTGATCACATGCAACCTAAAATCAATGTTCATAATTTTGGTCACAATGTAATAATGACACAAAGATATTCAAATGGTTATAATTTTCATGTTAAAGTACCAATTTGGGCATTTAAGGCCTAGTTAGAAATATCTTGAAGATAACTTTTAGTTAGTAGTGATCATGAGGTAGTGAGTTGGCCAATTTGCATGTTGTTACAAAAAAATATCCCAAAAATCATAGACAACTAGAAGGGAAAGTTATAGAAAACAATGAGCAGGGAAAGTAAAAAAAATATAATGCCTTAAATTAAGGCAAATATTTATTGAATATAAAAATTAGGAGATCAGCACACATAAAAGGGGATTTTTTCTCTGAAATAAAATGATTTATTGAATAAAAGAGGGTGAATAAAGTTTGAAATTGGAGGGATCAAGGAAGGAAGGATGATATCATAAATAAGAAAAGATTTAAGCTTATAAGTATAAATAAAAGATAAAAGGAGAGGGGCCATAGATTAGAAAGGGGCCACAAAGATATTAAAGATATATGTTTTAGAGAATAATTTCAAGGTCTACAATAAAGTGTGATTGTAAAGTCAGAGATGATTAGACATAAATAGAATAAATTATCTATTAGAGAATCACTACAAATGTAGATGTTGTATGGTTATTTTTATTAATAAGGAATGAATGTTTTCCATTGTGTGACTCTAGCTGCATAGAAAAGGGCATATTTTTATTGGGAACCCATATCATGAACTACACTAAATGGTATCATAAAAGGTTATTAATCACGTTAAATTTTTTTTCCACACTATTGTGGTTATAAATCAAGAGAGGGAATATTCTAATAGAGAAAATGTGCTGGGTAGAAGGTGTCAAGAGATACTTTGTAGTCAAAGTGATTTGGTTCCAGGTATGAGAAATTATTACAAGTGAAGAAGAACCATGTAATAATTTTTAATACTCTTTTTTTAGCCATCTACAAGTTGTGAAAAATAATCTTGAATTTGTTGCAGGTAAGAGAAAGTCCTACAAGGAGATAAAATTATGTGAAAGTTTGAGAGAATCTTATTTGAGTCTAGTGAAGATGTGAAAGAGAAGCCTGCTTGTGTTAGTTTTAAGTTGTGAGACAAATATTGCATGTGAAAAAGGGTAATTTTATTATAAATGTGTGATAATTCCTAAAATTATGAATAAAATTATAGAAGAAAGACTTTTGTTTGAGTCTGAAATAGGTTTTGAAAGAGAAGCCTGCTTAAATCAATTATAGGTTGTGAAAGAGAAGTTTGTTTTTAAATAAGAAATGGCACATTAAAAATGAAAAGAAATAGGAGTATAATAATTTTTAGATATGTATAAATAATTCAAAAAAATATTATAACTAATGGAGACTTCATAAAGTGGAGAAAGTTATTGCAATTGTGAGTGAAAATAATGAACAAGAAATGATAGTGGTGATGTTACCCCTATAAGAAATATTAGATGTTTTTGAGAGATACCAAGAAATAAAAAAATCCTAACAAATGCAAGAGACTAATAGAGGTCAATATGAAATAAAGAGGTAGGTCCACTTGCAATTTTTATTTATTTTTTGGTAAAGAGAACCCAAAAAATATCATGAATAGCTGAATTAGAATATTTACCCAATGAGGAGATTATTGTAGATCAAATGAGTGTAGAAATTTCATGTAAGAAGTTGTGTGGTTATATAATTATGTATTGAAGATATCTATAAATTAAGAGACAAAATAAAGGAAATAATAAGGTGAAAAATTTAAAAATGTTGGTTTCCAAATTGATGGGTTATGCTTTACACCCAAAAAAAAAAAAAAAAAGAGTGGTAGAAGAATCTCCAAGTATTGAGAATTGAGAGAGAAGAATAATATTGCCTTAAGAGACAATAAGAGATGGAAGTTATCAGTTGAGTAATTCAAAGACATTAGTGAAGAGAAAAATATTTCCTTAAAAGGCAATGGGAAAGTGAGGTTTCCATGTGAGAAGCTCAAATCTATTTTCAAGAACAACAAAGAGAATAAATTTGTAAGTAACCCATAACAAAAAAAAATTATGAAAAAGGATGTTGAGGTGATAATTTATTCATAAAAATAAGGAGAAATATTATTTGATGATGGGAAATAAATTATGAAATCACATAAGTGGAAAGGGACCGAATTAGCATTGAAGGATAAAGGGAAAGGAATTTATATTTCTCTTTTGTAAGGAAGAAACGTTGAGGACAACAAAAAAAAGAGTTTCAAGTTTACACAAAGGAAATGATGGAGGTGGCTAAAGTGCACATTAATTCACATGAGGTGAGAGTGTTTGAATAAAATTCATATGAAGAGGAATAAAATAGAGTGAATAATGATGTAAAAACAACCATGGAGATTGTTGAGAATCAGTCTTTAGGAGTCCATCTTTTGAGTGAAATCCTGTGAGGAAAATGTGAGTAGTAAAGCAAACTTGGATAATGTATCTTTGAGGCATGAAAAAAAATTGGAATACAAGTTTGTGGTATTTATTGACCCCATTAATGTGGTTTATTTATGTGCATGTATAACAATGAAACATATGGCAAAGGAGGATAAACTATGTTTTGGTTCAACATTGTCATATGCATAATAGATTGCATGAAGAATTTGAACAAGAGATATTTCACTCACAATAATTTTATTTGGTATATAATAAACTCATAAGAGAGAGGAGGAAATATTGGATAATTAATAATGTCACTCACATGTCATAGAAATGAAGAATTAAGATAAATATGGACAATTAAATCATCATATTGTTGATGTAAAGAAGATGAGAGATGTAAAAGAGGAAGGGGATATATCAAAAGGGCATTTGATTACTATTTGGAGGAGTAGGAATGATGATGGAGGCTTTGAGAAGCTCATTATTGATGAAAATAAAGATAATAGAATTAATATGGAGAAAAAACCTATGGAGACTATTAAGTTTCATGTTTTTAAATAATGTTTTAATGTAGTTTATGTGAAAGTGTAGAGATGAAGAGAATGGAGGCATTCATAAATGCCTTCTCACATGAAGAGAGTGATCCATTTAGGTTCACAAAATATGAAGATGCAAGGAAAGAAGAAGATTATTTTAAGACTCTCATGGATGAAGCCACAAGAAAAATGGTGATGGCAAAGTGAAAATCAACTGAAGAGATGGAATCCCTAAGGAAAGACAAGTTACAAATAGAGAAGAGTGACAAAGGGAAGAATCCAACAACATGTTGGATAATGAATGAACAAGTACATAGATGATTTAGTGGGAGGTTTTTATATATTAGTGAATATAAGACTACAAGAGAAAGTAATATGTAATAAGGATAATCTTGGTGGAATTGGTTGGATGAAGGTGGGTTTAAACCCACAGGTAAATGGAAAAAGAAGAAAATAAAGGTGGAGGTGTATGAATTATGCCCAACCAATGGGTAAAAATAAGAGAAGCCTTTGGAAAATGTGGATGAAATATGGTGGGTATAATATCACAAAATAGGAAATAATTACTAGAGATGAGTAAATGAGTAAGGATTTGAATCCATAAAGAATTTATAAATGGAAGATAAAAAGAGAAAACCACTAAGATATTTAGTGTGTTGGAAGGGAACACCATCGTAATCAATCTCAATGGCTAAAATAATTTTTTTACACTTATTGCATCCATGTGATTAGGAATTCACATTTGAATTATATCAGGTGTCTTATGCATGAGCATCCAAGGCATATGGGTAATATTTTATCACCAAAGGTAATTAGTTTGAATAGTTTTCAATAAAGAGTCTTAGGGTAATTTTCATAATGTAATAAGAGTCCTTAGGCTAAATCGGGAAGATGATAAAGTTGCAAAGGTCAAATGGTCAAATTTTTATTCATAACTCTAAGTTTCCTTCAAATGATTACGCATAATTATTCTCATAGCTCTAAGTTGTATGTATCGACAACCGCTTCAAAATTCCTAAGACTAATGATGATCACTTCATAGCTTCAAATTTTGGTGAAGTTCACATACAATATCATGTTTCATGATATTTTTCATGGTGGCCATAATTTCCATATTCTTTACAGACCCCCATAAACATTTATTTGTTATAAGGTAACCACTAAAACACTAAGTTCTTATGAATTTGTCTATTATCCCATGGAGTCTTTATTGAACCCAATAAATTATTCATTGGATTTTAAAAGTCCAATGGGTCTACAATAATCTAATAGATTTCATAGGGACTGTAAGTGATCATAAGTCTAGGAACCTAAGATTATGATATGTGCCATAATCATGAGGGGATCATGAGATACAAAGTAGACATAGTGTAATGTAGATGTATTACAAGTCTTAAATGGAATTATTTAGGGCCATGGGTCTACAAACATAAAGAGAGACACAATAGAAATTGGAAAACATGTGAGACACCAAAGAGTGAGTTTAATAAATCCATAGCTTCATAGATACTTTGAAGACCACAAGAGGGTTTTGGATCAAACTATGCATATACCCCTAGATCTTTCCATGTGGCATGATCACGTGCAACCTATGATCAATGTTCGATTTTTTATCACATTGGAAGAATGGCATAGAGATCTTTGGATAGACAAATCTTTCACTTTAAATCACCAATTTGGGAAATAATGGTCTCATTGTAAATCTCTCCAAGATAAATTTCAGCTCGTAGTGATCATTAGGTAATGAGTTGGGTCATGTACATGTTATTACAAAAAAAATACTAAAAATCACATATAGTTTGAAGCAAAAGTTTGATAAAGCAATGAGAAAGGAAAGAAAAAAAGGATATCATGCCTTGAATTAAGGGAGATATTTATTGAAGATAAAAATAAGTAAATAGACCAAGTATAAAATGGAATTTTCCCTTTGAAAGAAATGATTTGATTAAATAGAATAGGGTAGATAGAGGTCAACATTGGAAGGATCAATGAAGGAAGGGAGATATCAGAAACAAACATAGATTTAATCTTGTAAACAAAGATTATAGATCAAAATAGAGGGACAATAGATTAGTGAGGGTCCATAAAAATATCAAAGAGAGGGGTATCATAGAAGATTTACAAGGTTTGAAATAGAGTGTGATTGTAAAACTTGAGAGGCTTAGAATTACAGAGAATAAAGTACCTAATTGATAGCCATTGTGAATGTATATGATGTAAAGGATGATTTTATTATTAAAGAATGAATATTTTCTATTATGTGACTTTAGTTACATGGACAAAGGAATCCATTCATTGGGAACCCCTATAGTCAACTACACCAAGAACACTATAAGTTTATGATAAATGCATAAAACAAAATTTTAGTAAATGGAATTTGCAAGTGTAACCCCAATTTCAAATCATTTGAAATTATCTTTTAGTCTTATTCCCAAATTGGATTTTTGACACAAGGAATGGAGTCCAAGATAGGAGAAACATTTTTTTTAATCTGAAGAAAGGGAAAGCAATCAATTGTAATGCTTTGTTACAAAGTGAATTATTGCATATTTAGTTGGAGGATTTGAAGATGCTCTAAAATTAAAATAATATAATCCATTATTATTGATTTTCAAGGGAATATGCCACATCGAACTCAATTATGTTAATTGATGCATTCATGTATGCTAGAGGGGAAAACCAATGCCCACAAGGCATAAGAGTTTGAAATATCAAAGGAATTACACGATAATTATCCAATTTTATAAGATTATTTATAATTTAATATATAAACATGAAGGAAGGATGAAACATAAACATCACTAATTTCAAATATTTATTGAAATATAATTGATTGTGATCAAAATATAAATAATATATTAGATATTGATTTTTGTGGGATTTTATGCTCATGTCTTTTAATCATTATTGAATGATGTATATGAGTAGTCATTACCAAAATGACATTTTTCATCATGTATTTTTGGTGGGTTTCTTTTCCTTGTAATTATTACCAAGAATGCATGAGTAAAATTGTTGTTTAGGTAATGCTTACTCATGGAGGTAATTTTAGTAATGATTAAAACACACGAGTATAAAATCCTACAAAAATAATATAAAATTCAAATGAAAAGATTCAACTTTACATAAATAATATAATTTTTCTAAACATATAATAATAATTTCATTTTTTAATTAATTATGGGAAGGTTTGTATGGATTGTCACCCATCTAGGACATAATCATGGGTCCTAGAACTCTAAACTTTCAATCATCTAATATGCAAGTTTTTACTAGTGTAAAAAGGTTAATTAGGTATAGAACTACCACAAAAATGGGAGTTGATGCCATTTATGGAGATAAAATACCAAATTTTGTAGTTACCAAAGTGATCAAATACCAAAAATATACACTATCAAATATGTTATAAGTCTCATATCTCAATAATGTATTGTTTTGGTATTTGATCACTTTGGTAGCTACCACATTTGGTATTTTATCTCTTGGAAGGGCATATGTTACCATTTTTTTGGGTAGTATAGCATCCAATTAGCCTTTTACCACTAGTGAATGGAGGTTGTTTAGGGGTTGAGAGGATAAAGAGGAAAGACTATGGATAAGGTTTATTGAATATCCTTTTCCCCTATAGTCAAAGTAGATTTCAAATTAATTCATTGAGTGTAGGACCTTTATAAATTCCCATAAGGATTCCTAGGGCGTTCTAGTCTATTCTTATTTGATGATTAAGATTTAGTAGATTTAACATTAGAGATGAGATGCTCCAACCCCAAAGGGCTAGGCCCAAATATTTTATGTTATTTTTAGGTTTATAAGGGACCTAATATATTTTTATCCAAGTTATTTTCAATAAATCAATTCAAATTATAAACAAAAATTGATTTTTTAACTTAAAGTATGATTTGAGCCCCTCTGATTGGCCAGAGTCATTGAGGTCCCATTTAAACCCTATTAAGAGTAAGATCAAACAATTTAAACCTAGATTTTTATTAAAAACTTGTTATATTATTTGAGAATTCATATTAGTCCTTAGGGCCATGGGACCCATAAACTTTACTTATGTATTTAGAGGTTGTTTAGATGCCTATAGGTCAGTTGGTGCAAGTGGGGACAACATGGGAGTATGATGACCATGTAGAAACATGCACATCATAAACTATTTACATTTAGGTATGTAATATTATTTAAACATGTGTATTGTCATTTTAAATTTAAATGGATGATCTTTGGACTCTTATATATGTAGAATGTACATTGTACATTCTCAAAATAAATTTCATAACTATTTTTTTTACTTATAACTTTTCACTCATATTAAATACCTTTACAAGTGTCTCAATCATCTAATCTCCTTGGTTAATAAAGAAAACCATCTTGTGCATTGTACATTTCATTAATTGATTGTCAAGAAAAAATAGTTGTTAAATGATAATATTTAAATGCATATGATCATCCTACTATGAGAAATTTATTTATTTGATTGGGGTACACTATCTATAAAAATTCAAAAGCATTCATTATAAACTACTTCAGTAAACATTTGAATCTCTCAATCACTTGATATTCCTATTTTATATGTAGATTAGATTCTAATATGGATTCATACCCATAATCTAAAATTTCATTACATGCATGTAATAAAGATCAACTTGGATAATTTTTAACCATTGGGAACATTTTTTACACTATAATACATAACAAAATCCATTAATGTAATATAGGGAATCCTTTTTTTCCTAAAAATTATCCCACACCATTTTTAATGATGGTTTTAATAATAGTTCATCAAATATAATAGTAAATGATAGCAAAACATAGGTATATGTACTAAAATTAAAAGGTATATGTTTATTGAAATAGGTAATTGTAAAAATTAATGAATTCAAAAAATTTCAATAGTCCCACATATGAAACATGAATATTGCACCAAAAAAATTATTATTTAACAATGTTGAGATTTACTCCATTGATTGCATAAATAAAAAAATCTACTCAATAGAAAAATTATGCATGTAATTTTTACTATAAAATTAAAATGTTAATATTTCACTAAAATAAACCTATGATACTATAAATACAAAAAGTAAAATAAGATAAAACTATGAAATGAAGTTTTTGGGGTCATGGAATGCTTTAGAATTCTTATATATATATATATATATATATATATATATATATATATATATATATATATATATATATATATGCATGAAGATTCAAATTTTAGCTATCATTATATCATAAAAGTTTACAATTCATATAATTTTATATCATTGTTATGATATATCATATTCAATTTTATTCAATGAGATTTAATAAAACAAATGGAAACATTGCATATGTTTAATTTCACCAAATAGTATCCTTTAGTTAAAATATTTAGTATTAAATATTAAATACATAGTAAAATAAGTTGTTCTTGGTATATGTTGAAATGGTTATTAGCCATTATATAATATTATAATTTTTAAATATTTTTAATAATTTTTATGGCCATTTATCTCACACAAAAAAAATCATTTCCTCAACTAAAAAAACTTGATAGTCACTACTAGCTTTGTTTCTGAGAACATAGTATAAAACCAATTACAAAAAAACATGGGAAATTATAGAACTTAAAAGTGTCCAATATTATAAATATATAGAAAACATTAAAGTTAGGGACCAAAATAATATACTAAAACAAACTTGATTCATTTAAATGAACACAAATACAATAACCCTGAATGTGTTTGACCCTATAATAGTATTGATGTTTCAAAGTATTTGAGTAATTATTGATAGAGCCATGATGAAAATGAAATACAAGAATTTATAGTGCATGATTATTCCTTTACATTATTTTATAATATAAATAAAGGTTTTATTAATCATAAAATAGTATAAAGAGATTACAATATCCGAATGACCAAAGATACAAGAAGCTGGGCTAAGAGAAAGACCCATGAAGCCAAAGAGATGTAGAAAAGACATCTAAGGAACCTGATCTATGAGATCAGAAGTATCTTATGAAAGCAAAAAGGTGACATAATTTAATACCTTTGTTTTCCTTTCTATCATCTAGTGAATTCACATTTCTAGAGATATGTTTCTAGCTGATGTGATCAAAACTATTAAGGATCCTTAAGATCCTATTTACCAAAAGACTAAGATGGACAAATATGACAATTTGCTTACCCATAAGACATTGGATTATTAATTTGAAATCCTCATTATAATTAATACTCTCAATTTTTTATTTGAAAACCAAAATAAGGCCATACTTGCATCCCTTAAATTTAGAAACATTATTTTAAACATGCCACATATTTAATTTGAACTCTAAAATAACAAGTTAAGGTCTAAACCAAAGCACACCACTAATAGTGGCCATTCCTGGGTTGGAATTCAAGGCTCTATTAAATAAAAGAATAGGATAACTAAAATGGACATCTAGGGTGGGGTAAAAACTCATATATTTTTTGCTAAACCCATCAAGGATCCTTTTTTTAAGAAAAATAAATTCAACTGTAGACAACATGTTCATGTATTATTTTTTATTGAAGTGAGCTTTGGCATTTTACCCCATAGCATGCCAAATCTTGAAAATCAAGGTTTTCTTTAGAATGATATTATCTTAAAATATTAGTTTATTTATGTCAATCCATATAAAACACAAGAAAAAAAGAGGTAAGAAAGACCATAAAAACATGATGAGGAGCTTGTGATTGAGATAGTTGTTGTAGCAAGAGTTCCACTATTAAGTGTAGGTGTCTAAGTTGAGATAGTTTCTAAAGTGAAACCCAAAGTAAAGATAAAGAGAGGTCCACATAGGGTTTTATTCCTCACAATTAAAAAAAATGTGAGATCGAGTTTAAGAGGAATTGAAGCACTTGATGAAAACATGGGGACCCAAGATACCTCTCTTAATGAGGTTTTCACTAACGAGAATCTTACGTTACATGACAAAACATTGAAAGAATTTTATTTTAGGGGTTAAATTAAAGGAAAAAATGATTTTAAGGAATTTATTGGGAGGTTCTCCTTCAAGGAGAATGTGAGAACTAACTTGAACCATACAATTATTGCTAGAATTTATCTTACCTCAAATTAAGGAATCTTTGTTCTCAAGATCCATAGGGAGAATTCCCACAAACTTATTCCCAATTTATTCCTAATCTCTTTTTTATTCCTTAATGAGACCTATAATGCATGATAATTTAGGAATATTTACTTCCCAAACAATGAGTTGTTTAATTTTCTCAAAACCAAGCTACTTCATATATTGAAGAAGGTCCATACTCTTGTGAAAGCAAACAAGTTCACTATCTAAAATAAGATCATCCCAAAACCTAATGCTACAACCATTACTAAGGTACAAGAGGAATTATATTTCATTAACTTAGCCACACTAACCACTAGAAACCAAATTATAGAGGTACCATGCTTATTAAGGATGGAATGGATCAAGTTCATGCCTTGGGTGCCATCATTGAACTTATAGACAAGAATATATTTACATATAGTTGAAGGAGGATTAATCAAGGTCAAAAATAGCTTGGCTCCCAGGGTAGAGCTCATAGTAAATGCATATCTAATGCCTAAGTCACATTGAGGTTTATCATTGGTAACCTTGTTGCAACCAATAAGATAAACATTTTCTAGTTAGTTTGCTTACCTCCTTGCCAAAGAAAATTCTTTTTTAAAATCTAAAACATTGAGAATGGACATGAGAGAATGATAAATCATGAACTGATAGATAGCAAGGCTAGAAAAAATGAATTTTATTAGAACCACTCTACCAGTGAGACTTAACCACCCATTATTGTAGTTTTGAATACACTTGTTAATGTTTTTGAGGAGATTATGCCAAAATTAAAAGTGATTAAATTTGAAGCTCATAAGGACACCCAAGTAGTTAAATAGGCTAACATCACCCTATGCAAATTGAAGTATCTAAGAGAAAATTTTGGTTTCAGTAATAGAAGAGTTGATGGTGTAAATATACACTTTTTATCATTGATTGTTGCTCTAGAAGAAATAAATAATTTATTCATATAACACTTAATCTTTCTAACATTCAACTTGGTTACTTCCCCAAAAAAATGGTGTTATCCTTAAACTTGGCTCAAGTAATATCTTTGACACCATTAACAACATTGATGCCTAAAATGGCCAAAGACCCCCTCTCAAAAGTGAGGGCCCTACCTAAATACTCCTCTAAAATGATGTATAAATAGGGGAAAGAGGGAAGCCTTGGTACACACTCCGGTTGGCTTTAAAACATCTAGAACGGGATCCATTAATAATTAGGGCAATCTAAGGGCAAGTGATACAGCCTAAGATCCATTTTAAAAAGAAAGAAGGAATAAAAAAGATTATAAGACCTGGATCAATAAGTCCCAATCCATTTTGTCAAAGGCATTAATCATTTCAAGCTTAATGGAAATCCTTTTCTTATTCTCCTTAATTCAAGAATGAAAAAAATCATGGACAATCAAAATCTTATCATTAATTTATTTAACTGGGATGAACCCACCTTGATCCTTTGAAATAATGAGACTTGGATCTTTTTTTATTCAATTGGCAAGGATTTTGGTCATGAACTTGTAAGAAGAGTTGCAAAGAGAAATAGGCTTGAATATTTTTAATGAGATCACATTATTTTACATATAGATCAAGGCTAAAAAGATGTATTTGATGGCACCAATGAGCCTACCTTTTTTATTTACATGTTCCACTAGTTGTAAAAGGTCATCCACAATGGAAAAAAATAATTGATGATATAAGGAGTTGGAAAACTCATCAGTTCTAGAGGCCTTGTCTTTAGTAGATCTAGAAATAAACTCTCTGAGATATTCTAAAGAAACAACTTGAAGCTTGAGCGACAGGCTCTCCAGTATACTTTAAAAGAGTGATTCATAATTTCCATGAGTAGCCTCTTTAATATCATCACTATTAATGATAGTATTACCATTATTTAACACAATTTATTTAATTGTGTTTTCAGATACATCTGGTGAGTTTTGAGGTGAAAAAATATGGTGTTAGCATCCCCTTCGTGGAGCCAAGTTATATGATATTTGAACCTCTAAAATTTCTCTTCCTATCCATATTTTCATGCAATTATGAGATAATGGAGTCCATTTTAGATTTAACAACTTAGTGAGAGGCTCTAATTTAGTAGCCTCTTCAATTTACTTGACCATGAGAAGAAGAAAGTGTTTGGCCTTATCATAAGTAAAATAAGCTTTAATTCACTTTCTCAAATCATATTTTGAGTTTACAAGTATCCTGAGCATTTTTTGGGAGCACCAAGAATTCTAATTGTATTTAATTTCAATAGAGAAACCAATTAGATGAACCCAATCAACATTATACTTGAAGGGGGTAGGATCCCTATTATTATTTCAACCATTGCGAAGGATTATAGGCCTATGATCAAAGACTGTACTCTGAATAATTATATTAGTGACATTTGGAAAGAGAGGGAAAATATATTTCTAGATAAGAAACATGTCAAGTCTTTTAACAATGAAGATTCTACCAACCCTTTTGTTAGTCCTAATGTATTTCCCTCTAGTAGTCCTTATGTCTTAAATCCTACTATGCCTATTTTGACACCCCATTAGTTTTTATAAAATTTTAATTTACTTACACATTATGCCTTATTGATGACTTAAAGTCACAAAAATTAAAACCACTTATGTGGGTCTAAGTCAATTGCTTTCATTTTGAATATGCATTCTCATGTTAAATAATCATTAATGACTATCACATTTAATGAAATTTTTACTTAAATGTTAACAAGTGATTTCTAAATCATAAGTGGTGACTAATGAAAATGAATTCAATATTTATATGATTAAGATATGCAAAGTGGTAGTAATTTTTAGTTTGACTTGGTTTGAGAAGTGACGATTGATAACTTTCACTTTATCTATTTCAATTATAAACAATGTAATTTTATCCATTTATGTTGATATATATGAAGAGATTAAATTCTCTTGTATATTTTTCATGAATAAATTTATTAGTAAAAGGGTGTAAGGATGCATATTCAAATTTATTATCCAGAGTTTGCATTTAGATGCATTGGTTTAATCTTTAAACCCATAAACATTTCTAGACATGATCAATAATATTATTATGTTATTAACATCATATTAATTTCATATATGGAAGAAATGACTATTATTTATATCCATAGGTTATAAGGTTATGTGTTTGATTTAAATATAATGCATATACCAAAATTTATTGATTGTCTAAATTTTTATGTGAGTATCTATACTTAAGCACTAAATCTAAATGGATTAAGTTACAAGGTGATCACATCAAAAAATTATAAGGTAATTAAGTGAATTGTTTATGGTATATGGTGAAACATTTAACTAAAAATAATATCATGGTTCTAAGTTCAGTTTGAACTCAACCTGCGTATTGTGGTAGTGCCACTATAGAGATCTCAAATTATATGAGTTAATGAATTTGTGTAGATTTTAGGTGGGGATTTATTTAAGATCCATAAGGACTTTTGACATTTCATCACATTGATTGTCGATGTACATGCATCATTTTTAGATCATTAGTGAAGAATTTGGAAAGAAGGTTAGTAATTGTTATGTTTCATAGTGAGGTGGTAAATTTGATCAAACCACTAAATTAATCAATGGTAAAGTTAATAGCAAATGGTGATTGGACATGTCAATGGAAATTGTTAATATGAGCTTGAAAAATACAAAAGGATATATATTTTGCATTTATTAGTCATTTACAAGTTTTCAAGTAGAAGTAAAGCTCTACAAGTCAAAGGGCAAAAATGATTGAGCTTGGAAAGAGTTTATGAATCTAGTTTTTGTAGAAGCAAGGTATTTTAATTTTATTATAGTTGTTATTTTCATGGAAATTTGTAGTTTTTTTGAATGTTCAAATGATAATATCAACATATTCTTTTCTATTTTAATATTTTGTTTGTATTCCATTATGGGATGGAATAATAAGGCTTATATGTAACTGATTTTTTTTTTAAAGCTTGACTTTAGATAAGTTGTGTTTTACACTATAGTTTTATAAAAGATGATGCATGATGAACATTATTGGTTCAATTAGGAAATATTTATAAGCTTGAAAATCTTTCAATTGATGTTGATTCTAGGTTTTTGGATTTATGTCTATAGTAAATGATGTTATGAAAGGCTCTTTATCCTTTGACTCATGGAGGAAGTATGCATATGCATGTATTCAATGATATCTTTCAAAACATTTTTTGGGTGTTAAGATTTCAAAGTAAATCTATAATATATATTTTATTTGTTTGCTAAAATGGATTATGAGATGAACAAATATAGTTTTATGTATGTAAATATTTGATACAATGTGATGGAAAGAATGATTGTCTCTATTTTTAGTGTTTTAATTTGGCATAAGATTTGGTTAATATAGTGTATTGGTGGTTCTTCCTACATGCATATTCTAGTTTTTAATAAGAAGTTATTTGAATGTAAGTTGTTTGAGTTATATAATCAATTCTGGTGGTCAATGACTGTTAATTTTTTAAATCCATGATTATAATTTGTATAAGTATTCTTTATGTGATGGATTGAAATGAATTTGTGAATGATCATTTTCAATTTGTTTGTCTACATACACTAATAGTGTCTTATAAAGGTTCAGATAGGGTTTTAGATGGATGCAAATTGAGTAAATTTGTGAAAAAATGACTATTTTTATTGTAAATTATTTTTATTTGTATCTTGATAATCATAAGTTACTTCATGTTGAATTCTTATTTGACCTCATTTTTTTGCTATCATATTTTATTTGTGTTTTGGTAGTATATAATGGATATATGATGAATAATTTCAATGAAACTATCAATAAAATTTTCATATATAACTTTTTATTTTGAACAAAGGTTGATTGGTCAAATATACATAATAGATTTTCATCATACATAAATAGTGTGTTTTATAAAGACATTTCAGGGGAATATTTGTACAAAGAATCTTTCTCATCTATTTAATGATATAAGCTTTTTTGATATCATTGACATTATAAGATTGAATTTGATAGTTTAAACATAATGTTGAGGTGAAATTGTTGAGCAATCCTGAAGAGTTTTAATTACACGTAATGCGTTTTATCAGTTATACTTATGCAAGTTTGTTTGATATAAGGCATATTTTAAACATTGGTTTTAGATATTTTGTTCATCTTTCAAAAATAAAGTTGGTTTGAATAGTGAAAAATCTAATTATTTTCAATAGAAATAGTGATATCTAGCATAATTTTATTATAATTGTTATGATATATTGATTGGATAAGTAAAGCATGTATAATGTTTTTGAGGTTTCAAATTCATTTTGCATGTATGGGTTTTCAATGGTTTCTCAAGGATAGTTTGGCATAAATAAACATAGGCAAATATCTTGGTTGGATCAAAACTTGAAATTTTTAGAAATTGATTGATATTTATAGTGATATTGAAATTTGTTTGATATCATTGATGTTATAAGGTTACACTCAACTTTATGGTAGTTATTTTAAAACAAGAACTTTGTTTAACAAAATATATGATTGGGATCAAGGTTACATAATGTGAATTTATATATTTTATTTATCAGTTTCAAATATAAATTTTAGTGGTTTTATCATTATTGGGGTTGCAATAAAATTTTGAGGAATACAAACTTGTTCAAATTTCAATCTCCTCTTTTGAAATTTTTGATAAATTTTTTACAAGAGTTTCCTTTCATTTATTTGTTGAATCAAATTGTTGATAGTTTATTTATAAGATGGATATATTTTTTATGAGGTCATTTGTATATTACTAAATTAGTATATGAAGTACAAAATAGAGTTTTGATTTTGATTTTATGGTCCTAGATTTTAGTATAAAGATGTCTAGTTGGAATCCTTTGTATTCACGTTATTCATATGGGAATAATTGGGGACATAATATTGATCAATAGAGAGAAGATCTTCCACCATAGAGGCATGCTGAAAAAGGTTAAATTTTCCATGGTCATAGGGGTGCTAGAGCTTTTCCTAGACCTTTTAACCATGGTACTCACATGTCCATTCATTTTGATGTAGATGACCCTGCTTTATGGAATGTGTTAAATTCATTGCCATTTAATCCTACATATGTTCATGGAAATAGAGGTGGGAGAAGTCCTCTTTGGATATTTCATCCTCACAAATGAGGATCTCTAAGTGGTTATTCTCAGCATATGTATACTATCATATAGTCTAATTTCCATAATTCACCTGAGCATAGAGCACCCACTCCTAAAAATGAACTTTAGATGAATACAAAATTGTAGCTACATTCACTTATGATTTTTAATACTGGAGTTCCTTCACTTCAAATAGTAAATAAATTTTTAGGTTGTTATATATTGAGTCTTGACTAATTTCTACCTTACTCAAGAGAATAAGACATGCCTTCTCCTTCTAGTGGTAAAAATTGTGCAGTTAGTCCTTCAACTTTAGATTCACCTTTAATTACAAGGATGGTTAAAAAGATTTAGTTGGAGGTAAATGATGAAGATAGTGAGTTGGGCATAATATTGGTTAAGTTCTCTACAACTACAATGGAATATACTAAATATGTGGATGACAAAGGCCATCATTTGATCAAAGTATTTTGAGTTACAAATGATGAGTTGGCTACTACTTAAGTTTTTTTATTGTTAAAACTTGATACTTTGAATTTGTTGGTGATACTTTGATATTTTTGACTATGTGTATATTTTATGCTTTGGATGCATGATAGTAACTTAATACTTTATTGTAGTATAGTTTATTTTTATTATATAATTACTGAATTACATAGTTAAATTCATATGAAATTAATGTCAATAGTATTTTATTTTATTTAATTGTTATATTTATTGGTGTTTGACATATATGAATGTTCAATTTAAATGATTGCAATGATTGAGCCCCTGCAACCCCTCCACCCCCCCAACCCCCACCCCCCCCGTCGCCCCTGCCCCTCACCCATTTAGAGTTGTGTTTGGTCTATGATTATTTAATTTTAATCTTAAGACTTTTATTAAAGTTTTAAAGTTGAATTAAAATTATAAAATTAGTTAATTGACTTTTTTAAAAGTCAATTAAAGTTAAAACTAAATCTAGTTATAACTTATTTTATTAACCATCTCTTGAGGTGATTGTTTAAAAGGAGATCAAAGTTATATCAAAAGGGGAAAAACATTTCACAAGTATTCTGAAGACTCTTAGTTATTTCAAAGTTATTCATCATTCTCTTTTATATGAAATATCTTTGAGATGATACAACTTTTGTAGATAGACCAATAATACATATTCTAACTGTTAAGTAATATGCATAATCAATGTAGGTATTTCTAGGTTTTTTGTTTAATTTATAAATCAATTATCTAGAGTTTAAGTCTAATATCTTATGATGATTGTAGATATATATTCATATATGTATAATATAAAGTACTTGACCTAAAATAATAATGATTACATCATCATGTGTGAAGTTTTATTGATCTTTTCAATCTATAACAATTGTCATTTCAAAGATATTTTGTACTAAAACTAGTTTCTCAATAAAATATTATTCTATTTTCTGCTAAGATAACTCTTTTCTAAGACTCAATCATTTATTATTTTATGATTAGTCTTATTTAGATTATTTTTTATTTTCTTTTTGTTTAGTCTTCAATTTCTTATTTTATTTGATTCTCTCTTTATACTTAATTAGTTTATATTGTTTAGATTTGAGTTTCATTTTATTTTAAGTGTCAGATTCTAGTTAACTTATATTTTATTCCAATATTGTCTTTCTTTTATTTACTTTTGTTTATGTTTTAGGTTTAAGTTTTCATTTATGTTAATCTAGAATATTATTTGATCTTATCTTATTAGGATTATGTATTTTGATTTAATTATTATTTTGATTTTATAATATTTTCTTAAGATTTATTTGAGTGTTTAGATTACCTTTATATTTTGTTAGTTCTTAGATTAGTCTTTTAGTTAACTTGATATTATATCATTAGTTTAGATTATATTATTGTTATTTACATTGTTTATTTCTTATTTGTAGTTTATTTCTTATTAGTTTGTTTCTAGCTTATAATAGTTTGTTTCTTATTTAGATAGATTGTTATCTAACTAATATGTTAATCTTTATTTCAGTGTCACTATTTAGTTTTCATTTTTAGTTATTTTGTTTATCTTTTGGTTGAATTTATATATTTTTTTGGACTTATTTTGAATTTGATAGAAATATCAAAAGATCGTAAGTAAATTGATAAAATAGAAAAATCTAGAATTAGAAATCTTTCCTTCAAGAGGCTATTTTTCATATATTTTCTTTGTCATATAGATGAGATTATATAATTATAATCTGATTCATTTGATTAGATTTAAGTGATAATTGATTTTTGAATTATAATGGAGTATTGTTCATTATTTGACATATTATTACCAAGAACATTTAAAAAATCCCTTGCACATGTATAGGATCATTTGTGACCTATTAAAATGGTATGATTCTATCTTAACCTTCATGATAGGTAAAAGAGTTGATTCATTGACATGATAATTTTGATCGTCATCAAATTTGGTGACTCTACTGAGGATTTTTTATAAATTTTAGTTTTATTTTTTCTACTTTTCATTATTTTTCCATGACCATTAGGGGTCCTCCTCTAATTATAAAACCTTTTATTGACATTATTGATGATCAAGTTGACATTGGTTTTAATCTAACTCATTTTGTGTTGTGTAACAAACCTTATGATATACCTCACATAATTTAATTTATAAATGATGATGAAGAAGAAGAAGAAGAAATAGATGAGATAGAGGCAAGTCCTTTACTTGAAACACAATGCCATATTCAATAAACTATCCAATGAATTAGTTAGGTGAGAGAGTAGATCTTGCTTATTAATCATCAACCTAGAGTTCATTTTTTTTCTAATTCTTTTTATCTTAAAGATAATATTTTTTCTACTGACCTTAATACAACTTTAGAGATAAACTAGTCTGGTTAAGTAGTTGAATTTATTTAAAATTATAATGGGATAATAACCACCTCAAATTCAATAGATACAAAAAAGAGATCGAGACCTAACTCTAAGATTCTAAATCAATATAAATAAAACTAAAGTAACATATAAAAAGGTGGATTCTAATGATGAAGTAGCTCAAGCTTTAGCAAATCCTTAGATTTATAGAAATATTATTAATATTAGTATTCATCCAGGTAAGCTTCCTTCATTAAAAGGTATTAATATTCTTAAGTTCTTTGGAAGTCCCAGTGAATCATGGGAGGATCATTTGGATGAGTTTAGATTAAATTGTGCAACTCTAGGTATTATAAATGGAAAAATGTCTCTTAGATTTTTCTCTCAAAAGTTAGAAGGAAAAACTTATCAAGATTTTATTAGTCTTCCCTTTATTGCTATTTGTACTTAGAATTATATTGAATAATGGTTATAACTTTGTTTTGGTAAACCTAAACAAGATTTAGATTTAGTTAATGAATTAGTAAATATCTCTATAGATCTAGGAGAAACTGTTTATTGATTTATTGTAGATTTACTAGAATATAATAAAATATTTCACTTGATGGTGACCTTCGAAAAGATTATCTAGACTATATTTTTTTAATGCTTTACCTTTAAAGTATAAAATATATTTAGAAGATAAAGATGTTATAGATTATGATGAAATTGTAAAATTTTAAATTGAGTATGAAAATAAATTAAAACATGTCAGTTTTAATGATATGACTACAAAAAATTTAAATTATGATAATGCAAATGTTTTAAAAGCCATTCATAGTCTTAGTAATAATTTAGTTGGTGTCAAAAGATAACTAGATGATAAGCCATCTTTCTCAGATAAACCGTATTTTCTTCAAAAGTAAAAAACTTAAGAAATGTTCATTATTGTAATGTTTGTGAGTTGTATCATGATCATAGTACTTGTATAGCTATGAAGACATTTAAAAGGTATATTGAAGGAAAAGAGAGAATTTTTATTGATCTTGCTAAAAATATAAATATGTGTGGATCTAATAAGTTTTAAGATGAAGTCAAATCTAAAATGCTTATACTATCAATACAAAACAAAATGATTATTCTAATTAAAAAGATAATATGGCTAAAAATCAATTTTATTATTTTAAAAATCTTTATAAAGGCAAAGGTACGTAGAATAATACTACATCTGATAATACAATACTTTAGTTCCCAAAAAAATAATCCTTTATCTGTTGGATTTAATATCCTCTTTATAAGCCCAAGAATTACACTCATATATGTCATCCAGATGTAGGAGATTATAATATTGTATATTATTTGGATACTATCAAAGCAAGCCTTTCATTATTATAGGTTATTAGTTTACTAGGACAACTTGATAAAATAAATGATGCCATTAAAAACCCAAATTCTAAGGATGTATTAGGATTTCAAGAAGAAATAACGAATAATAAACAATCTCAATCTGTTGTTTTTGCTCAGATGTACAATCCTATTGTTGATTATATTCAACCCTTTTATGTATCAAAAAAAATACTAATAAAATTATAAATAATTATATTCTAGATCTTGTTTCTTCAAATAATATAATTCCAAAGTTTATTTTTGACCAATTAAGCATTTCATACGAAATTGATAACAACAAACTTATAGATTTTGATTCATACCAAACTAAGAGTTATGATAAGTTTTGTGATCTTTTTATTAGAATTATGTAAGATGAAATAATTAGGTGTATGAATAATTTTAAAATTTTGGATATTGCTAGTAATTATGTCATGCTTCTAGGAAGAGATTGGTAAAAGACAATGATGATTTTATTGAAAAGAATACAACTTGGTTTTCGATAGGAAATGAGATAGATTTTAGATGAAGAGAAAATTGGTTTAGCAATCCTATTGATTATTTATTCCTATTGTTGCTTATGTGTGAATAGGGATCAATACTTATGAGCTATTGACCTTAGATGAACCTTAAAAACAATTGGAAAATACTTTTTTGAAGGATAATTTATGGTCTTTATATTTTTTTGGGGATTGTTTGTAATATGATAATGATACTGGAATTTATCTCATTTCTCATTTAGGAAAAATAATTCATTATATTTCAAATTATCTTTTAATAATACTAATAATACAAATAAAATTGAATCATTATGTTTAGGTCTAGAAAAGGTGATTGAACTAAATCTTAAATAATTATAAGTATTCATAGATTTTGAGTTAATTTATAGATAAGTTAGGAGAGTTTACAAAATGAATCAAACTCATATTCATCAATATACTCAAAAGGTTTAGGATTTGATTGAAAAATTTTAAGCCTTTTATATCACTCATATATTTAGAGAATTTAATCTTTGAGCTGATAAGCTCATTATTTTTTATTATAATCCTACTCTAAGTGAAATTGAGCCCACTAACAACTTCTCATTTGTGGAAATTTTCAACTTAAAATTCTTAAATTTAATGAAAATTAGTTTTTTTTCAACTATGATGAACATATTGATTCTTTTCTTATAAAGGAAATTATTTTGACTATGATGATTATGTGTTAAATTGTGGATATTACTTATAGTTAAATACTAATAAATTACTTAATGGTTTGGTGAGTTTGGAATTGATGTTTTCTCTAAAAAAATAGCTTGTGATTTCATGGACTGAAGAACCTTATAGAAGATTAATTGGATAAATTATTCCCATTAACCTTGGAACTAAAAAGGACCTTAAATTTGTTTATTTGAGAATACAATGTAATCCAAATGAGAAGATTATATTCATTAAATTTTTAAAAGATTTTATTGATATTTTTACCTAGTCTTATAAAGACCTAAAGGTATGTTACCAATATTATTAGACATGATATTATTAGAAACCTAGGATTAAACTTATTAGGTAGAAAATAAGGAGATAAGCCCTTTTTTAGAAGACACCATCAAAAAAGAGCTTGACAAGATGTTTGATGGTGGTGTTATTTTTATTGTAAAATATTCTAATTAGGTAGCTAATTTAGTACCCATGTGTAAAACAAATGATGATATTAGACTATGTGTAGACTTTAAAGACTTAAATAAGGCTAGTGTAAAAGATTTTCCTCTTCATAGTAAAAAATTAAATATTGAAATAGGTTGTAAGATTTAAAATGATGTCTTCATTTTATATATTTTTTGGTTATAATCAAATATTTATCAATCCAAATGATAGGCATATGAAAAATTTTACTACTCAAAGCAAGAATTTTGCTTTTAACATGTTGCCTTTTGGTCTCATGAATGCAGGTGCCAATTTTTAGAGAGATATACATGTAGCTTTTGATGATTTAATTGGTAAAGTCATTCAAGTTTACTTAGATGACCTTACAATCTATTTTAAAAAGAGAAATAAACATTTAGATGATATTCATGAGGTTTTCACAAGATTTAGAAAGTAGGTTATTTATCTTAATCACAAGAAATCTATTTTGGGTGTTATTGAAGGCAAATTATTAGGACATATAATTTCTAAAGATAGTATTTTGATTGATCCTGAATATATTCAAGCAGTTAAAATACTACCACCACCTAAAGACCAATATATTCTTAGATACTTTTTTAGAAAATTTAATTTTGTGCATAAATTTATATCAAATTTTATTGATAAATCTAATCCATTACATATTTTACTAAAAAATCAATCGTTTATGTGGGATTTAGGTGTTAATTCTACTTTTAACAATATCAAAAATGGCATTCTAAGTGTACCTATGCTTACAAAAATTGATTTGATTAGACTCTTCATTATTTATGTGCATGAAACTGATAAAGCTATAGGTGATGTGATCACTCAAAGTGATGAAAATAGTCACAATAAACCTATTGGTTATATGAATCTAGTTTTAAAAGACCTAGAAACTAGGTACCCTCTTATTGAAAAGTTTATTTTAGATTTAGTTTCTTCATAAATCAAATTTCAGTATCTACTGATGAGAAATAAGGTTAGTGTAAGATCTAATGTACCTATTCTTTCTTACCTTTTGAAACAACCAACTATTTAGGGAAGGTTAGCAAATTAGATTTTGAGTATTCAAGAGTTTGATCTTGAATTCAAAACATCTAAAACTATAAAGGGAAATGATTTGGTAAAATATCTAACTAAAAAATGTTTTTTCTAGTATAAATGTTTTGGTATTATCTATTGATGATTATTTAAATGTTAAACCTCATTTTCAGTCCATGAAATTTGTTGATTTATCTAAAATTTGTAAATTTGGACAGAGAAAGAATGATTGGGATTTTTTGTTGACTTAGGATGATTGGTATCATGACTTGATTTATTATTTTCAAAATTAGGCTTGTCCTAATAATTTATTTAAAAGACAAAAACAAGATTTGAGATTTCAAAATTTAAAATTCTATTTAAAAAAAATGTTTTATAAGAATAAAATAGTGTTTTAGGATGATGGGATGTGGGTGCATTGGTTAAGTGGTTTGGTTGTGTCTAGACCCATCTAGGTTTAAATCTTATTTTGGCATGGTAAGTTGATTATGGTTGTTGGTGATTTTGATTGGCCCATGGTGGCCATTAGTGATTTCAGTATCATGGTTCTATAGTTCTCTTAAGGATTGGGCCCCTAGTTTGTGTCCCAGAGCTGATTGTTGTTCTGATCAAAATCTTTGTATCTATCTAAAAAAATGGTGTTTTATTAAGATGTTTAACCCATGATCAAACTTAGAAAGTTCTTAAGGGATATCATGACATAATTTATGGTGGTCATTATGCAATAAAAACTGCTATTAATAAAATTTTACATGAAAACTATTATTAGCTTACCTTATTTCAAGATGTTTATAATATGGCTCGTGTATGCATGCTTTGTCAATTATTTGTTAGTAGAGATAGATTACCAGTAATACCATTAAATTTCATAATTCTTGAGAAAATGTTTACTAAATAGGGAATTGACTTTATTTATGATATACATCCACCTTATTCTATTGTTCATAAATATATTATAACCACTATATATTATTTTATGAAGTGGATTGAGGCTAAAGCACTTAAAAGTTCCATTACAGCCAACGTCATTTCATTCTTTGAAAATTAATTTTTTTTTTTGATATGGTGTTTCATATGAAATTATTTCAAATAATGGTCCTTAATTTATTTCAAATGAATGTTTAGATTTTTAGGACATTATTATATCATTTCAAATCATTTTTCAAACTATTATCCATGAGGGAATGGATGGGTTGAATTGATGAATAAAATTTTGATTTCTATTATGAAAAAAAATATTTGTGAAAATAAAAGGAATTAACATTTTAAGGTCTTTGAAGCATTATGGACTAATCATACCATTGTTACAAAAATTCTTGGTTATTTTCCATTTATGTTAGCTTATGGATTTAAAACTACATTACCAATTGAACTCCATATTTCTTTTTCCCATATCGCTTTAAAATATTTATCAAGTGATACTAATTTAATTAAACAAAGACTCAATGATTTAATAGAATTATATGGAACTAAATCTACTACATTTCAAAAGTTATAAATACATAAAGAAAATTTAAATAAGTTATTTGACAAACAAATATCTAGTAAAAGTTTTAATGTAGGTGATCTGATCTTTTATTGGGACAAAGCACATGAAGATTCATGTAAACACCATAAATTTGATTTGTTTTGGTTGGGTTCATATAAAATTGTAGTTATTATTAGAAAAAATACTTTTCATTTACAAGATATTTATGGAAATTAGATGCATTATTAGTTCAATGGATATCATTTGAAATTATTTCATCAATAGCTCTTTTTTAATTTTCTTTCTTGTTTTTCTTTTGGTTTGTTTTCTTTATATCTTTGGTTATTTTCTTTTTAATTGTTTGTTTGTTTTCTATTCTTTATTGATTGGATAAATATTGTTCACATTGGTTGAAGTGTTCATTATGTTGAGGGAAGATTACAATGGAGGATATTATATCACTGTAAGTTTGTCAATTATGCTAAGATATTTTACATGATAAAGTTTAGATTCTTTCTTTATGAATAAGCATAAATTGAGTTTTAAATGAGTTGAAAGCATTACTAATTTTTAGAATTCATACTTGAGGCTTTTACATTTGATTGTACATCTAACTTAAATTCCCTTGTCCAATATATCCCATTATCCATGCCATGCTAGCTGAATACTTCATCCCTTAGTAATTTATCATTATTAAAGGGGTTATCACTTAATTTCTTGAGAAATGATTGAACCTAGATTGAAATCTTAGCTACTTTATATTTTAAATAGGTAATTTATTATTTCTATCCAATTTCATTATTGAAACTAGCTAGCAAGTTTGTCAGTGTTATGCCTATTTTTCAAACCCCTTTCTTTTTTCTAAAATTCAAATGTACTTATACATTATACCATATTGATGACTTAGAGCTATGAAAACTAAAAATACTTATAGGAGTCTAAGTCATTTGATTTCATTTTGAATATGTATTCTAATCTTAAATAATCATTAATGACTATTTTATTTAATGAAATTTTTACTTAAATGTTAACAATTGATTTTGAAAGAATAAATGGCGACTAATGAAAATGTGTTCAATATTTATATAATTAAGATATGAAAATTAGTATTTGTTTGTAGTTTGACTTGGTTTGAGCAGTGATAGTTGCTAGCTTTCACTTTGTCTATTTCAATTATAGATGATGCAATTTTATCCATTGATGTTGATATATGTGAAGAGATTGCAATGTCTTGTCTATATTGCATGAATAGATTTATTAGTAAAAGGGTGTAAAGATGCATCTTCAGATTTCTTATCTAAAGTTTGCATTTAGATGTATTAGTTTAATCTTCAAACTCATAAACATTTCTAGACATGTTCAATAATATTTTTATATTATTGACATAATATTCATTTCATATATGGAAGATATGACTATTGTGATCAGGGAATTTGACTTAAGGGAGGAGGTTAGATCATGCATTCATTTCACAAAATAATAATAATAATAATAATAATACACTAAAAAGCATAACATATCTAGGCCTATATCATATGGGGGATCTTAGTGAACAAACAAAAAATGACAAATCTAAACTAAAATGCAAATAACTTACAAATTCCTTACCTTACTTGAATGCTCCAAATGATGTGTTCATTTGGCTTGCTTGGCTTGTGATCAAAGAGTCTTTAGAAAATGGAGTTGTGTGGTTCCCTCTCTCCTTGGAACCATTGTTGGATTATTCTTACTTGATGTAGTTTGATGTAGCTTGGCTTGTGATTTTAGAATTATAACACTATAGCTTTGGATCATGCACCAAATCCTACATTATAACTTTACTATGCTCAAGCTCTCCAAATGAAGAGGTCTAGGATTATATTTATAGGTTTAGGAACTAACCCCAACTCAAGGTGATTTAAGGTGTAGTTAGAGCTTGTAATGGGTTAAAACTTAACCTTAGTGAGTTAATTAATCCCAGTAGAGTTAAAAGGTGTCAAATGGTCATGATTAGCAATGAATAGGCATGTTGAGATATTTTAGGATATTTGACAACTCACAAAAAGGTAATTATGAATTCTTAAGATATTCTTTGATTTTTGAATTTCCTTTTTAATAATTCATTAATTTCTCATGGATAATTCAATTAAGCCTTTAACTAGGTTCTATATTTTAACTAATTATTATTAAGTTTTTTAGCATTTTACAAGATTTAAATTTAATTCATGTGTGCTTTTGCCCCATTTAATAGGTATATAGGCCAAATTGCATGTTTTGAAGACAACTTTGAGATGTTTTAGTGATTCTTAAGATTGATTTGTAAAGGTTGGTAATAATTAGTCTAAAGTCTATTATGAAGCCATTGGTGGCCAGTTTTAGGTGTCTATAGTTTGCCCTTATTTTGGAAGGTGTTTCAAATTGTAAGAAAAATAATGTCTTCTCAAATATTGAAAAGGTTATGACTTCAATGACAATGGATGAACTGTAGGTGCCCCCTTGATAGAGTGGTTGGCAAGGAGATCGATAAATGGTCCCTAAAAAGAAGGAACTAACCAGACCAAATAGATGAAATGGGGTAAAAGGGACTGATTTTCCCAAATATAATTATAATCAATGGCAAATAGAGCTGACCTAGTTAGGTTAGACAAGTATGATGATTTTCCCATAAGCAGTTATAATCATAAGCATATGTGGGATAGAAATAAAAGATGACTTTGCCAAAGGAAATTATAATCATCAAAAAAGTCTTAGGGTAACAAGAGACTGATTTGCCCAAAGGTAGTTATAATCAGTTGAAGGGAAAAATAATGATCTACCTAGAGGTGGTTATAATCATTGGTAGGATAAAAACATGCCTCAATTGGGTAGATGGGGATAATGGTTTACCCAAAGGTAGTTATAATCATTATCACCATGAAAATGTGTCCCAATTAGGTGGAAGAAAGAGAATGATTTGTCCAAAAGTGGTTATAATAATCAACCCTAAAAATGGATGGACACACAACTATACTCCCAAAGGTAGTTAGAATCATTGAGAATGTAGGTGGGACAATATACAATGATTTTCCTAAAGGTGGTTATAAGTATTTTACCTTGATAATGGTAAATATGATATGGAAGATGATGGAAAATTGGGTATAAAAGATAAATATGAATTTGAGAAACCTGTTAGTAGGGAGATGTTCACTCAAACTAAAAAAGGTTAAAATGATCTCATTGTTTAATTAATTTTTTTGAGATATTATTTGGAGTAGATCAAAAATGTTCTTAGTGCCAAGGAGATATCATTGTTGCATTGTCATTTAGACTCTTCATGCTAATTTTTACTATAGCATGTGATGGTAGGAATCATGATAAAACACCATGAAGACTTGGTTAAAATATGCATAAAAATTGACACACAATCCAATACTCAATTTAAATAATGAACCAATGATAAAAACCATGATAAAAATGTTGACATATAAATATCGATAGATTCAAGAATAATACATATGGAATCACCCAATGAATACACAGACTAAATTAAGGTATAACAAGAAATCAAACAAATAGGCAAACAAAAAAACAACAAGATAAGAAAAGAAATAAATAAAATGAAAAAAATATAAACAATGAACAAAGAAATGGTTAATCACAATGTTATTACAAACAACATGACACAAACAAGATGATGAACATTACCCCTAAAAAATAGGTGATAACTAAATAAACAAATAAGATGGGGGGAATAAAATAAAAGGAAGGAGGTGGCCAAGCTATCTCCAGATGCACTAGGCAAGTTTAATCTACCTACATAGTTCCATGGATGTAATATCAAATAAAAAATATAGGCCAATTGTAGTTCTCCCAAGAAATGGGATAGAATAAAATGATGAGAAGAAATAAAAAATGATTGATGTTATAAAAGAATGTGGGAATGAGCTTTTAAAATGGTGAGAGCATGGGATAAGAGGGCCAATAAGGATGTGGAAACTAAATGAAAAGTGGTTTCTTTGTGACTTAGTGATGGTTCCCAAAATCCTTAAGGCAAAGAAGTGGTTAGTGTTTTTATTTTTATTATAAATTGATTTTATAAATGTTTTTAGAATTTTTGAAGCATCTCAAATCGATTGAGAATGATGAGATACTGAATGGTCCAAGCTATAAAAATGGTGATATTGTTCAAACTTAAATTTCTTGTAAATAGGTGAGAGTATAACTAAGGGGTGATTGAGGTGAACTCAATGTGTATCTAGCATTACCTACATAGTCCTAGGATAGGACCTCAAATCAATGTAGTTACACAAAATAGTGGAGGAATTTGACTAGTGTAACAACTAATTCAAATAAAATAGGCATAATTGGCATAATCGTATAGTACATCATAGGAATGATAAGGTGGTATGTCAAGGCATCATAAACAAGTGTTGCCCCTAGTTTTCCCATAGATGGTTATAATTAGGATACAATGGCATAAGTCAATGATATTAATTTGTCCATAGATAGTTATAATTAATAGAAAGGTGATAAGACATTGATTTTTCCATAATAGGTTATAATCAAGCCCACTTGGTATAGATAATAGACTAAGAAATAAAGGATTCAACTACCAAAATGTATGTCATACTACTCTAAAATATGAACTCTTTCTAGAATACTTACAACAAATGCTAAAACTGATCTAAATCTTCATGTTGAAAGTGGCCTTGGAACTAATGAAATGGAACCAAGCTCAAATGGGTTGGGTAGGAAGGGATAAAAATAACTTGGTCAATAGAAAAGGTATGGTATAATGGAATGTGTAATGGAAAAGTGGTAGAATGATAAAATGGTATAATATAAAGAAGAAAGTCAATATTATGGTACAATTTGAAATAGTCCTCATAGAAAATAAACATAGTCACTCAAGTGGAGTAATGATTGAGGTGTATAATGTTTATTAGATCATCAAGTTCATCCCCATATGGTGTGGTGAACCTTTATGCTCTAGCACCATAGTCTATAACAATGATGAAACTACCTAGCTAGTTGGGTTTGAACTTGCCTTTGTGCTTCTTCTCAGTCATGGTATTCTTTAAGAACAAGATCACCAAGTTTAAATTCTCTATGTTTCACACATTTATTGTAATGGACATAGATTTAGTTCTAATATGCTTTAAGGTTGTTTATTGTATCCATGTATTTCTCATCAAATAACTCCAATTGTTTTAGGCAAGTTACTCGATAGTCTTCATCATCTAGGACATGCTTCAAAGATATGTGTAATGATGGTAACTCAACCTTAATGGGAATAAAGGCCTTAGTGTCATAAATGAGTATGGAGTGGCTCCTGGTGGAGTACAATGATAGGTATGGTATGCCTAGAGGGTGCAAAATATTTGAAAGTTTCAATCATGACCAACATTATTGACAATATTTTTAAGGATGTTGACAATGGTTTTATTAGATGCTTCTACCTAGCTATTACCTTATGGTTAATATGCCATGGAAAAATGTTGTTTAATTTTGTACTTGGTACATAGTGATTTGACATCCTTATTCTTGAATGATCAACCATTATAAGATATAATATCAAAGGGGATACCATAGTAGTAAATGAGATGGTTTAATATGAATTTGAAAATTTGTTTTCCAATTATATAAGTGAGGGGTATAGATTCAACCCACTTAGTGAAATATTTTTTGGTGGTAAGAATGTGGTTATGGCCATTAGATGAGGTAGGGTTTATATTCTCAATGAGATCGGGGCCCTATGTATCAAATAGACATGGTGTAAACATTGGTTTCAAAGTCTTGGATAGGGAATGAATCAGATTGGCATACCATTGAGATTTATCATATCTTTTGACATATGCAGTTGCATCTACATCTATCATTGGCCAATAATACCCAGTACCTAAGATATTTTTGGTGAGTACTACCCAATTAGTGTGGGGTGCACATAATATTTTGTGTACTTATAATGCTAATGTATATTCTACTATAGTTAAACAATGAATCAGAGTTCCATCAAAACTATGGTAGTATAGGGTTGGTTTGAGTAAGTTATAATGTGCATCATGGTAGATAAAGGATTTGGATTACTTGTGGGATAGGTTAGGTGGCATACTTTAGTCATGAAGATAGGCATATAGGTCTGAATACCAAGTAGATATGGAACCAACAATATCATAGATCACTATAATAATTGAAGGTTCATGAGCTGGTGCTATCAAATTTTCAATGAAATACTAGTATTTTTTGGCTATATCTATTTATCAAATTAAAGATCCAATGGTAACCATGGCATCTACTATTTAGTTACTATCCCTTGGTATATGTTCAAATTAGATATCAACAATTTGTTATTTGATAGTGTTGACCATGGCCTTGTATGGAACCAACTTGTCATCCTTGGTCTAAAAATGGTCTATAACCTAATTGATGATTAATTGAGAATCACCATAAACCTTTAAATGTGTTATGTTCCATTATATTTATTATTAAATTCCTAAAATGTTTTCTTAATATTTAGCCATGTTGTTGGTACAAGGAAAGCTGGTCCTGAATGACATAGGGATTAGATCTCTGTATGGAGTAGTAAATAAAAGGCCTTCCCTCGATCCATGTGATGTGAATGATCCATCAAAATATAGCTTCTAGTGCTTCTCATTAAGAAGCATTTCAATGATGGTCATAATGGATTCATGTGGGAATTGGAATGTTAGTGGCTTTGTATCTACAAGGAGTGCTTCAGTAAGCTAATCTACAAGAATTTGTCCCCTGATGGATTTTCATTGACATAATCTATCTCAAACTCACTGAGAAGCATGATCCATTTAGCCATATGTTTTATTATTTTTATGGAATTAGATATTTAATTCCTAAATAATAAAGGGGTTGAGTAGTGTAAATTAGTAAATAAATATGCAATAATTAACCTACTAGTTTGTGTAAACAACTATTATTTTTAAAAGGAAGTGAGAGAAAATAAAACTTAGTTGATTCTAACTGATCCAAATTGAGATAGGGATTGATACTAGAGGAGCAGAGCTGGAAGACAGGCTAGAGAAGGTTCATAAAATTCATTTTGAGTTGGACAAGATCACTAAAAAGTGGACACTCTACTATCTAGTGCCATAGTCATATTCTAGCATTGTTGTCTTGAAGCTAAAAGCTCTTTGGTTTTTATTTAGAATGCCTATGTTACCCTGTCACTAAAATTTTAGGGTCTAAGACCGTGTGGAGCTCATTATGTGTTTATTTTAATCTTATAAACTCCTAAGATCTCTTGACACTTGAGCATGGATGAAAACTTAGAAAAGAAAGAGAAGGGGTTAGTGTGTAAAGGATACGCTAAATGCACTTCACACCTCATGTGTGGGCACATTGCCTACATACCAATACTCTAAAGAGGGATCAAACTATTGTAGTTATCCTATTGAAGTGCTTGGTGAAATTTATGTATGATAAATGCAACTAGGATGTGAAATTATATGTGCTTTAACTAGCTAGGGATTGGTGTAATGGCTTAAATAGGCTTGAAATAGTGTTGGAAGGTTGTATGCAAAGAATAGGGAAGAGTGTTTGAGTGTACTTGCTTGTATTATTTCTTCTCTCTATAAAATGAGTGCTAACCCTTCTAAATGGAATTTGAATGGAATTTTATAGATAAACTAATGATCTTGGGTTAAATGAATTCATGTGAGGCTAACAATGAAAAATATAAGGAATAAGAAGAATTTGATTGTTAAAGGTAAAAGTGGGTATGGACAACAATATCAAAAACATGACACCCTAGGTTCTAGTGATATTGTCCTCTTTGGGTGATATTTTCCTAATGGGATGAGACCTATGGGGATGGGTCTGGGCCTAAAAGGGTTATCTAGGTCTATAATTGCTAATTCTAGAAAACTACAAATGTTCAAGAATTGATGAAAGAAGTAGCCTAGAAGGGTTGTGTGAGCTAATATTAGGACCTATGGGTTGGGTGTTATTATCCATATTTAATTTGTATAATTTCATATTTTACATAATTAAATTTACTCCCCTCCTTTATTCTAGTGATGTAGTAAAGTGAAATACTAGGATAAAGGAAAATAAGAAGCATACCTAAACTTACCTGTAAGGGTGAAGCTCATGAAGCTTTGTGATGCTAGATGTGCATAGTGAGAGCACACTATGAGTTTTGAATCTATAATGAAAAAATAAAGTACATCAATTCTTATTAGATATGATATATCTAAAATAAAAACATATAAGAGTTGAATAAGGAAGAGAAAGGAATGAATACACCTCACCGGGTATGTGAACCAATACAAAACTTGTGATGTTGAAATGTGTTGGATGATGTTGTGTGTGTGTTAAATCAAGATTAATATCGTGAATGGAGTTGAGTGCTCAATTCACTATAAAGTGGCTCAAAAATACAAAGGTTATCCTTTCAGCTCCATTGTTGCCAACTATGTGAAGTTAATAAATCATGTGTGTGTTAATCAATGTGTGGACTGTGTGTCCAATCCCTCTGAATAGGTGGCTTAAGGATACAAAGGTTAGCTAGACCTTTGGCTCTATAATTTCTCTATGAAGTAAATATATGAATTAATACTATTATAAAATATATGTCATATGATATGTCTTGTAAATCCCATGGGTATGCTAAAAATCTAAAAATGTGGTGTGGAGAGCCTAAATGTGTGCTAGAAACTAGGTCACTCTTAGCCATTTCAAAAGATGGAGGTTAGGCTTGTATAGAAGCCACTCTAAAACTATTGTACTAGGCTTATATGAAATCTAACTCAAGAACTTAGGTACTCAAAAATATATACTTGTATGAAATTTTAACTCAAATGTGATGCCAACCACCTAGAGATGGAGTAAGGCACGTAACTACTAAGAATGCCTAGAATAAATTAAACTCAAAAATAAAAGGAAATCAATGTGTTGCACAAAATAACCCCAATCATTAATGTCTAGAACATGGATTATGATATGGAATTCATGCCAAATGTTTGAACTAAAAGTGAGAACCATCATGTTGTGCATGATAACCCACTATATCTATGAAAATTGTGTTAGGAACTACCGAGTACAATTGATTACTTTTGTATAAGCAACTAAACATGGAATTAAACCAAAAGTAATAAGTAACTAGAAATCAGAAACAACAAATAAGAGGAGATATGAGAAACAATCAATCTCTATTAAACTCTTCTAGAATATAATGAAGAAATCTCACTCTTCCACACCTCTTGGGTGTATAGTTTTTCTCTCAAGCATTCTCTCTCTCTCTCTCTCTCAATAAATTACAATCAACTCAATAACCAAGTTGTTATTCCCTTCTCTTTAGCAGATCTTCTTGATCTTGCACCTTGTAGATCTAATTGATCTTACTTACAACTTAATTACAATACATGCCCCATGGGTCTCTTAAATAGGATCCAAGGCATACAATAATTAGAAACACAGACTCAAGACTAAAATTAGTCTTTACATGCAAACACTCTATCCTCCTAAAATTAGAACAAATCTAATTCTAGAAACACATGTAAATGCACACACATAGGTGACTGATGCCAGTCACTATCGGTTTGCATATGACCAATGCCGGCTGATCCCTGACTGATGTTGGTCAGTTTTAATCCATGCCTGACTGATGTTGGTGATACTACCGATGTCAGTTACTGGTTAAGCCCAGCAACCTCCACCATTTACATAATAATGAAGCATTTAGCTTCACAACTTAATAATCTCCCACTTGGAGATAAACAGTTGCACCTGTACCTATATAGAAACATCCTCTATCTTTTTTTTCTAGCTTATTTCTCCATCTTCAAGTTCAATCTTGAAGACCAACAAAAGTTGAATGAAGATTCAACTTCTCCTTTGTTATTGGCTTTGTTAACATATCTACAGGGTTCTTATCCGTATGGATCTTTTCCAGCTTCAACTATCCATCTTCCAATACCTATCTAATGAAGTGGTACCTAAGTTGTATATGTTTGGTTCTTAAATGAAAGGCTGAATTCTTTGCCAAATGAATTTCACTTTGACTATCACTATACAATTTGCAACTCTCTTGCTCCTTTCCCAACTCTTCCATGAACTGAGTCATCCATATCATTTCCTTGTGAGCCTCTATGACTGCAATGTATTCTGCCTTTATTGTAGATAGGGCAACAACCTTCTGCAACTTTGAAATCTAGCTAACTGCCTTTCCACCAATAGTGAACACATATCCTGTGGTGCTTCTCCTATCATCCAAGTCACCTACCATATCTGAATCTACATACCCATGTAGAGAAGTGTTTGACCCTCCATAGCATAAATGCATACTATTAGTCCCTCTCAAATATTTGAGAATTCACTAAACTGCTTTCCAATGCTCCTTTCTTGGATTGGCCATAAACTTGCTGACAACTCCCACTGCTTGGGCAATATCAGGTCTAGTACATACCATTACATACATCAAGATCCCAACTACTGAAGCACATGGAACTTTTCTCATGTACTCAACCTCATCATGTGATTTAGGACAATGTTCTTTGCTCAACTTGAACTATCTAGCCATAGTTGTGCTTAACAGTTTTGCATCCTGCATATTAAACCTATCCAACACCTTATTCACATAATTCTCTTGAGACAAAATCAAACTATGATTTTTCTTGTCTCTCTTAATACTCATGCCAAAGATTTTCTTTACTGCTCCTAAATCCTTCATGGCAAATGTCTGAGCTAATTTTACCTTTAGCTCAGTAATCTCCTACATGTGTGAACCTGTAACAAGCATATCATCCACATACAGTAACAAGATAATGTAACTACCATTATTCAATATGGTAAAATAAACACAATGGTTAGATTGACATTTACTAAAGCCATGCTCTATCATAAACCTGTCAAACCTCAAATACCATTATCTTGGAGCTTGCTTAAGACCATATAAGCTTTTCTTCAACCTGCACACAAGTTTCTCCTTACCTTTGACCTCAAAACCTTTCAGCTGATCCATATATATCTCTTCATCCAAATCTCCATGAAAAATTTTTGTCTTAACATCAGCTACTCAAGGTGCAAATCCTCAATAGAAACTAAAGACAATACAATCCAAGTAGAAGTCATCTTTACTACAGGAGAAAAAATTTCACCAAAATCAATACCTAGTTTTTATGCAAATCCCTTTACTACCAACCTGGCCTTATGTCTAATTTGTCCATTCTCTCCTTCCTTTAACCTATAAACCCATTTGTTTCTTAGTGCTTTCTTTCCAGCTAGCAACTCAACCAAATCCCATGTTTGGTTCTTTTCCAAAGAATCAATTTCCTCATTCATGCCATTGTCCCACTGTTTCCTAGATTCTACCCTTTCAAACCTCCTCATGGGCATTTGAGACTCATTTACAGCTTGTTGTCCACCCAAATTCTCTGTCAGTGACCAATCCTAGTCATCTCTCAGTTTGTACCTGACCGATGTCGATTCCACCTGACTGACCTAACTAACGTTAGTTGCCTCCTGACCGACATCAATTTCCACCTGACCGCCAACATCAATTACTTGACTGACATCGGTCTCTATGTTTTCTTGTGAGTGATGATTTTTACCCATGAGCTCATTTTGGATCATAACCTCATCTAAATCAAGATTGCCCTGCTCAAAATTATTTAGCCTCTTGAGCTAATCACTGTACATCACCTTCTTATTGAAAACTACATCACAGCTTCTAATAATTTTGTTAGTTTCTAAATTCCACAACTAGAATCCAAAATCTCCAAAACCATAACCAATGAAAGTGCACTGCATAGATTTAGCATGTAGCTTCTTTCTATTTTCTTTATCAATGGGCATAAAAGCTTCAGAACCAAAAACTTTGAGAAATGAAAGATCTACCTTTTTACCTGTCCACACCTCTTTTAGAATTCCACCATCTAGTGCAGTAGAAGGTCCTCTATTAATCAAGTAAACTACAATATCTACAGCTTCTACCCAAAACTTTAAGGGCAAACCAACATGCAACCTCATACTCTGTGCATGCTCCATTATTGTTCTATTAATCCTTTCAATAACTCCATTTTGTTGAGGTGTCCTTGGAACCATCCTTTCCCTACGTATTCCACTCATAAAATAGTAGATGTTGAATTTATTGTTGCAGTACTCACCACCATTATCAGATCTAAGGCACTTCAATCTCAAACTTGTTTCATTCTCAACCAAAGCTTTCCATTTCTTAAATATGTCAAAAACATCATATTTCCTCTTTATGTAATAAACACATACCTTTCTTATAGCATCATCAATGAAAGAAACATAATACTGTGATCTTCCAATAGAAGCTACCTGAGCTAGTCCCCACACGTCTGTGTGAACAAGCTCCAACTTGTGCTCCTTCTTTGCTAACCCAGTTTTGAGAAACCTTACTTTCTTCTATTTTCCAAAAATACAATGCTCACAAAAATCTAGATCTATGCTTTTCAAATTTGAAAGCTTACTTTTTGACTTAAGAACATTCATTCCCTTCTCACTCATGTGACCAAGCCTACAGTGCCACAACTTTGCATCTACATCTGAAGTAGATAAAACAGAAGGAGAATAATCAATAATACAAGTAGATAGATAAAATGTACCTACTCTCTTACCTCTTACTAATACAAGTGAACCCTTGGAAACTTTCCAAGATTCAATTGTGAGATTTACTATGCAACCCTCATCACCCAACTTTCCTACAAAAATCAAATTCCTCTTCAGGATGGGTACACGCATGACATCCTTCAACACCCATGTGTTGCCATTCTGCAATTTCAGCTGCACTTTTCCTCTGCCAATAATTTGACAAGGCTCATCATCCCCTAAATAAACTTTTCCAAAATCTCCATGGACATAATGATTGAAAAATTCTTTATTTGGGATTGCATGGAGAGAAGCATGAGAATCTAAAACCCATGATTCTACTTGACTATCCAAAGAAAATATAAGAGCATCATGTGCAACAATGCCTGCAACATTTGCTTTCTTATTACCTTCATGCTGATTTTCTTTGTTATCCTTCAACTAACAATCTTTCTTTGCATGCCCTTTCTTTCTACAATTTCAGCAGGGTATTCTTCCATTTCTAGATTTGGATCTCCTTCCCATCTTTGACCTTGATTTCCCTTGCTTTCAATACTTAAAGCATTACTTGATGTTTCCCCTGTGCTTTTCCTATAAATTTCTTCATTCAAGATTACACTAACCACATCATCAACTTTCAAGATATTTGAAGCAGATGTAGTATTGCTAACTGCCATTACCAAACTGTGCCAGCTTTCAAGTAAAGAGCATAAGATTAAGAGAGCCTTAATTTCATCACCAAAAACTATTTTGACTAAATTTAATTGATTTACAATTTCATGGAAATCATTAAGATGACTATATATAGATCCACCTTCCTGCATTTGCAAACTAAATAATTGCTTCATAAGATATACCTTATTTAAAGCTAAGGGTTTTTCATATAAGTTTTCCAGAGTATCCATTAACTCTACCATTGTCTTTGCCTGTGATAAGTTAGAAATCACAGAAGATGCTAGGCTCAACCTTATAGATCCAAGAGCCTTTCTATCAAGAACATTACATTATTCATCTTGCATATTTGTGGGCTTGCTTGAAACCCCACCCAATGGTAAGTACAGATCTTTTTGATACAGATAATCTTCTATTTGTATCCTCCATAATTTATAATTCTTGCCATTGAATTTCTCCATTCTTAGTTTACTTTCTTCTGCCATTGCTTTACTCCCACTCAATCAAAAACCCCTGAGAGTGAACCTATAATCAACAAACACTAACCTTGCTCTGATACCACTGGTTAGGAATTACCGAGTATAATTGATTACTTTTGTATAAGCAACTAAACATGGAATTAAACTAGAAGTAATAAGTAACTAGAAATCAGAAACAATAAATAAGAGGATATATGAGAAACAACCAATCTCTATTAAACTCTTCCAAAATATAATGAAGAAATCTCACTCTTCCACATCTCTTGGGTGTATAGTATTTCTCTTAGGAGTTCTCTCTCCCTCTCAATCAACTCAATAACCGAGTTGTTATTCCCTTCTCTTCAGTAGATCTTCTTGATCTTGCACCTTGCAAATCTAATTGATCTTACTTACAACTTAATTACAATACATGTCCCATGGGTCTCTTAAATAGGATCCAAGGCATACAATAATTAGAAACATAGATTCAAGACTAAAATTAGTCTTTACATGCAAACACTCTATCCTCCTAAAATTATAACAAATCTAATTTTGGAAACGCATGCAAACGCACACACATAGGTGACCAATGCCGGTCACTGTCAGTCTACATATGACCAATGTCAGCTAATTCCTGATCGATATCAGTCGGTTCTAATCCACACCTAACCAATGTCAGTGATACTGTTGATGTTGGTTACTGGTTAAGCCCAATGACCTCCACCATTTGCATAACAGTGAAGCTTTTAGCTCCACAACTTAACAAATTGTACTAAATCTAACTGATCTAGAAGTGTAAAAATTATCCCTGAACTAAATTTTTTCCCTATTTATATAAACCTTGAGTGTTTTCCTACCTAGATAAGAGCACCAAAATGTGGACACCCCTATCTTTGGTACTACTATCCATTTCTAGTGTTGTTTTCTAGTGTGAAATATGACTGTTGATTTGAATCTATCACTATATTTTTGCTTTGGTTTGACTAGTTTGACCTCTAGATTATGTACTAAGTGTTTTGAATTATGATATTTCAACTATTAGGATGTTTTATCTCTATGACAAACCCCTATTTTATGCCCCCTCTTCTGAGGGTAGAAATTATGAACCTACCATGACTACCCTTAGAAGAAAAGGAGTCTTACAAGTGTGCTAAGTTGTATAGATGCAAGATATAACATTGAATATTTTGATAAGATATTTCAAGATATAACATATATTTGAATTAATATGTTTTTATATCAATAGGTGTATGCCTAGATAGATATACCAATGTAAGATCATGTGCATGATATAGAACTAGACTGGTAATGTTAGATATTAGTTATTAGTTGTTAGTTTGTTTAGTAAGCATGGAGGGATAGAACATGATGTCCATCATGGAATATATTAAGTAGGATAAATGTATGATTGGAATCATGACATTTTACACAATGAGGAGCAGAAAAGTAAAAAATCATATGAATCAAGAGCAAGAAACATACAAGGGTGGCCAAGGGGTCATGCAAATAAGGGACATGGACACATGTCACCCAAACTAGAAGACAAACATGGAAGTCATGCTTAAATGCCACATACACATACAAGTGGAAGAAGAAAAGTTATCACAAGGGCCATAAGCACATGAAATAGTACAAATAAAGGACATTGGTTGATGTCCTAAGCCACACACATAAATAGAAGCAAAGGACATTAACAGATGTCCTAAGGCACAAATAGAAGATAAGCAAGAACTAGAAATTGTAATCACACAAGTTATGCTAAGCAAGGAATAGAAGAAAAAATAAGAACTAGAAGATACAAACACATCTAACTAATCAAAGTAAATATGAGAGTATGTAAAACTACAAGACTAGGTATATGCTAAGAAAGACACAAGTTCTAGGTACTAGTGAAATTTTGAAGTAGTAATCTATGTAATCTATAGAGTAATGTACATTAGCATGATAACTCAGAGTGTGTAGTGTAGGAATGACATAACCTAGATGGTGTAGTCATATAGAAGATGCCCTCAGTGGGTGTGTATATCGATATATCTCATAAATGTACTAGGAATGCCCCTTGAATGGGTACAATGAACTAATCAAATGGATGGATGTCACTGCACATACTCAAAAGAGATCAAGTGAATCATGGTAGTGTAGATAAATCGACATACAATAGCATGAAACAACAAATATAAGTCTTATCATGATAGTCATAATGTAAATATGGATGATGAATACAATATAAATGTTTTTGGTGTTTTTTGTAATTTTTTGAATGTTTTTGTATTTTGAAGTGTTATATTGTTTTTTATTTTTGACAAATTTTAAACTATTTAAAATAAAGGAGATAACATGTGTAATCAATGCTGGAAAGAAACTATATACAAGTATACACATCATAATGTAAGAGACTAGGCTAGTGGTGGGAAGGGATCCAAAGATGGAGGTTATTGGGGATGAAAATAGAGGAAAAGATCTCAGTCATCATCAAATGCATCAATATAATCATCATGAGTGTCATCATATGATGTAAGTGTTGTGTTCATACTATCATCAAATCAAAGGTGAATTGAGGGTTGCTCTAGTGGTGGAGATGTTGCTTCTGCTCTTGGTTGTTTAGTCCTGCTCATAAGTGAATTTAGTAGAAGTGGTGGAGCTAGTGTTGGTGGTGTTATAATCTAAATAATGCCTTGATCTTGTAGTTTATTCAATCTCTATTGTAAGGTTATGGATAAGTTTTTGGCATGGCTTGTAATTCTATGAAAGGTATAGAATGGGTGAACATCCTAATGTGATAATATAATGATATATCTATATCATATTATAGGTAATGTGATCAATCCATGATAAATTAATATATGTAACATAAATTTTGGTTGATGTTGTGTGTTGCCTACTTGAATCTAAATAATTAAATCTATATCCATAGAGGTAACCATGTGAACTGTATGTGCCAAGTGACCTAACTATTGTTGGGAATGTGGAGGATGTCTTGAGAGTATAGTGTGAGATTATAAAAGCACTATGGGATGTGATATAATATCTCTAGAGTCATCTCAATATTCTCTTGAGCCAACTAGTGTAAAGCTCAATCCACATAAATAATCATTTGTAAGTGTGGGTATCATATCATCATTTGAATAAACATGTGAATATGTATCAACATCATGTACATATGGTAACTCAAAATTCACCACCAAGGTTAACTGTGATATAAGAGTCTCATCAGCTAGTGTAGTAAAAGATGGTACTAGTGTCATAATATTTGTAACTTTTAGAGTAATTATGGAATCATCTAAAATTATTGGTGTTACCATCAATGATGGGGGATGTGTAATCAATGTTTGAACTATGATTGATGGAGTAGCTAGAATGGTAGACGCTGTTGTGGATGGTGAAAGATTTGGTACTAATGGTGTGATAGTGAAGCAGTGTAAGAAGTGCTAGTCTCTCCTAATTTATATGTATATATTTGATCAAGAGAAATGTTATGAATTGGTGGTTGTACTATGAGATATGGTGTCCCATATAATGAGATAGTTGAAGAGGACTCTATAAGTCAACAATATTTGAATGGTTGGTTATCTACCAGACATTTGTATAAATATCCCCCATGGATAAACATAATACATTGATGGAGAGTAGAAGGAATAGCACCCATGGTATGTATCCAAGGTCATCTGAGTAAAATATCATAGAGAATAGGACTTGGCATGACTTGAAACTATGTGAAGAGAGTTTTTGGTCCCACCATGATATCCAAAGTAATAGTACCCAAATTCTATCATGGTATATCATCAAACCCTCAGATGTTCTTATATGTTTTTTATATTGATGCCAAATCTATACCCATGGCCTATAAAAATGTGATATTACATAGCTTTTATTTAGAACCACTATCAACAAGAATTCTCTTGACTGCATTGGTTTTGATTTGTACTTGTATGAATAGTGGCAAATTTTGATCAATAACCATCTGAGAAGGCATGTCCTCACTATCAAAGAAAATTATATCTTTTATAGTTTTTAGAGTATTGACCACTGATGCAAAATAAGAAGGTTATGAATCAAAAGGCATAAAAGTCTAATTGAGTGCCTGATAAAGAATGTCCTTGAATAAATTACTTTTATAAATTAGTTCTAACATATAAATTTTAGTTGGAGTGTTTCTCAATTGATCAACATTGTCATATGCCTTGTGTGAATCTACTTATGTTGGTTGGTTGAGCTTGGGATGGGTTGGAATAGTCAAGTGATGGGGATCTTGGGTAGATGGAGGAGGCCTAGTTGAACATCAAGTAATAGCTTTGATCATATTATCTACTATCTATATAGGAATTTTAGTTTTTAGGAGATGAAAGTGAAGATAATTGATGGGTTGAGGAGGTGGAGGAATAAAAGGTGTCAATTGGGCTCTCTGGTGATGAGTAGTGACCTAGGGAAGAGTAAAATGGACTATAAAACATGAATCCATATAAGGAAGAGGCTCCAAGGGAGGTGATGCAAGAGATGGATTAATATTTTTAGAAACAAATTGTTTAATATCATCCCATATAACGACAAATAAGCATGAAATGTAGAGAATGAAACTTTGTGCTAACATATGATAGACTTCATCATTCATGTACATGATAGGTCCTATTATGGTTTATTTATTATTTTAAATAAATGTAAGAAGAATTTGGAAATAACTAAGCATCATTTTTATAATTTGACTATGGTTGTAAAGTGATACCTCAAGAAACCAATAAGAACTAGTATATGCAACTAAGGATTTTTTAGAAATATTATATGCAAACTAATATGAACTTTTGAATTTAAAATTGAATTTTTGAGCTAAGTATGTAAGAGAAAATTCAGAAAATTATGGGAAATTACTTGATTTAATAGGACCTATTAGATGCAACTAGGGTTTTGAGAAAAATAAATTTTCTAAAACTACTATAAATTTTTGAAATTTGAAGGGATTTTTTGATTTTAAATATGCATCTAAAAATTTAGAAAATAATGTGAGAAGTACTAGAAAATAACTGAGAATGTATTTGATGCAACTAGGGTTTGATTTTTTTTTAAGAATTAGTATAATAAGTTAAAAAATCTAGACAAATTTTGTAGCATTTAATTTGAAAATTTTATGAAAAATTAGAAAATATTTCTAAAATTAGAAATATATTTCTCCTAGTGGTTTGAAAGAGTCTGTATGTAAATAGGACCTAGTATGTGCAGACTAGGGTTTGGGTGAATTTATTTGAAATATTTCAATCAATTTTTATTTTTATAATTTTTAAATTTAGGCAAAATCAGCAAAAATATTTCAAAAAATTAGAAAGAATTAGCCCTAGGGGTTCTAGGTTTTTTATGCAAAAATCCAAAGTAAGTTGGGTTCACTAAATGTTTTATTATTTTTTTAGAAAATTAGGTGTCTAATTCTTAAATAATAAAGGGGTTGAGTATTATAAATCACTAAATAAATATTCAATAATTAACCTAGTGATTTGTGTAAACAACTAGTATTTTTATCTTTTCTAAATATAGTAGGAAGTCAGAGAAAATAGAACTTAGTTGATTCTGATTGATCTAAACTAAGACAAGGCTTGATACTAGAGGAGCAGATCTAGAAGGTAGGCTAGAGCAGGTTCATAAAATTCTTTTATAATTTATAAAAGAGCATTGGAAAGTGGACACCTCGCTATCTAGTGCTATAGTCCTATTCTGGCACCATTATCCTAAGGCTGAAAGCTTTTTAGGTTCTGTTTAGAATCCCTGTGCTACCCTATCATTGAAATTTTAGGGTCTAGGACCTCATGAAGCTCACTATGTTTTTATTTTAATCTTCAAAACTCCTAAGATCTCTTAATTCTCAAAATTGGATGTAAACTTGGAAAAGAGAGATAAGGGGTTCGTGTGTAAAAGATACGCTGGATGTAGTTCACACCCCATATGTGGGCACACTACCTACATACCAATACTCCAAAGAGGGATCAAGCTAATGTATTTCTCCCATCAAAGTGCTTGGTATAATTTATGTATGATCAATGAAATTAAGATGTGAAATAGGATGTGCTTAAACTAGCTAGGGACTTGTGTAATGGGTTAAATAGGCTTGAAACAATGTTGGAAGGTTGTATGCAAAGAATAGGGAAGAGTGCTTGAGTGGACTTTCTTGTATTATGTATCTCTCTTGAAAATGAGTGAAAACCCTTATAAATGGAATTTTAATGTCCTTTTATATGTAAATTAATGATATTTAGTTAAATGAATTTGTGTGAGGTTGATAGGGAAAGAGATAAGAATTGAAAGAATCTGATCATTAGAGGTAAAAGTGGACTTGGACAATAGCACCAAAAATAGGACACCCTAGGTTCTATCACTCCTATCCTATTTGAGCACTATTATCCTAAGGGGATGAGACTTGGGGGGATGGGTCTAGGCCTAAAAGGGATATCTAGGTCTGAAATTGCTAAGTCTAAAATGCTATGGATGATCGAGAATTGGTGAAAGAAGTAGCCTAGAAGGGTTGTGTGAGCCAATATGAAGACCTATGCATTGGGTGTTATTAGCAATACTAAAGTTATACAATTTAAAATTTCACATGATTACACCATATGACCTTATAAAGCTATTTTAAATAGTAGATACTTGAGTAAATATACTTTTAAAATGACCATGGTCTTATTGTTTAACATGTAATATCATAGTTTTTGAGTTGTGCAAACATATCTAAACATGATTTCTTAATGGGTGTATAATTGTGCTCATACATGACTAATGTATGAATTAAATAGTACATGACATGCTCATTTCCATTATTATTGTGTTGAGCTAGAAGTGACCCTAGGGCTTTACTGATAACTAATAGATACAATAAGAATGGTTTTCTCAGCATTAGAGGCAATAAAATAGGTAGATTTGCTAGATAGTCCTTTAAGTGCTAAAAATATTTCTAACAATCATCATCCCAATGTAATTCTACCCCTTTATTCAATAAGTGTGTGAATGAGTGGCATTTTTTGGCTAATTGAGATATGAATCATCTAATATGGTTGATGGTGGCATATTTGTTATGGATCATACTTTGGATAGATTGACTTCAATTCCACCATGATACATAATGAAAAAAAGAAATTTACTAGAAGTAACTCTAAAAAAACATTTCTTAGGGTTGATCCTGACTTTGTATTCACCTAGATGCTCAAATATCCTCCTTAGTGTTGTTAGATGATCAGCCTTGGTATTTGATTTACCTAGTATGTTGTCGATGTAGTCTTTAAAAATATCATGCATCATATCATGAAATATTAGTCATTATTCTTTGGTAGGTGGCCTTTATAGTTTTGAGACCAAATGGCATAACCTAATAATAAAATGTTCCCCATAGAGTGGTGAACATTATTTTATGTTGGTCTTATGATTCTATTCAAATGTAATTATATCCTAAGAACCCATCCATCAGTTAAAGCATTTCATAGCCTACTATGGAGTTAAAAATCATGTCAATATTAATTAGAGGAAAGTAATTGTTGGGGTAGGCTTTATTTATGTCTTTGAAATCAGTGGAAATTTTGATTCCTTTTGGATTCTTGTTGACTGACATAAAATTAGAAATTCATTCATATTATTAGATTGGCCCATTTAATCTCATTTCTAAGATATTTTCCAAATCTTTCTTTACTAATATAGTAATTGAAGATGCATCTTGTGTACTTTTTATTTCACTAGTTTGACATCAGGATGTACCATAAAGTAGTGTAAAACCAAGGTGGGGTCTAAACTAATCATATCTGAATAGGCCCACATAAATATATCAATAAATTCCTTAATAGGGTTTAAGGAATTCACATTCTACTTTGGTGAGGGATGCACCTAATTTGATACATTTAGGGTCATCTAAAGTCTTTATGTTAACCTATTTTGTGTCTTCCACTAAAAGGGTTGAACCATCTTCAAGAATAGTGGATAAAGACTTATACTAGATGGCAATAGTAGAGTTTTATATTAGGACTAGTTATTCAAGTTCTATGAGGCATGATGATTCAAAATCCCCCAAGTGTATGGATGGACATGTAAAAAACACTATAGGTAACTCTTTAATAATTCAATCAAAATCTTGTTATTCTTCAAGACTGAACTCATATCCATAGGCATGTTTGTTATTGGTAGTCTCTTGGATGATTTGATCAAAATCCTATTGATCTTCAAGACTAAAATCAAACCCTTAAAAAAATTCTTTGTTGATGATCTCAAAAATTATGTTTAAATAAGGTTGAAAACCCCCATATAATAGTGCCTGAAATAAGTTTTCACCACTTAACTAGTCTTTATCTTTACTATTTCCCTAATCCAAAAGTACCTCATAGAGGTTTTCACTTTGGGACCTCAATGTTTTATTTAATTGCTTTTAGATAAGGGTGTTCACCTGCTCTCCAAAATAGGCTTCAGTATCTAGTTTAATTGATAATTCTTGTTTGTGGTCTCCCATTGGAACATTGCCCCCAAGGCCTAAAAAATCATAAAAAACCTCATCATTCTGAAAATCATCAACTAGCACTTTTGATCCTTGTTAGCCCTAGACTATCAGTTGGGGATAATATAATAGAAGTGTATTATGGGGAATAATAGGTCAAAAGGTAAAAATGACATTAGTTTCAATAAAATTGGTATGGGTTAGGTCATCAAAAGGGTTATGATTGGACTCTGATTCATTATTGGCATCATCATCACTAGTCATTGGTGATGGAAATCAAATAAGATATGTGGGGTCACCTCAAGGAAATTTAAATACGAGACCATAGTTTCCTTTGTATTGAGTTATATAAATTGGCTCAAGTGTTCCATGCTAATTTGGCCTAAGGCCTCCTCCTTTATAGGCATGGTTATCCATGATCCAATTAGGAATGGGGTATTTGGAATTTTTTTAACAATCATCCAGTTTATCATTATGCAACCATGATTCATCAGGAATGGGGTATTTGAAATTGGTCAGAGGTCAGTATGAAAGTGACAGGTGTTGGACTATGTAGTTTAGATTTGCCCTTTCTTTGTCATTTCATGTAAGGTGTTTTGGTTTTTAGTATTCTAAATGACTTTGGGTTTTAGAGAAGCTTGGAAATGTGAAATGTATCGTGGGTCAATATTCTCCTAGGCCATTAGCTGAGATAACATAATGATTGGACATTTGAGGAGGTGACATGTGGGAAAGTAAATCAAAGGTATCAATTTTAATGCAGTTGGACTACAGTGAATTAATAAGTATTTATTTTCCCTTGTCTTTCTTGGCAACTAGATTCATGCCAAAGTGGTAGTTCTGGATTTTGAACTCAACCTCTAAATACTTATAATGCTTATATGGATGCAAATTTCTTGGAATAATAACCTCCATTCTTGAATGGGAGAAATTGATATACTGGTGCAATATAAATGGGATTGCATGAATCTCATGTATCTAAGGTCTACCCAAAAAAATATTATATGACAAATCTAGATTTAACACATGGCATAGTGTATCATGGGTTAAGGGCCCAATGATAACTAGTAAGCTAATGGTGGCTTATGATTCCATTTATTCATTATCGTAGGCTTTGATTTTGATTTTTAATGGGAGATCTTTTTTAATGTACCCAAGAAGCTTGATGATATTTAGAGACACAATATTTAGACATAATCCACTATCTATGAGGACACAATTCATTTTATGCCATGTTATGAAAATTTTGATGTATAATGGATTGTTATGAAGTGGGCCAAGGGATGACATATCACTTTGGTTACAAGTTAATTATTGGCCTAGAGCTAGGTGTCCAATCAAATCTTGAAATTTGTCTAGAGATATGTCATTAAGAACTTGGGATTGGCCAAGGAACTCTGTCAAGATGTTTTTTTGGAAAGTAGATGCATGCAACAAATCCAAAATGGAGATTTATGTGGGTATATTTTGTAATTATTCAAAAATATAAAATGTATTTTTTTGCACAAAGGTAAATGGCTTGTTGTTAGCCAAAATGGGTGGTTATATGATGGGTAAAGTGGCAAATGAATGTGGGCCTAGTATGGTAATCCTTGACTGCCAAGTTATGATTACATAATTAGAAGTAGGTACAAGACCATTATTGCTAACAATAGTTGTAGAGGGGGACCAAATAGGATAAGTCAAAAATTTTGGTGCACTTGTGTGTGATCATAGGATAAATATGAGTTATTATTATAAGGTCCAAAAGTGGTAATCCTTGTTTTATGGTTCACTTATATGCAGTTCTAGATCAAGTAAGGATTACTAGCATGGGTTGGTTAATTGTTAATGATTAGAAACAATCTTGTCTAATTGGTATTTGGTCTTGGATTGATGGAAATAATGCTAGTGTGGCCTCCTACAATATGGCATACAACTATTTTGTAGTCATGTGAAACTGCATGGTAGGTATGTCAGTTGTTGGCATCATTCTAGCCTTGTTTTTATCCATTTTATTGAATTTGTTAGTTTTATTGTTGATTTGTTGGTTATACTTTGGGTATTAGTAATATTATTGTTGTTGTCTTGGTCATTATTGTTGCTATTATTAGTTGTTATGTTGGGGAAAGGGATTCTAATAAATTATAAGGTTTTGATTGGATGTGGAAACTCCACAATCCAATATTATCTCTCTATTTTCTAACATATATTTAATCACATGTTTAATTTACACATAATGATGTAAATTATGGCCATTGACCTAATGATATTCATAAAATTCATTTAGATTATACTAGTTTGGATAGTCAACACCCTCAAGATAGAGCTTTAAAATAGGCTAGTTAATCAAACTAGTTGTGGTGAGATTGTGAAACATAGATTCAAGGGGTTCTCTAAGGTTACTAAAGACATGAAGACTAGTAACATTTCTCCTTAGAGGATGGTTTTACAAAGGCATAAGTTATTACATTTGTTGCTTTTATTCTTGTTGTGCTTATTGCATTTGCTAAAGAGGTTATTGGTTAGGATTTATGTGAATATACGACATAGGTTATGTAAATGGTTTTTGTACCATTTAGACATGTTGCAACTCTATTACTCCATTCCTTACAACATTATTGTTGTGATTTAACTGCTTGGTTTTGTCATAATTATTTACATGGGTTTAATATGATGTTTATGCTTGGACTTGGTTCTAATTTTGACCATTGGTATAGTTTTGGTTCTAGATCTAATTTATCAAGGTTATTTTAATGATCCCTTTGTTAATACGGGATCTTTTGATTAGTAAACCTTTATCAATGATCTCCTTAAAAGTTTGCACATACTACAACTCTAAATTATAATATATCTTATTATGTATATTTTTGGTAAACACAATGGCTAGTTGTTTGTCTGTTAGACTATGGGTGAATTATATTGTAAGGGCTCTCCATCACTACAAATAAATTGCAAAGATTTCATCAGCCTTTTTTTTCTTACATCAAATCTACCAATGAAATATTGTGCTCAATATTTTAAGATAAGTGTTAGATGAAGTTTTCCAAAAGATCATCAAAATCAGATACTAAATTCTTGGGCAAGTTCAAAAACCATTCCAATGCTTGCCCTGCTAGACTCCTTAGAAATTAAAATAAAAGTTATATGTCACTATAGGCCATTGGTTGGCATGAAACAAAAAATTCCATAAAATGGGCCTTGGCATCACCTTTTCCCATATATTTGTTGAATTTTGGTGGTTCGTACCCTAGAGGAAATAGTATATATGATTAATCCATGTTCAAAGGGTAAGAACACATGTCATCCAACTTTAATTTCTTGGTCTATGTATTAGCTTAAATGAGGGCAATTGCATGCTTCATTTGTTTTAGTTTTTGTGTGAGAAAACTAGTGGGATCATTAGCATAAGGTGGATGTTTTGTGGTCAAAATTGAATTACTTTGACTAGGGTATAGTGGAGGCATTTGTTGGGGAATGTTAGATTGGCTAGGGAATATACTAAGAATATGCATCCATGAATTAGGGTGCAATTTTTGAAATTTCATGTACTATGGTGTGATATTCTAGTTGGGTTTGGGTATATAGGTCTTATTTTGGGATTACTATGGTTGATATGGAGAAATATTCTTGTATTGTGCCTAGTGAGGTCTAATAGGGACATGTATCTAACTAGTCATCCTTATAGATTGAGGGGAACTTGTGAACAAAGAACCTATCATTGAACTTGTGGCACATTTTGCATGAAAGGTAATTATTGCCTAATAATTATTTGTGGAACACTAGAACCTTTTGGTTATGTGAATCCCTATTGGGAATTAGATGTATGTTGGAGATTTAGAATCCTTAACTGACTAATACTTATATATTATTGATTAAACATCATTTGGTTTTGGATCAACATGATAGTCTATGACTGAAAAGGTATGTTCATTACTACTTGGTGAGGTGGAACCTTGGATACCCATATTAAGGTGGAAATATGTTTTACCTCTGCTTCATGGGTGCATTTAATGGTGCCTCTTATTGTAGAATATTATTAATCACCTATTAGGGTGGAGTAAGATTCATCACATTTTTTTGTGGTATGACACTAGTCATTGGTTGACTACTTAATCCTTTATGTTGTGTACTTGAAGAAGCAGTTGGTTGAGGATTAAATTTAGTTAGTTGAGGTTGGGAAGTATAAACTCCTACCCCTTGAGTTTTTAAACCACTCATGGTGCTAGGTAAAGGCACATTTTATTTTTGACTATTTGTTTGTGCATTAACACTACTTTGGTTTAAATTGGACATTAATCACATATTATCCACTATGTTCAACTCACTTTTCTACATAGAAGTAAAAGACACTTCCTCAATAGTTGGGATACTAAACATGTTTTTCACTAAGGTGCTTTGCATAACTAGGTACAAACCCTATTTTTTTTAGCCAGTCAATTCAATTAAGACTCCTATTAAAGGAGATATTTTAATAAAATGAGCATTTGACATGGTCATATTATTAAAGTTACATGATAGGTTTTGATATGTCTAGTATGTTGTTTGCATTTAAATTAAGTGGTCCTCCATGAGGCCCCTTTATCTGAAAACCATATGAGTGAGGATCTTGATATGGGATTGACACAATGGCATTAGGGTTGTTAGAAGAGTCTTATTCATTTTTATGATTGTAAGGCATGTTGTATGCCCTTATTACTAAACTTGGCAAGTTTTCATGGGGAAAATATATCAAAAACTTTGCCCCTACCTTTATGGCTCTATTTAAGACCTCATCCTTGTTTACTAGCAAGTGATGATCAACTATATATGGGTCATAGGCTAATGAAATTATAACATAATAAGGATGCTATTTGACATTTTCTATAATTGAGGTATTTTAATGAATATTAGGTCATCTATTCTTTGTCTTGCTCCATGTATGGAGGTGTGATACCCAAATAATGGGCCAAAGGATCTTGACTCTATTCCCCTATTTGAGTGTTGGAAGGTGAATAAGAATTGTTATCCCAAATAACATCATCTTCATAAAGGTCTTGAAAAAAAGTCTTCTTGTGTGATAACATTTCCATATCTAGGATTATACATGACTCCACTACATGTATAGTGAGACATGGTCAAATCAATGGTAAATGTTTTATGACAAAATGGGTTAGAGTTATACAAACTCTTAAAATCTATGTATGAAAATACAAAAGGTGTCAGGGATGCGAAACACCGGAAGCACACAATTTGATTACCAAATACCAAGCAACTATAATATGCGGAAATAACCAGATTCACCAAGTAACTAGAATTCAGAATAACACAGCATATGAGAGACAATACACAACTTGTATTAACACTTTATACAGAAAAGAATACAATAAAGAAGATGCCACTTCTTCTCCACCACCTTACAGAGGTTTCCCACACCTCAAGTGAATAGTAAATCTTCTCCCCAAAGCTCTCCCTCTCACAGGTCCCAACACCCAACTTAAATACAGAGTTGGTGTTCACCTCCCATGCTCCACGCACAACACAAGTGCTCCACACACTCCACAAGCACTCCACGTGCTCCACAAGTACTCAAGGCACTTCAAGTAGATCTCCCATGAATCTGCAACAACCTGCAATTCAACAGACCATACTTATGGAAGGAACTCCCTTGCCTTCCTCTTAGCTCTATTTGAGTACACACCTGTACTCCAAGTAGATCCTGCCTGATACTGCTCCTTGTTGTGTTGCTGTCTATATGATCTTGCACACCTACAAATCAAACAACGGTTCTGCTCACCTGTGAACCTCGACCTTGCACACACATACACCTACAGATCAACGATCTTACTTACCATGTAGATCTCCTATATAGGCCATGCAACTATGACCAAGATCCTACACTCCTGAAGAATCCAACTGACTCTCCAAACCAGCACCAATACGCCTGGTACTGCTGTGGAACTAGGAGGAACCCACTTGCTCACCTCACACACAGAAGGAACAAACTTTGCTCAACTCAAACTAGCCCACTTTTCCAATACAACCATGAGTCTATTATATAGATCTCATCCAAACAATAATTAGACATCTAATTACAATAATTAGATCCGTAGCTATGAGTCTAAAATTAGCTCTCTTCATGCAAACACTTGGTTCGTTAGCTAACTGCCCGTAATTAGCTCACAGTCAAACCACACAGGCGACTGACGTCGGTCCCTGTCTGCCTAGAGGTGACCGACGTCGGCCGATATATGACCGACGTCGGTTGCTTCTCTATGCTATCCTGCCGACGTCGGCTGATCAGACCGACCCCAACTTCTCTGCAACTCAGCAACCTTCAACAACCTCCTCTCCTATTTGCATCAGTGAAGCTTTTAGCTCCACAATCCTAACAATCTCCCACTTGGAGATAAACAGCTGCACTGTACTTGTACATGTACTCTGTCTAATCTATTTCCTGGTTTGTATCCCTCTTCAAGCTCCCACCTGAAGACAACCCACCACACATCCCGTGGTGTACCACCTGTCATCTGAGTATCCTGCCACATCCGAACCTACAACACCTGTAGTGAAGTCCTAACCCTGCATAGCAACACCTGCTGCCGGTCCCTCTCAAAAAACCTGAGAACCCACTTCCCCAAATTGGCTCCTAACTCTGACAGCTCCCACTGCATGGGAATACTCAGGTCTATACCAGACCTCATGTGATTTTAGACACTGTACCTATCCAGCCCTTAGTGTGCTCCAGTTCTGCATCCTGAACCTTGCCAACACCTGATTCACATCAGCTCCCACTGGAGATAAAATCAACTTGTGATCTCCATGCCTCCCATGTCAAAGAGTTTCGCTGTTCCAAACTCCTCATGACATGACACTGAACTAATTTTACCCTTAGCTCAGCGAAACCCTATATGTACACCCTTGCTAGCTAGCATACTATCCACATACAGCAATAGAATGATGTCATGACTCATCATCCACCTGGTAAGACAAACCACAGTAGTTACCTGACACTGACTGAAGCCATGCTTCATCCTCCACCTGTCAAAACCTGTACCACTGTCCTGCAGCTCCTCAAGACCATATGACCTGGTCTTTCATCTCACGTATCCATTCTCTCTATTCTTCTACTAAGGAATCCATTCATCTCTGTGTTTTCATCTAGCTGGCAAACCTACCAAAACTCCCGTTTGGTTCTACATCATAATCCTGCCTAGCTCACACCTGTTTCTTGGATCCTTTCTGCTCTATAATCAGCAACAAGTATGAAGAAGAGGAACACGAATTTGAGGGCCTACTTACGCCTTCAGTCCTCTGTATGGGTGTTTGAGACTCCTTGACAGCATGCTGTCCACCCAAAATTCGTTACAGTGACCGACCTCAGTCACCCCATAGTCTGCATCTGACCGACGTCGGTTCCATGCGTCTGTACCTGACTACCAACCTACCAGCGCTGGTGTCCCTACTGCCGACATCGGTCCTCCTGACTGACATCGGTCTTACTTACTGCCGACGTCGGTCCCCTTGACCGACGTCGGTCTTACTCTGCCCGACATCACCGGCTTCAGTCTGCACATGACTGACATCGGCACCTATCTGTTCGACGCCGATTCCTCCTGACTGACGCCGGTACCTGTGTTTACCTGTGAGTGATGGCTTTTTACCTGCGAGCTCCTTTGGATCAATCTCCATGTCTAAACTGCCCTGCTCAGATGTATTTAGCCTCATCCAATGAACTCTGTCCGCCATCTCCTCCAAGAACACCAAGGCTTTCCAGTTCTTAAGCCTATCAAATATATCTATCTTCCACTTAAGAACATGCATCTCCTTCCTGCTCATGTGACCAAGCCTACGAAGCCACGTCTCTGCAATAGAAGAAGAATCAGTAATATAGACAAGTAGATAAAGAGTACCTGTCTTCTTACCACCAGCTAATTCAAGTGCTACCACTGTGAGAGTTCTTGTGCATCTCTCATCACCCAATCTTTTTGAATAAATTAGCCATATCTCCAAACTTGGGACCTGCATGACCTTCATCAACACCTGTGTGTTGGCCGCCTGCAATTTCAGCTTCACTTCCCCTTTGCCAATTCTTTGGCAAGGCTTACCAGCTCCTCTACCTGGGGCTGCATGGAAAGAGGCAACCGAATCTTTTATCCAAGATTCAACTTTATCCAAGAAACCTGCAAACACATCCTATGCAACAACACCTGCTACATCTGTATCTTCAGTTTCTTCATGCTGATCTGCTACCAACCAACAATATTCTTTTACCTGCTCTTTCTTTCCATAGGACCGTGAGTAACCGTCTGTGCTTTTCAACTCCTCCATTCTTAGCTTACTTTCATCTACCATTGCTCTACTCCCACTCGATCAGAAACCCTTGAGAGTGACCTGTAACCAAAACACAACCTGCTTCTTGCAACCTTAGCTCTGATACCACTTATTGGTATCAAGCTCAAGAACCTACAACCAAGGCTCTGATACCACTTGTCAGGGATGCGAAGCACTGGAAGCACACAATTTGATTACCAAATACCAAGCAACTATAATATGCGAAAATAACCAGATTCACCAAGTAACTAGAATTCAGAATAACACAGCATATGAGAGACAATACACAACTTGTATTAACACTTTATACAGAAAATAATACAATAAAGAAGATGCCACTTCTTCTCCACCACCTTACAAAGGTTTCCCACACCTCAAGTGAATAGTAAATCTTCTCCCCAAAGCTCTCCCTCTCACAGGTCCCAACACCCAACTCAAATACAGAGTTGGTGTTCACCTCCCGTGCTCCACGCACAACACATGTGCTCCACGCACTCCACAAGCACTCCATGTGCTCCACAAGTACTCAAGGTACTTCAAGTAGATCTCCCATGAATTTGCAACAACCTGCAATTCAACAGACCATACTTATGGAAGGAACTCCCTTGCCTTCCTCTTAGCTCTATCTGAGTACACACCTGTACTCCAAGTAGATCCTGCCTGATACTGCTCCCTGTTGTGTTGCTGTCTATATGATCTTGCACACCTGCAAATCAAACAACGGTTCTGCTCACCTGTGAACCTCGACCTTGCACACACATACACCTATAGATCAATGATCTTACTTACCATGTAGATCTCCTATATAGGCCATGCAACTGTGACCAAGATCCTACACTCTTGAAGAATCCAGCTGACTCTCCAAACCAGCACTAACACGCCTAGTACTACTGTGGAACTAGGAGGAACCCACTTGCTCACCTCACACACAAAAGGAACAAACTTTGCTCAACTCAAACTAGCCCACTTTTCCAATACAACCATGAGTCTATTATATAGATCTCATCCAAACAATAATTAGACATCTAATTACAATAATTAGATCTGCAGCTATGAGTCTAAAATTAGCTCTCTTCATGCAAACACTTGGTTCATTAGCTAACTACCCGTAATTAGCTCGCAATCAAACCACACAGGCGACCAACGTCAGTCCCTGTCTACTTGGAGGTGACCGACGTCGGCTGATATATGACCGACGTCGGTTGCTTCTCTATGCTATCCTGCTGACGTCGGCTGATCAGACCGACCCCAACTTCTCTGCAACTCAGCAACCTTCAGCAACCTCCTCTCCTGTTTGCATCAGTGAAGCTTTTAGCTCCACAATCCTAACAAAAGGTTTAAACTAGGTCTAGCTTTGTCAAAGGGATGGAGCCATATCTCCAAAAATGTCTATGCAAAGACTTGGTAAAAATAGTATAACTTCAAATGTCTAATGTTAAATATCTTACATAAACAACATCAAATAAATGAACTAAAAAAAATATGCCAAACTCTAGGTCCAAAAATGTTCCAAATATGTCTAAACTAGGAAAGGTAAAAGTTGCTAGGTCTTTTGTCCAAATGCAACATCAAAATCTAGGCTCAAATAAGGCATGTGCTAGAACTCTTGGCTAAATGAGGCAAACAAAGCTAGGCTTGAAACAAAGGGATGGTTCTAATCTAATAAACTTGGAACACTTTGGCATAAACTAGGCACTTGATTCTAGAAATGAAATAGATAAAATTAGTATAAGTCACTAAAAATATATATATTTTAAGATAGACTAACTCTCTCAAATAAAGGCATAAAAAATATATTTTTAGAATTTTGGGTCAGCAACCCAAAAGAGAAAGATCTATGTGTCATCCCCTATGAGATGAGGCCTAAACATAAATCAATCAATGCTTGCATCTAAACTTTTAAGAGCTAATTAAAAACTCAACTTAGGATAACTTGGGTTTTTAAACAATAATTTAGGCAAATTTGAATGACATAATGACACTAGAACAAAGATCCCACAAGACACATGGTTTGGTGTCAAATATGAAACTTGGACACAATATAAGACAAGTCTATTGAAATAATTTGAGTAGTATAACAATGTTACAACTCTCAAAATATGTAAATAATGGTTTGTTTCAAAGACTTATAAGGCCCAAAATGTAAATTTATTTGGGTATCATAACATTACCCATTTCAACCAAGTGACACATAACATTTTTAACGCAAAAAGTTTAAGTTACAATCATGGTGTCAAATGGATGACATAACACCTCCTCAAAAAATAGAGTAGTGTGGATACAAGACTCATTTTTTATGTGGTGTAAATAAACACAAGTTTTATACTCAAAAAACCAAGAAGTAAAAATGAAAAATAATAAATACAAAAGTCTATCATCCTAGATCATAACGAGGTATGGTAAGTGGGGTTGACTAAAAATTATAATTTATGACTATATAGATTGATCCTAAGTGTGGCTATCACAAGAGAAATATCATGTCAATTGAGTTCATACAAATCAACTTACTATGTAAAGGTATATTCCTTTGCATAAATATTCAATCTATGGACTGTTTAGTGTAATCCCCTAGTTAACCATACCTAACTCGAGCCTTTGTTATGAAAGGTTAGGTTAACCTCTTAATTCCCTGGATCTCATAAGTATGCACACCTTGATATGTATACCTTTCCATAAAGTGGGGTTAAAACACTCCTAGGAGATGAAGCCCTAGGTCAATGCTTCCCAAAAGAACTCATAAAGAGGCAATGACCTCCCCTCCACAAGCCAAATTTCTTGAAAATAAAACTAAGTGGAAAGACTTTAGGGTTGATTTTAGATCACCCAAACCATGAGGACTTTGGGGAGAGCCTAGACAAATTTATTTTCATTCCTTGGACTAGGCACAAATGCAATGAAAAGGAACTTTTTCTCCCCCAAGTTCCTAATAGAGGATGGGGGAGAGCATACATGCATTATTCATTTTGTAAAAACAAACAATCAATAAACACTTGAAAGAAACCATGATTGAAGTAAGTATTGATTTTAGGCACCAAATTGAAATATGTGACAAAGTTCTTTACTTGGTCCCTTAGCTTAGACTTGTAAAATATTGAAATAATTCTCACAAAATAAATTCAACATAAATCACCTAAGCTCATTTTAAGCCCTAAAATATTAATGTTCAAGATTTATCCTAATTCATTTTTTAAACACCAAAATGAAGTGTTCAAGATTTAATAAGTTCATTTTAGCACCAAAATTAAATGTGAATGACTTAGATAATTCTTTTTAGGTACCAAAAATGAAATGTTAAAACCCTCTAAACTTGAAATTTTATGTTCCAATCATGCCTTGGCCTTGTAATGGTTAGAGAGTCTCTTTCTACTTTAAAGAACTTTTAATGATGATAAAATGAGCTTTCAAAACATAACTTTTAGGTTTTGATTTTAAAAAGTAATCATCATTAGTCAAAACTGACTGATGCTAGTTATAAGGTGACCAATATTATTTAATCTCATAGATAACTGATGATGAATATAAAGAAATGATACCAGTCGATTATAATTGATGTCGATCATCTGTAAACCTGAAGGTAAAACCAATATGAGATAAAAAAATGTTAGTTAGCTCAAAGGATGATAAAAACTCTTCAAAACTTGAAACATAGTGGTTAGGTAGAGAATATAAAGATGAAAAAAACTAAGAAAGAATGATAATGAATTATAAATTGATTCAAAATTAAAACTTTATAAATATCTTTTCCCCTAAAATGAGATTGCTATTATTCACCCAGAACTGAGCTCGATTAGGTAGAAGTGATGATGGTTTGGTAGAACCAATATTAGTTATACCTGACCAATGTCAGTCTTTGGGTAAATCTAAGTCAATTAAAAAATTAAAAATATGGAAAAAATAAAGACAAAACTACAATTTTGATGATATTCAAGCATTCATTCGATAATTTATAAGTTGTATTTGTTATGCTTGATCGATGTTAGTTATGCCTGATCGATGTCAATCTCTATCTAGATGCATTAGTTATAAGGTTACAAATTTGATTTAAATATAAAGTATATACCAAAATTTATTGATTGCCTAAAGTTTTATGCAAGTATCTAGACTCAAGTGTTAAATCTAAATGGATTAAGTTACAAGGTGATCATGCTACAAATTTTTAAGGTAATTAAGTGGATAGTTTATGGTATATGGTGATATATCTAATTTCAAATAAGATCATGGTTCAAATTTGAGTTTGAACTCAACTTGAGTATTGTGGCAGTGCCACTATAGAGACATCAACTAATATGAGTAATGCATTTGTGCATATTTTATGTGGGGATTTCCTTAAGATCCATTAGGACTTTTTATATTTCATCATATTAATTATCAAGGTACATGCATAAGTTTTAGATCATCAGTGAGGCATTTGGAAATGAGGTTAGTAATTGTTTTAGATTAAGGTAAAAGTAGGTTTTGAAGGGTCCCCGAAACCCTGTTACAGAATTAAGAAAGATAAGGCGTTAATAAGCACCAGGAAAGACATTCTTGAAACCTACAAAAAGTAGCAGCATCCTATGATATTTCAGAGATTACATCTATGTTCATTATACATTCTGCCCCCTAATTTCCAATTAATGAATGATAACTATTTTTTAGGGGTAAAATCCAGAATTGTTGCCTGCCTTCCATCAGCTATATTCTGCTTGCTTTCTAGCTCTCTGATTTTCCTTATGGGTCTTCTTCCGGGCTTGTCCGGCCAGCCAACATCCAGTTTCTCTTTTGAAATCTGCCCATCTCTTTTCCAGGTTTATCCATAATAGAAACAAGGTGTTTCACCTTCATTTGCTGCTCTTTTTTGTTGCTTCTGGTTTCTATTCCCTTAGTGTTTGTCTTCTTATCAACCCTTTTCCTTTGGTTTGGAAGATATTTTAAATTTTCTCCATTAAAAATCACTGGAATCTCTTCCAAAGGTGTTTCATTATCAGCCTGAATCTCCATTGGCTGAGAAGGAAGATGATCTCTCTTCTCTATTTTATTCCCTGTTTCAGTCAATATTTCTCCTTCCTCTAGCACTACTTTGCCTTCTGCCTCTTTCCATTGATCCTCTACCCTTTGGTATAGGACCATTTGCGCTGATAAATCTGTCAAATCTTCTTTACTTTGTGTGGGTAATATGATTTCTACTTGCCTTCCATTTCCTTCTATCTCAGAATTTTCTTTCTCAAGAGAGCTCTTTGTATCTACCTCAGGAATTAGGCCTTTAGAATCTTCAAAAGACACCTCTTAACCCTCCTCAACATTTAAATCTTTAGTTTCTTCATTATCCACTTGTTCTTGTCCCTGATCCTCTTTGGGTTTCCAAACTTTCTTTAGCTGGACCAGTGGTTTTTTCCCAACCAAAGCACCATTAAGATGAGTTTTGCCTCTGTTTGGATAGTTTTTAACCCAATGCCCCTATTTCTTACAGGCATAACAAGAGTTGGGTAAATCTTCATACAAAATTCCTTGAGATTTCTTACCAAGCTTGGAGATTAGATCCACTTTTTCTGGGAGCTTATTTAAATCTGCCACTTTAACATACATCCTGGCAGCTTGAAGTTTGGTTCTGGTTGTAGTTGCCTTGTCCAAAGCCATAAGTTCCCCAAAAGAACTGGCTATCCCTTTGAAAATGTCTTCATGCCAGAACTCTAAAGGGAGTCCAGGGAGTCTAACCCAAATGGGAGTAGTTAAGAAAAATGAATCTGAGAAATCCATGTTCAACTCCCATTTTTTGATAATAAGAGAGCATTTTCCAAATGTCCATGGTCCTCCACACAAAACCATATTCATGTCTTCTTTACAGTTGAAGGTAAAGGAATAGAAACCATTTAGCATAGGTGCAATAACTATCTTTCCTTGAATGACCCATTTCCTTTTAACCATTTTAGTAAGAGTATCTAGCTCTGGTCTTGCTCCTAAAAATTTACCTACTAAGGTGAAATCCATGGAGGACACAGAAAAATCAATAAGAGGATCTAGAATAAAAACTTCATACTCACCTTTCTCCCAGCAAGTATTTGCAGTCACCGGCGGGAAAGGAGATTTTCCAGTGCCTTTCTTACCAAGCAGAGAAGCCCATGTCCTAAGTTCAGGGTACCCTGCCTTTAGCCCTTCTGAGGATTTTTCCATTTTAAAGTCACCTCTATTTTTCTCTTGCTCTGTCCCCTGTTCCAGTCGGGATCCACTAGATCCACTACAAGGGTCATTTCTGCAAAAAGGATTTCTATTTTTTGCATCAATCACAAATTTTGATCCTGTATTCGTTTCAATCCCTTCTCCATTCCCTCTGGGGTCTGTCCTGCCTATCTGAATTTCCACCTCCAAAACAGCTATTTCCAAATCTAGAATTGCAGCCTGCATACCTATAGAGACAAACTTTGGGGGTGCACCCAGCGCACCCACTGGGGACACGCCCAGCACGCCCACTGGGGGTGTGCCCTACGCACCCATTGACGTTCAACTTCCAGCCTGCGCAGTCCGTTCAAATTTCCAGTGTGCACTCTGTTCAAATTTCCAGGGCGCAGTCCATGAGGTTAGTAATTGTTATGTTTTAAAGTAAGGTGGTAAATTTGGTTTAATGACTAAGCCAATCGATGTTAGAGTTAATATCAAATAGTGATTAAACACATCAATGGGGATTGTTAAAGAAAACTCTGTGAATACAAAATGGTATTTATTTTATATTTGTTAGTAATTTGACGTATTTTAGGTGGAAGTGAAGCTATAAAAGTGGAAGGAGGAAAAGGATTGAGCTTGGAAAGAGTTTATGAATCTAGTTTTTAAAAACATAAGGTATGTTAATCATATTATAGTTGATATTTTCATGAAAAGGTATAGTTTGTTTGAATATTTTTTTATTAATGGTAAATGGTTTTTAAAGGGACTATGCCCAATACAAAAAGGCTCAAAATCTAGATAGAATAAGGAAACCCATAACCAAAAAGGCCCAAAGACCAGATAATACAAAAGTACAATAGTGGTTTTTTAATGAGTGGGGTCCACCCCTAGCTACAAAAAAAATAAAAACTAGAAAATAAAAGAGAGAGTAACAATAGGGAGAAACTTGAAATATAATAGCACAAAAACAACAAGTTAATAACAACTTCACAACATAAAAAAAAGCTTCACTTTATGATATTACTGAAGATATTCTTGAGTCCCTTTAGTTCATTAAATAGATTGAGAGAAGTAGTTTGAGTTGGATCTATCATGTCAATGGTGGTTAGATCATAAGTCTTCTTAGTGCCACCCTTCCACAAGTCTAGATTCAAGTTGATAAGGGTACAAATTTGCCTAACTTGAAACTCAAGGAACTCCATAATGGCCTAGTGTATGGCCATATGATCAATTTGTCTACTCCTAGTATGATCCATAGTGTCTTCCAAGGATTTCATTATTTTGGAAATGTATTCCATCTTAGTCTCAGAATGGGAGGACTTAACCAACTTCTTCTTGCCCTTATCAATAATCTTTTTGAGCTGTGTGACCTCCTTTTTGAGCTCACTAGTTCTTTTTTCTAGCTATATAAACTAGGCTTTATGTCCAAGATCCTTAAGATTAGGATGGGAGGGACCAAAATCCACATCAATATATCTCATTTCAAGGAGACTCTATGCAATATAAATTTCCTTACCCATGCAAAATCTAGGAGCTAGGCTTTTGCCTTTATCACTACTTCTAAGCACTCCTTTGGGAGGAGAAGAAGGTGAGGCATGAGATTTGGGATTATTAGTCTTAACCCTTATTTGAGTAGGATGTTTAGATGAGGGAGGGGTAATAATATTGTGAATTTTAATGTTAATCAATATAATTCTATAGTGATAATGTAAGAGAAAAATAACCCCTTAGTGAAGAGGCAGGGCACGTTTGTGTGACTGAAAATCATGAATATAAGCTTTCATGGATTGCAAGATATAATAAGGGAGACTAACCCTTGGGTCCTTATGGAAATGGTTTAGTAGGACTAGATGATGAAGTGGAATATTTTTATACCTACCCTCTAAAGTCACATACTTCACCATCATATAAGCTAACTCATCAAAAAGAGTAGAGAGAGAGGAACGCACAATACTAGCTTTGATAAAATTCAAGGCATTAATCATAGAATCCTCTAAATGACTTTTCTCCTCTGCAGCCTTATCAAATTTATTTTTGAAGAATTTAAAACCATCCCTACTTAGACAATTGACAAAGGCAATGAGTTCTTAGGTGATAAATAAATTCTTACCTCTATAGATGACAACCCTATTCTTCCATTTTTTGGAAAAAGTGACAAAAATGTGGCTGTCATGTCCCTTGATATTTTATAACAAACTTGTGAATCCTCCTACATTTAAATCCCTCCAAATTTCTCCATTTGTCTTCAAATTTGAGTTACACATTAGTGCAACATGGCATGGAGCACCACCTATGGTTTTAGGAATAGGTTCTTAGCATAAGGGCACACAGTAAACAACTAACATACTACTCCTATACTGCCTTTGCATAGCCTGACACCTAAGAAAAAGATCAAGTAAATAATTCCAATGAAGGGTACCGACAAAACAATCCCAAAGAAGGCATGTGAATTCCAAATACTGATTATATTTCATATTAGTGATTCCCCTAAACCATAACTAAGCATATATAGTTTCCCCTTCATTAATAATGATATCCTTAGTATTTTTAGGGATTTGGTAATGAACAAACTAAAATTGAAGCTATTTATTAATCACCCCCATATTAAATAAAGAGTCTACCACATGGTTAGCTTATTTATAGATGTGGCATGTTTTGTAATTAGAAAAGGCCCTACATTTTCTAACAAGTTCTAGATGAAGTCTTTAATAGTCCAATTAGATGGTTGAATACCATTGAGGTGATTAATGATATTCAAACAATCCCCTTCAATGATTATATTTTTGATATGGCAATTCCTCACTAACCTGATCCCCCATATAACAATAAGTGCCTTAGCATAATGGTTGGATTGTATGCCCATTGTCTATCATAGGAAGCAATAAAATTGTATAAGTTATCCCTAATGATCCCACCTCCTCCTATAGGTCCTAGATTACCTTTAGAGGTGTCATCAAAGTTTATTTTATACTAGTTTTTTGGAGGAGGGATACATTGAATAATGGATCTGTTAATAGAAGTTGATATGAAAATCACCTATAATGATATTCAAATTAGAAAGAATGTTTTCCTCATCTTTAGGGAGAATTTGATTTTATGTAGGCTTGAACTTAAGCACATTTTCTTTTAAATCAATAGAGATGTATTTTATTGATTTTTTGTAGGAATTATTGCAATCTATGAAAATGATTATATTCTTAGCCTTCCAAATTCTCTAGAGGGTATGACAAAAGATAAGTTTCCAAAAACATCTAAGCATGTTGTGTCTGAATGGGGTCTACCATTGCTCCCAATATTGTAAAATATCTTTTAGAAAGGTCTAGGAAACCTCAAATCTATATAAGATAAGACCCAACAACTTTTTAGCATAATAACAATGTAATAAAAGGTGATGAATGTCCTCAACTGCTTCCATGCATAATCAAAACATGTTAGGCATAATAAAACCTCTTTTGATAAGGTTTTCATTGGTGAGAATACTTTTATTGATCACCATCCACAAAAAGTGATTAACCTTAGGACAATTTCAACACATTTGTTGTTTTACTATTTTATTTGCATGCCGCTTTGGGATGGAATAGTAAGGCTTGTATGTATCTGAAGTTTGTTTAAAAAAATGCTTAACTTTATATAAGTTGGGTTTTAGACTAGTTTTGTAAAATACAATGCATGCCAAGTATTTTTGGTTCAGTTGGGAAATATTTAAAATCTTGAAAATCTTTTAGTTGATGTTGATTCTAGGTTTTAAGATTTTTATATATAGTAGATGATGTTTGTAAAAGGCTTATTATCCTTTGACTCATATTCAAATTTCGCATGTACATGTATTCAATGGTATATTTCAAAATGTTTTTATAGGTGTTAAGATTTCAAAGTAAATTTATAATATATATATATATATATATATATATATATATATATTATAAAATGGATTATGATATGAAAAAATATAATTTTAGGTATGGAAATATTTGAGATAATGTGATGGAAAGAATGATTGTCTCTATTTTTAGTCTTTTAGTTTGGCATAATATTTGGTTTCAATATAATATATTTGGTCTTTCCTCTTACATGTATATTCTGGTTCATAATAAGAATCCATTTGAACATAAGTTTTTTGAGTTGTAGAATTGATTCTGGTGGTCAATGAGTGATAAGTTTTTCAATCCATGATTACATTTTGTATAAGTATTCTTTATGTGATGGCTTAAAATGAATCTGTGAATAATTATGTTCAAGTTATTTATCTGCATACAATCATATTATCTTATGAATATTTATATTAGGTATTAGATGGATTACTATGCCATTAAACTATAGTGCATTTAGAGATATGTGTGTCTGGTTTGTGTCTTACATACCTTCATATTATCTTATTATATTTCTCAATGTTATTAGCATGGTTAGCCTATGGAATAACCATGGCTAATAAAAGTATATTTATGAGGTAGTGGTTATTATTTCATGATCATATTGTGAATTATATTATTATGTATTATTATGGAGGTTTCACCCTCAAAGTGGCTTAGTCATAATATTCAATTATTATGCTCTTTCAACAATTGTTGTTTTGGATCTACATATTTTGCTCTGAATTCTATGATATATAATTCTATTATTGCAAATCATCTAAATAATTTCATTACAAGTGGTATTAAAGCTTTGATTTGGTCAAGTTTTAATGGTGAATTTTTTTTGGATCTAGCATACTAATCACTAAAAGGTAAAAAAACATAACTTGTGATCTAGGACAAATTGAAATTTTT